>OZ014474.1:19616814-20194028 GCA_963965965.1 Trididemnum nubilum | reverse complement strand
AGATGCTGGTAAATTATAAAATCGAATACTTCAATAAAACTCGCACGGAGTAATCTATTTCGTATACAGTTTATAGAAAAAAAATAATTGGGGGGGGCTAATGAAAAGAGATTTGAGAGAAATGATTGGTAATTAACAAATACTGAATAGCCCCCCCCCCCCTTTTCCTTAGTTTATAGTATATTTGTTGATGACACCTATGTTCAGCATTTTTACACTTGCGATCAAATTTGATTGCTTATTTCTTACCATTTATCAAGGTTTCATTTATTTGTTGGTTTTAGTTTTGACAAATTAGCCCCCCCCCCTGGACATATGTTTCAAAAGATGTTTTAAATCACTATCTAGTCCACTCCAGTGCATAAAACAGTATCAAAGTGCTAAAAATGTAGTGTTTTTCCCATTCTGCATTTTGGTCGACATGTCAATGGGGGGGGCTATAGCCCCCCCGCCCGCCCCCCCCCCCTGGCTACGCTACTGGCTAAATACGTGGTATTTTCCTAATTCTGCATTTTGGTCGGCAGTTCATTAGCCCACCCGAAATAAAAGTTTCAAAATAGTCTAATTCAGTGCAAAAAAACAGTCTTAGAAATGCTAAAAACGTGGTAATTTCCTTATTCTGCATTTTGGTCGGCAGTCCATTAGCCCCCCCCCCCCAAAATAAACGTTTCAAACTATGCTTTAAATCATTTTTTAGTCTAATCCAGTGCAAAAGAGAGTCTTAGAAGCGCTAAAAACGTACTATTTTCCTTATTCTGCATTTTGGTCGGCAGGCCAATGGGGGGGGGGCTATAGCCCCCCCCCCGCCTACGCTACTGTGTGTAGGTAATAATTTAGCAGAGGTGGAGTCGAGGACACAAGGCTCGAGGCCAAGGCTAAGGACACAAAAAAAATCCGAGGCCTAGGCCAAGGACAGCCTTTCCGAGGACAGACCGTCTCGAGGCCAAGGCCAAGGACAGCCTTTCCGAGGACAGACCGTCTCGAGGTCAAGGAGAGGAATGCTCGAGGCCAAGGACACAGGCGGCAAGTATTCTCCAAATTAAAAAAGTGTTTAAAAATTTTTTTTTGTTTAATTTTTCAGGCGATCTCGAAAAGAGGTCTTAAAAAATTTTTTTCTGGCGATCTCCAAAAAAAAGGTCTTCAAAAATTTTTTCTGGCAATCTACAAAATTTTAACAACTCAAAAAATAGTGCTGTCCTCGAGCCGAGGGCAGAGCAATTTTCGAGGACTAGAGCTTTCGAGGCCAAGGCAAGGACTTGACCTTCGAGGCCAAAGCCAAAGACTTCAAAACGTGTCCTCGAGGTCTAGGACGTCCTTGAGGACTCCACCTCTGTAATTTAGGCTGCCGTAAATAGGCTAATGCTGGTATTGGTAGTGTGTACTAGGCTACTTTGGTCTAGCATGGAGCAGGAACAGCAATCTCTGAGCGTAAGCCTACTTCAGCTAAACACCAAAGGTTAGCTTACTACGCAAATCTTATTAATGCAAACTCGTTAGTGAGTCTCAAATACAGTTTGCACTTTGTTCTTAGTTGAAAACATTAATTAGGCCTAGTTTACCCATTGGTCTGATGAGTCCTTTGAGTAAGGACGAAACCGGTCGCAGATGCTCACCAGTGCAATTCCTGTGGTGTTGTGATCATCGACATTCTTGCTGATCAACGTTGTTTTCTCTTTTTCTATTTCAATCGCTATGGTTCCCCGCCCGGAGTTGCGATATCTCCAGGCCCGCGCCACTGGGGGCATTCCGGTGCCGTGCCCCCCCCAAATGACTGCTTGTGCCCCCCCAAACGAAAATTGTGCTCCCCAAGCGAGAACTGTGCCTCGAAGAAATTAACAGGCTCGGGGCTACTGGAGTGCAAATCGAGACCTAAGACTACCAAATTGGTGTTAACCGCCTTAGAATTCGCGAGCAAGAACTGTGTTTTCGTAAATTTTGTGGACTAACACGGGATTTCATTAAACTTTTGGGACGATTTTTTGGTCTTCACTTAAGAATTCGTGGAAAATCGCAAGAGTGTTGAGACGACAACCAGAATTTGTGAAAATTTTTGAACCGAAGACTTTTTTTTGGTCTTCACCTTTTTAGTTTGATCCACACTCGAATAAATTCCTCGTGCCCCCCTCGAATTCACATATATAAACTTCTCGTGGCCCCCCCAAAATTTACTTCTGCCCCCAGTCACGCTATCCTGGCGCCGGGCCTGGATATCTCTGGTACCCTTGTGGTTCCCTTGGTGGTTTTATGTAGTTCTTGACAGTCTACTATGGCTTTGTTCTTTTGACAAGGAACACTCGCTTGGCGTGATGCCTATGCACAATGTCGGTTTGCAAGCTCTGTTCTCCGTCGCTGAATTGCTTAATTTGGTTTTCTCGTTCTTCTTTCGCCTGATGAGTCCCTTGAGCAAGGACAAAACCGGTCGAGGATGCTCACCTGTGCAATACCTGTAGTGTTGTGATCATCGACATGCTTGCTGATCGACATTGTTTTCTTCTTTTCCAGGCTAAAATTGTTTCCGAAACAGAACCGTTTCAATCTCAAAATAGAAGGCAACACATTGTTAACAAAAAACAAAAGGGTTAGCTTGCATTATTAATGATTTTGTGTCATACGTGTCAGAAGTACTCGTCCCAACTATTGCGCTGGCGACGGCACTTCAACGTCTCCAACCAGCGCAGGGGAGAGCGTCCACCACTCCAACATCCTGGCGTGCTCCAACGTGTCCAAAGGACGCGTCGTTATGCTTTCGACCGGCTCGATTGAGCAACCTTTCCAGCTACATTCCGGCTTGGCTTTATAAGCAATTGATCCGATTAATCTTTGACTTGTAGCTACGTTGGAGTTGACGCTTCAATTTTTTGAATAATATTTACAACAAAAAGTATACTTGCACGATAAAGTTTTATAAAGCTCATTTATACTTTGACCGTTCCTTTGTACCATTTTACCGAATTGAGACTTCCGCTCCGTTTGCATTTTTTCGAACAAAATTAGCGTTTTTTCTGCAAAGAGCAACGGGTGAAATTGCCATAAACTTTTTATTCTGAACCCATGAATGAATCTTTCTGCAAATTTTGGAGACAATCAGTCAAGTGATAAGGGTTTTCTAACTAAAAAACTGAAAAAGAACAATCTTAAAAACTAAGTTGGAGAATAAAATTTTCGAATTTGGAACCGTCTAGAGATGTAATTTACAGAGATGGAGTCCTCGAGGACGTCCTTGGCCTCAAGCACTAATTTTGAAGAACTTGGCCTCGAAGGTCAAATTCTTGGCCTTCGCCTCGAAGCCTCAAGTCCTCGAAAATTGCCCTGTCCTCGGCTCGCGCACAGCACTATTTTTTGAACCGTTAAAATTTCGTTGGAAAACGCCAGAAACCTCGCGGAAAATTGCGAAGACCTTTTTTGTATTCTTGTTTCGGAGATCGCCTGAAAAATTGTTTGAAGACGTTTTTTTTTGGAGAAAAATTGCACCTGTGTCCTTGGCCTCGAGCATTTCTCTCCTTGGCCTCGAGAGGGTCTGTCCTCGGAAAGGCTGTTCTTGGCTTTGGATTTTTTTTGTGTCCTTGGCCTTGGTCTCGAGCCTTGTGTCCTCGACTCCACCTCTGGTACTTCAAGCTCCCACATTTAAACTTTTGAAATTCCGATACTTTTTTTGTCCTCATTTTTTTTCTGTTTTTTTTTTCTTTTTTGTTCTTTGTTTTTTTATATTTTCTTTCTCATTGGAACTTATTTGTAAATGCAAAAGCTCCAAAACCACCAAAGCTAGAAACTTGGAATTTGGAGATATGTTAAGTCTAAAAGCATAACGATCGGAATTTCTGCTTAATCTAAAAGCAAAAACGATTGCCAGAATCATTTTTGTTCTTATGACAAGTCTAACTATGAAGTTACGCATCTGCATTTTTTGCGATGCTATTTTACGTGGTTTATTGAAAAGGGCTCAAAACTTGTGATTTTTTTGATTTGTTTTGTAACAAAATTGCTTGAACTCATCAGTTAAACTTAGCAAATTTATTGGACCTAACGAGAACTACTAGTTTTGCGAAAAATTATGGTACAAGCCAGTGGTGGCCTTAGGAAAGGGGGGGCCCCTGTGCAAATTAAATGGGGAGGCCCTTTTCTTTACACACTACTTTACCATGTTTCATCTGCACTTGCAATTAAGCGCAACAACGCATTTCATAAATAACAAGACCAGAAGACCAATGCTATTGCAGCCCTAATTAAATCAAATGTTTGTTAATAAGTTCCTCTAATCTAGATCATCGACTCAATTAATTGCAGTAAATTAACGTAAACTTTCAGCAATTGCTTTCAGTATGCTTGTGTTATTACAGAATATGTTTGAGTACTTAGCAATAATGTTTGAATGCTTTATACTGCTTAGCATATGATATACTGTATACGTTAGTCAAAAACCTATTACTGCCAGTTGCTGAAAGCAGTTGAAAAAAAACAAGTGGAAAAACGACTACCTGAGTCATAGGCGTAGCCAGGATTTTTGATTTGGGAGGGGGGGGCAAAACCACAAATCACATGCAATAACGTCATCAGAAACTTCGAAAGAGGAATTTTTTGGTGGGGCAAAGATATCGCAGAATGGAAGATCAGAAGTCGTGGCCTTGTGTAGGCATGTAACTAGGAACTCGTTCAAGGCGAGAGCTTAAACCAATAGCCTAGTTAAACTGCGAAAATGTGTAAATTGGGAGACGTGCTTAAGTAAAGAAGTGTACTGTTATTCAAATGTATCACAGACGGGGGTCTGGGGGCGGAACCTCCAGCCGCCCGAGGCTATGGGGGTCTGGGGGCGAAGCCCCCAGCCGCTGGACGATTTTTCGTAATTTTTTGGAAGAAAAAGTAGTTTTAATACCATTGGATCACATTTTGCACATTTTCAGAGCCATTTGAAAGTACTAGATTTTTAAAATTTGAAAGCCAATTGAAAAAATTAAGTTGTTCAATCCTCCTTTTGCTTGCAATTTAAGTCCAAAACACTTTTGAAATCTTGCATTTTGTGGTTAAATTTTATTAGTGATTTTGCCCAGGTAGGGGGAAGTAAAGTACATTCCCTCCTGCAATATTTTAGCAGTAAATAATTCAGTCGATTATTTTCTTTATAGATTATTGTTTTGTCATGAAAACAACCAGTTGTAGGAGTACATATACGGCCAGGGGCCCAGGCTCTCTCAATTCAAAAATTTGTTCAATGAGCATTCCCCTTACTGAAGCTAATTTTTTTCAAAAGTATTTTGTTGCATAAAAATTGGCGAGGTGGAGGTGAATTGCAATTGAAAAATGTACAATAGACAGTTATGCCTACAAACCATGTTATTGCCCGAGTCGGATTTACATTGAGTTGGGCTCCTGGCACTTTGAGATTTTTGCAATACTTTTTCGCCAAATACAGGTGAAGACCAAAAAAGTCTTATCTGAGTGCGGGGCCCCTGGCACTGTGTTATGTGTTAAATCCGTCCCTGGTTATTGCATTACATTCATAAAAAGGTTAGATGAGAACCTTAGTTAGCAACTTTTAGGATAGAAACGCTCAATTTCACTCGGGTTATACGTTTAAATTGGTTGGCAGCATTAAATTGAAGGAGCCATGGCCCCCTGAAATAGTATTACTGTTGGGGGCCCATATAAATTAGAGGGCCATATAAATATTCTTGTAGGGGGCACATTTAAAATGGTTGGCAAAAATTAAATTAAGGGGCCATGGCCCCCTGAATCAATATTGTTGTTGGGGGCCCATATAATTATTATTGTAGGGGGCCCATTTAAATTGATTGGTAAAAATTAAATTGAGAGGGCCAGGGCCCCCTGGCTCAATACAATAGTTAATTACTGCTGTACGGGTGTACTGTTGTATGCAAAGATGCTAAAAGAAACTGAAGCTAAAGAAACAACAGTCTTTTTTGTGACATTTTTATCATGGGTAGCATTTCAATTGGGGGGCCCCTGGGCCCCCCCTGGTTACGCATATGACCTGAGTAACCTAACAGTAGCAAGCAAAAAAAAAAAAGAGTGGTAAGTTGACTTTACCAGTAAATTTTATTATCTGTTTACTAAATCTGACTTAAAAGTTGAAAGTAATATTGCCTTGGAAAGGGGGATATGTGTAATAACACTTGGAACAAGTGCATCTTGAGCAAGGGGGTACATATGTAATGACACTTAAAGCAAATGCATAAACTTTTTATCATAATTTGCTATAGTTTTTCATAATCAAATTTTTCTGCGCGCGATAGGTCAAATGGGGGGGCCCCCCAGAAGTGGGGGGCCCCTGTGCATTTGCACACTTTGCACATTCCTAAGGCCACTACTGGTACAAGCATTTTGGGGTATCAAGATATTGCCCTCATAGTAACTCTCTTTTCTTAAATAAACTTTAATTCTTAAATTCAGTAATCTGTACTCATGTGCTGTGTTGGAGTGGTGATTAAAGGCGCTCGAGTCTGAAACTATGGTGAACAAGGATGGCAGCACGGTACGGTACGTTCAAAATTTGCGTACTACGTACCTCGCACCTTTAACCGTACCAGCGCACCATACTTCAGTTCAATTTTTAAAGCGTACCGTAAGCTACTTACATACCGAACCTAGGTACGGTACGTTTTTTTGCGTACGTACCTTGAATCAATCTGGTTAAACGACGATCAATTAATGCCATATGCGACCTATGTTTACGTGTTTTTTGTTTATATCTAATTCGTATACATCTGATTGTTGCTGTAGTAGTGCATATATTTGATTGTTTGTATCTGATTCGTTTCATACCGAAAGATAAGCAGCTTAAGACAGCGTTGTTTAAAAGTGTAAATGAATCAAACCTGGGTGAGTTAAATTTTTGTTACGGTGAACCAGTATAAAGGGGTAAACCAAAAAAAATGGAAACTGGTACTTTAATGGGAGTAACGGTGATAAAATGCTTTTTACTAAAAGATAATGTCTCGAAGTAGCAATTTGTACAAAAATACTCTAAAAATTAAGCTATTTTTATTGGAAATTCATTCAAAATCTCCGAACCTTGAGAGCTCGCCCTCATAATCCCAGCTTTTTGAAATGATTTGGAATAATCAAAAAACGTATTTTCATCAGGAGAGGATGGAATGAGGAACTCTTTGAAAAGGGTAAACGAACCAAAGAAATTAATAAGCACTGACTTAAGGGTACTTGAACTAATAACATGTTGAACTTAAAAACTGCTGAGCTTTATATGCCGATACTTCATTCAAGACCGTCAAAATCTTATAGAACAAAAAATAATGCAATATCTAAAGGTGATTCTTTATGCTTCAGGAATAGTTAGTGATAAAAAAAAAGATAGTAGGTGTGCGAAAATTAAGTTTTATTAAAACAAAGACATCGAATAGGCTGCTGCCACAATGATATTTGTATTTTCCTAGCATCTTGCACCCATTGGCAATAGTTATGACATCACAATTGGCCATACTTGTGAGTTGTGAAATCTTAATACAATTGTAACTCACAATTGGGCATACCGTATTTCTTTGAAAGTAAATCGCCCTTGATTAGTAGCCGCCCTCGATTAGAAGCCGCACAAAAACTGAAAAAAAAAGCCGCCCTTGTTTAAAAGCCGCATAAAGAGCTGTTTTCATTTATTGTATAATTTGTCCATCTTAAATAACGCACTTAAAAGCACCATGTGCAAACGCATCTGTTAATGAATACGGAATTCATACTGCAGGATACCAATTACAGTGTTTTAAGTCGCTACAGTAGGGTATTTGCAGGCAGTTGCAAACTACAGTATAAATATTTTTGTCTGGAAGAAGTTTGTTCACCTCTTTTAATAGTATATGACAACAAAAAATAATAAAGGCCGCCCTTGAATAGAAGCCGCGGTTTATATTCAAAGAAATACGTACTTGTGAGTTGTGACATCATAATACAATTGCAACGACAATGTCGAGCGGTAACGCGTTTGTATCTGGAGCGGGTGGTCTGAGGTTCAAATAGTGGGCCAGTCAAATTGCACACAGTGCTGCCAACGGATCGCCACCGCTGCAACATTTCTTCAATAAGAGCGTTGCTGCCCGGGCGTAATGACGCGGAGACTGGCCCCGGAAACTCGTTACACACTTCGACGTAATCCAGCGAGTATAATGAAACATTTTCTTTGATATACTGTATAATAATTACTTGAGAATACATCATGCAGTCAACGTAGTCTAAATTAAATAGAGTCTGCACAGTAGGGTGTCTTTTATTTGGGGTTAAAATTTAAAACACACATTTTTGTGTGTTTGACTCTCTCAAAAGTTTCCATTGTACCAAAGACTGCCTCATACAAAGTTTTACTGCAAAATTTTGATTTTTGGACGTGGCGCAGTTGGCTGTGCAAACACCATAATATGCACATAGGCAGTTTTCTAATCAGTAGAATACTCATGTTTATAGAAAGATTATTGCTGCATAAGAGTAGATTCATTCATTTTAGGAACATCTGCCTGGTTATTTTCAACAATCTGTAAGGCATACTGCATTGCTTTTTATTTTTAAAGCGGCTTGATTGAGTGGTGGTGTTACCCAGACACTTTCGAGGGATGGAGAAGTAGAAGAACTTCGCAGAGACCCAACATTTGAGCAACACGCTAAGGTGCGTACTGCAGAATCAAAGATAGAATGGCACAAAGGCTCGGAGGCAAGACAGTCAACAAAGACATGATTAAGGTCCTCTTGAAGGTGTCCACAGGCGCTACAGGAAGAATTTTCCGTACGACTGACTTACGACAATACTAAGAGACGTTGACCATGGAAGCAAAGGCGAAAAGATCAAAGCATATGGGGCGTGAGAGGACCAATTCCTCCGGAGAAACGGTAGGATCGGGACAGTTGATATGGGAAGGGGAATTTGGAAATGTGACGTCTCCAGAAGCTTTTTCTGACAATCTAGATTGGGAATTAGGCAACCTTATTTCAAATACTTTTCCTTTGAATCGTCACAATTTTAATAAGACATTTGACCAGTTTGTAAATTTAATCGCTAAAATCATCGATAAGCATGCTCCGCTCCAACGTCTGAGTCGGAAGCAAAAAAAACTTGCAAGTAAACCTTGGATTACTAAAGGAATATTGATCTCCATACGGAAAAAAATGCCATGTTTAGAACTCATTTCATTAAAGGTAATCTCGCTGAAAAAACCCTGTTTAGGCTTTATTCCAATACGCTTACAAGAATAAAAGCCTTATCTAAAAAGATTTATTTTTGCTCCGAATTTGCACGTAACAAAAAGAATCCGCGCAAAACATGGGAAATAATACGCTCAGCGTTGCCGTGCAAACCGAACCGTGAACCCCCGTTGCGCTTAAAGAAACACAGGACTCAAACGTTATTGCGAATCAATTTAATGATTATTTCTGTTGTATAGGATCTAATTTGGCCGATAGCATAATTTGTGCTACGCGTAAACAACCTAAATATTTTCTTGAAAAAAAGGTATCTGATTCCATTTATCTTGAACCTCCAACTAATAATGAAATCTTAAATCAAATTATTTCCCTGAAAAATAAAGCAGTGGGGCATGACAACACCCAGCCATTTTTTACAAAAGTAGCCAGATTGGTTAGGGATCCATATCTCAACTTATTTCTTAATTTCGTGTTTAATGAGGTATTTTTCCTAGCTATTGCAAAGTTGCCAGAGTCGTCCCCGTCAACAAAACCGGAGCAAAAGACGACATGAATAATTACCGGCCCATTTCGATACTCACCTGCTTTTCTAAAATTATTGAGAAAATTGTGTATGCACGACTCTACAAATTCCTTAAAAAACACAATGTAATCTTCGAAAATCAATATGGATTTTAAAGTAATGTTTCTACTGTGCATGCAATGCTGGATGTTGTGACCTCCTGTTACGATAATATTAACGAATCCTGTTATACAGCTTTATCTTTTGTCGATTTAAGAAAAGCTTTCGATACAGTGTCACATGAAACACTTTTGATAAAACTGAGCAACTACGGTATTAGGGGTGTGGCTTATGATTTGATTCACTCTTATCTTCATAATAGATAACATAGTTTGTATCTAACAACCAACCAAAATCCGACCTAAAATTAACTCATTGTGGAGTCCCCCAGGGTTCGTCGCTTGGCCCCTTGTTTTTTCTTGTTTACATCAACGACCAAAATTTTGCCTTAAAAAGCCAACCTCGACTTTTTGCTGACGACACATGTTTACTTGTGAAAGGCTTAAATCCTGAACAATCGCAAATCAAAATTAATTCGGAATGGCAAAACCTCCGTCAATGGTGTTGCGTAAATAAACTTTCGATCAACCCTTCCAAAACCAACATCATAATTATTCCCCCTAAACAAACGAATGCAACAATTCCTCATCTTCACTTGACTAGTAATGGATCCGCGATAAATATTGTTGATAGCGCTAAATATTGAGGAGTTGTGATCGATAACGAACTCAATTTTAAACAGCTCATTAAAATTATGGAAGGAAAAGTGGCTCGCTCCGTTGGAATATTATCCAAATTAAAGCACTTCTTTCCTCAAAACATTATGTTGCAAATTTATTATGCATTAGTGCATCCGTTCTTATCCTACAGTATTTTTATCTAGGGAGCCACTTATCCCACGTACATTAAAAAATTGAAATCTTTACAGAATCGAGCAAAACGAGCGGTCGCCAGATGTCACTATAGAGATCAAGTAAAACTATTTTACAATCAGTTTAGGATTTTGCCAATTGACGATCTATTAAAGTATGAAATTGCTAAATTTGTTCATTGTAATATAACCAACAAAACTCCTAATTCGTTTCGCAATTGTTTTTGCAAAGCTGCTGAATATTCAAGCCGAGTTACGAGACAATCAAGTGATAATTTGAATCTTTATATTCCACGCTACCGAACAAATAAATTGCAAAGATGCATTAAATATCAGGGAGTCAAGATCTGGAATTCCATACCTCAAAAAATTAGGGTGCTATCTTATAATAGATTTTAAATTCAGTATAAAAATTTTCTGCTAAATCAGTAGCAATTAGTTTTGCTTGCACGTCTCGCAATAACTATTTGGATCTTCCGATTCTTCTTCGGTAGGTTTATGAGGTTTGGTCGATGACATGCTAGTAAAACAATAAAATTTAATAAAGGTACATTTCACCAAAAAATATTCAAATCTCAATATTACTGGCTAAATCAGTAAATTCTCTTAACATTTAGGGTGGTTGCTTGACTTGATGACCGCGAGGTCCCTTCGCAACTTCCCTGTCGCAATTCTAATCAATTTTAATGACTGCCATTGTATTGTTACTGAGCGACTAAATAAAATTTGTCTTGTCTTGTCCATTCGTGGTACTGGATGTAACGGGTTTGGTGATAGCTGGGGGGGAGGGAGACAACGGACCACCGCAGTAGGAAGGGAGGCTTCAGCTTTCGGTAAAGAATCAGCATGCTTCTTTCCAAGGATAGCAGCATGACCGGGGACCAACTGAAAGTTTAAAATGGCACAGTTGGAAAGTAAGAAGACATGAAACCAGACATTTTAGAGGGGTCTTGGCCAGAGATGTAAGAGGGCCTTTGAAAGTAGGAAAAGAACAAATAAAAGACTTACTGAAAGTGGCAAGTCGTCCCGTGGTTGTTATACAAGACAAGTCCGTGCTTCAGGAAATGAGCTTCAGCTCTGAAACTGATGGCAATTGCCAATTATTGGTCCAGCAGAGAAAAAGAGTCGAAGTTCTAGCGTTTGGATTACATGGCATACACGCCGGTGCCACCCAATTAATGATTAAAGGGACAGATCTATCGACCCATACATACGCAGCTGAAGGAGGAAGGGAGAGTAATCAATTCTTGGCATATTCAAAGTGGGATGAGCTATGCCCACTGCAGTTAGGTATGGAAGATGATACTGTAAACTTGATTGGAGTCCAAAGGGGATTGGGAGACATACAATTAATGGCTCGCACAACGACAGAAGGGTTTCTTCTGTGAATAAGCAATATGATCACCAGGAGGGTTTCTTCTTTAACCGGCTGATTACTGATTTTGAGTCAAGGGCGCTGACGTTAAATAATTCTGGGAGGAGGCGCAGAGCACGTTAAAAGCATGAAAGCACTTGGTGCTTTAAAGTATTTTTCAACAGGGGAAGTTGGGTTTCAATAAGAAGCAATAGAATACGGGTAAACGAGAGGCATCCACTAAAGACCATGCTGGCAGCTGTGAGGAGAATTTCTAATTGGTTGGTCAGACATATCAACCTTCTACTGCTTTTGGTGACACACTCCAACAAGTAATTTGTTTTTCGAGTCGGTCATATCCACTTGAGCTTGTGGCAGTGGTTCATCTTCTTCGACATTCTTTGAAACTTTCACCCTGCTGGCACATTTTGTAGTCAAACCTACGTTACGATCAAACAGGCCAAGCAAATTTAAATCCTCTGTAGGATATCACGGAAGACTAGCCATCTAAGGTAAAGAAGCTGCTTTTTTTTTGGAAAACTGGTTGATGATGCAAACATTGAAAACTGCACATAACTACTGTTTTTCAAAACCGATATGTCACTGTAGTTCCTTTTGTAAACTTTCGGGCAATTTTAATAAACGTTATTGTTATGCGTGCTAAGGTCACAACAAAACAGCAACACTCTTCTGTTCATAGTGGTGATATTCGCGCATAGGAATAAAAATACCTTCCAACCTTGAAAGACTTTGCGCCAACTCTAAACTTCATTTCAAAAGTTTAAAGTTTCATACATATCATGTTTTCATTAAATGAAACCATTTGAAAAGTTCAGAGGTGAAGCTTTTCCAAATGTCAAGATAAGGAACACAAATACGGGTTTAGCGACTGGTGCTATATCATGTATTTTTAATTGTATGTGCACGGTCGCACGAATCTTCATTGACGGCCGCAGGTTGCACTCAAAACTTACCGTACCAACAGGTACAGTACGTTTAGCACGCAAATTTAAGCAGTGCATTAACGTACCGTACCCTACAAAAAACGCGTAATACCGTACATCTCAGCTAAAACTGAGACGTACCGTACCGCACTGCTATCCTTAATGATAAGTTAAAAGTGCTGGATTCAAACTACTAACAATATCGATCATTAATATTCCCAGACCAGTAATACATTTATTTGAAATCAACATTCATTTTTTTGCTTTTATTAAGACAAAATCATATACATTTTTTGATATTAAATGCTTTGATCAAAGGGTTTCAGGTTTTATTCTCCATTAAGAATATCTAATGCAGTAATTTTGTTTTAATGATCTTCACAACAATTTTTTTTATCTCAAAAATATTCCATAAGTACTAAATTTTGAACTAGAGCACTGAGTCGCTATTCCTATCTACAAATACTGAATTGGTCTGCACCATAGGTGGGCAAGTTAATGCAAAACGTTAGCTTCGTTAACCACTAGTCCGTTAACAAACTTCACACCTCCGCTAACGTTAATCCTTTATTTTTAGCTTTAATTAACGGAAGTTAATAAAGTCCTTTAATTCGTTAATATTTTGCGTGTAATTTATATTTCTTTGTATTTACTCGTTTCTAGAACACGCATTGACGTTGTTGAACTGATTGTAAGGAAAAATTTATTGTTATGGTGGTCGTTTTGTGTTTTGGAAGTTACATTTTACAGCCTAATCTAATTTCAAGATAAAATTAAGTTCAAATGCACTTACGAAGCTGCGATCGGAAAGTCTTAGGAAATGCGAACAGCGATAATTAGTAGACCTATGAGGCTGCAGCTTATTATTTGCCACAAAAAAGAGCTCCTTTCTTCATTTCTTCTATAAAACTCGTGCTAATGCGCAGCAACTATTACCAGTGCAAACTGATGTGTAGCGGTACAATAAATAAATGGTGCAAGATATTAACGATAAAAACGTTAACGAAAGTTAACAGAACTTAACGGAAGTTACTTTAGTCCGTTAACAGAACTTAACGGAAGTTAATTTAGTCCGTTAACATGTAAAAACTTTTTAACGGATTAACGAGTTAATGAAAAAGTTAGCTTCGTTATTAACAGATTAACGATTAACGGACTTGTGCCCACCTATGGTCTGCACGTATGATTTTTTGCAAATAAAAATTATTCCAGTTAAATAAAGCTAGTTTAATTTCTCTGAAGGATTCTACTGTAATGACATAAGTTTATAACTATTTTATACAATATTTCACTCAATTATGCATTTATATTGCGAATTGCTGGATTCGAACTCATGCTTCCTGTAAGCCAGGGGTCGGCAACCTACGGCCAGCGGGCCGGATGCGGCCCGCCAAGGTATTTCACCCCGCCCGCAACTTTTTATTGTCATCCGGCCCGCAACCTTTTCCTTTTTTCAATGATAGACAGATATGCAGCAATAAGCCGCCAAAATGATTCTCACCATTTATTTTGAATTTTTGGCGAAAGCATTTTTTTTGTTTTGTTTTCGGCCTTCGCCATCAATTTGACCAAAAAAAGGCCTGAATTTTGGGCGGAGACGCTCCTTTTTTGGTCCGCTAGAAAAGTGGTGGCACGCTGGAACCTTGTTAGGACTGAATGTGGCCCAGTAGTTCGAAAAGTTGCCGACCCCTACTGTAAGCGTTTGATTGGCAAGATGGTATGATGAGAGCAACGTCTTCTTCCGCTTGAGATATACAGCGATAGTGAATAAACTTCATTATTTTGTTTTCTTTTAACTTTTTTTCCAAATGTTTTTGAATTTGGTAAAACACTACAATTATTAGCAAATTTCTAAAATACAATCAATTTTGAAAATTTACAGTATGCTTCATAATGATTGCGAATTATTTTTTTATTTTACGCTTTATTTTACAACTTTAATCTTTTTTTGTATGACTTTATTTACTGTCTATTAAGAGCAATCAACCAAGAAATTAACAATAAGAAATAGACAGTATTCAGAGTCTTAGAAGCACAATCAAACCTTTGATTAACAGCCTAAGATGTACTGTTTTGGCATCGACTTTCATCATTCGTTCCTATAGTCAGTATAGCTAGGATTACAGGTATCAACATAAGCGTAGAAAGGCAAAGAATTGCAAATTAACCGGATCATAATAGAATTTTTTTTTTGTTTCATTTATTACAACATTACAAGAGATAGACCAGTTCAATTCAAAATAATTTCGCAAAGCATGCCTTAGCTAGTTGGCCCAATTTCAAGGCTCTTCAGCAAGGCTAGCGAGGCCAAAATGACAAATATCACTAGTTTTAAAAATTTTCAAAATATGCATCTTTACCAATTTATCAATTACTAAATTTTTACCGATTGCGTTTATATTACATAAATCTTTAGCCATCAATTTTAGCCGTATTAAGTCACTCTTATTCGAGAATCTTTACCCAATGAAGCTAAAGGCTATTAATAAAATCTTTACCGGTTAATCTACAAATCTTATCTTGCACCTCTCAGAAGGAGGATGAGCTGGCTAACCCTTCACTTTTCATATAGCTGGCTAACCCTCCACTCTCCTCATTTAGTAAAGATGTATATGTTTTGAAGATATTTTTTATCACTGGTGATATTTGTCATTTTGGCCTTGATAGCTTTACTGAAGAGTCCTGAAATTGGGCGAAACAGCTGTTTAAGGCATGTTATTGGAAATTATTTAAAATTAAATTACTATATCTCTTGTAATATTGTGATTATCGAAAAAACTGTATATATTTTGTTGTGACCTGTTAATTTCTGATTCTTTGTCTTTCTACGCTCATGTTCTTACTTGTAGTCCTAGCTATACTGACGAAGAATAAAAAACGAAAGTCGATTCCGAAACACTATGTCTTAGGCTGTTAATCAAAGTTTTATTTACAGCACTTCGCCTATTTTTGATACAACAATATAACTATGTGTACAACACTGCAAACCATATAAATTTACATTTTACAGTAATGGCGAAATTCGACGAGATGACCGCTAAAAGTGACTCAGAACCAGTGCCGTCGCCAGAGCAAATAAAGTGAGGGGGCACTAGCCAAAAGTGGGGGGCACCAAAATTTGCACATAAAAACTCATCTTCAGATTTTGTACGGCTACAAATTTGAGCAATTTTTAAATAAAGCCGGCAGCGTTTCTTAGCTCGTTTCTTCTGCGGCCCATAGTCGCTTGAAAAATCTATCTACAGCAGTAAATGCTTCCAGTCGTGCAACCAGATTTTGCTAAGAGAGGCGAACCAAAAGTTTTGTTTTTTTTTGCACAAAAACTGCCTGATTTAGCCCACGTGCTGGTCAAACTAATGCAACTCAAGCATGTCACAGACGGGACGTAGTAACTAAATATTTAGTGACTGTGGACGGGGGCCAGCTGCTGGGTAATTTTTGCAATTTGCAGCGAAAAATAGCAATTTTATCGCCATTTAAATCACATTTCGCGCTTTTTGAAGCCATATCAATAACTAAATTGCTAAAATTCAGAATACATTTCAAAGAGTTAAATTGCTTAGCACCTTCACCCCTCTTACTTCAGGTCAAGTCAAAACTACGTTTGAACGCTTGTACTTTTAGGTTAAATTTTCTCAGTGACTTGGCTAAAGAGGCTTAAGCCTATTCACCCTGGTTGCGTCACTGACTGCGACCTCAAAACCTTAAGTGTGCTCTAAAAATCAAAACAGCTGGTCTTTGAAAAAAAAATGTATCACGTATTGTTTCGTGTCATAATTGCTAACGTAGCACCAGTAACGATTCTGCATCTCTCTTTCGCGACACATCCGTAAAGGTGTGTTAATAAGACGGAATATTGCGTCACATTTACGTGACACAGCAGTTGGTTGCCAGCAATTTCGCTAAGAATCGAGAAAACGTCAAAAGAAAATTTTGTTTGAACGTAATTATTCCTCTTTCCATTATTGTGTGTTGTCTTGTCATTGAGGGATGTTCTAAAAACAGAATTTTGAGTAAACCTGAATGGGAGGCACAAGCAGCCATTAGGGGGGGCACGGCCCCCCCTGGCTCCCCCGTAGCGACGGCACTGCTCTAAACCAAAGCAAAAAAAAGTTTTTAAATTTTTGGCTGTTAATTCAATGTCCGAGCAGCATACATTCACAAATTAGTTTATTGTTTGGAAATGTGTTTGGTTTTTGCTTAAAATTATCGATTTAGTGTTTGGGCAAAAATCGAAATCCCTCCGTTATTTTTCCTCAAAACAAAACCAAGCAGGTGATGCTTAGTGGTAAATGTGATCGATAATGTAACAATAGATAATTGTAATCATTGTGATTTTCGTAAGTTGCGGCGTAGTAGGAAAATATTTTGCCGGTTAGGTCAATATTGGATACAAGCAGCACTTAAACTGTAAAATATTGCATGGGAGACGCCTTTGTAGTCGTGACCGGAGGCCTTCGGAATGCGGGAGCAATTTGGTGAAAAGTTTGCCGCAAATTCAAATGAAGACCAAAAAAAATCTTCACTGCAATTTGATGAAATATTCGACCGGCAGTTAACATTTTTTAATTGTGATGTTTTGACGTTTGCTGGCCAGAGCTTTTATAATTAATCGTTAGCGTGCTATCTGGCCTAAAGGCTACCAACGCGGAAGCCTAAGGTAGAGTCACCAGAACGGCGACTACTTAAAAGCAAGCAATGCGATAAAGTTTCCAAAGGCTGCAGGTTCGATTCCTGCGGGAAGACAACTTTTTCGCATTGCTTGCTTTTAAATAGTCGCCGTTCTGGTGACTCTACCTTAGGCTTCCGCGCTGGTAGCCTTTAGGCCAGATAGCACGCAAACGATTAATTAGTTAACATTTTATCAGCCATTTTTTGTCTAAACGGCCAGGACGCTTTCTTTTAGTAGGAGACGCTGAATTTCCATAGGGGGACCCAATATCTCGATGGGGCCCGCTAACTCTCAATGGGCATTCTGCAGCGGTCCAACATCAGAACCTGCGCTGCCCAACATTGGCGGAACAATGTTGCCCCCAATTGGCCCGAGGTCGAGAAACTGCAGCCAGCCAACACTGCAACCTGTGTCGGATCCAGCAATGGCGGAACAATGTTTCCGACGTCGGCCCAGGGGCCAAAAACTGTAGCTAGCCTGAAGTTAATACTAGCATCGGACCTACATTACGGAACTGCATCTCACAATAAGCAGCTATTGCCTGCTGCTGGGGTCCAGCATTGGCACGTAGTTTCATTGGTTTAATGGAATAGCAATGTTTTCTAACTAGAGCGTATTGCTTTTCCCTTTACTACAATTAAAAAGTAAAAAAAAATTTCGCAAAGATACGGGCGTAAGTTATAGATAACAAAAACTACAAGTCGTAAGATTCGCCAACCAAAAATTTTAAACAGATTCTTGCGCAATGTTGGACTGTGGCGGCCGTTCAGGTGACATACTTCTGTTTTGATGATGTGCGACAATAGCAGCTTGTTAGGCTGCCGGAACCGTAAAAAAATAATTTAAGTAAAACGAATGTTATACGTAATAACAAAAGCACAGCTTAAACGTCAAACATTTCTGAAGCCATCTTTTTATTGTGACTCTGTAACTCATAACAATGGTGTATATAAAAGTGTCTCTGCTAATACCAGTTTCATGGACAAAACACACCTGAGCATAATAAAAACAGAACAAAACTGAGCCGTTGATATTTGCTTGCAATGAAAAAACTTTTCAGAAGTGCTTTGGTGCTCAGTGTCCTCGAAAGTTTTCAATAACATTGAGATTTCAAGATACTGCATATTATAAAATTCACTGTTTCGTTGCATTGGATTGAAGATTAATTGATTATTTAAAAAGAATGTTTTTCAAAGCTAGCCTTAATAACTACCAAAATAGTTCTCAGCTGCCGGAGCAAAAATCGACTGGTTACTATTTTACATAACCGCAGTTTCTCCCAACTCGACAAAATACTACGTATCCAGTTGTGGCGGAGAATGTCTGGCTTTTGATACGCCACATCTTGGGACGACCGACCTGATGTGAGACAATTCATGAATGGGCTTAGGGGCGTATTTAGGCGGGGGGTCATCGGGCCATGGCCCCCCCTTTGGGTCGCCAGGATAGTGTAATTAGCATAGAATAGTAAGCAAAATTGCGGCATGGCCCCCCGTTTGCAAGTTGGGCAGAAGCTTTGATCACACAAAGGGTATGTTTTATACGTTTGTTTTAGGCCTGCACCTAACTTTCGGCAAATAATGGGACGGAATTTGAGTGAAGACCTTTTTTTTTGCTCTTCACCTAAGTTTGAGCAAAAAATCGGACTGATTTTTAGTGGAACAATTTCTTATTCTGATCTTTGTTCTTCTCAAATTTTCTGAAGTTCCTGGCCCCCACCTTTTCAAAATCCTGCGTACGCTACTGAATGGGCTCTGATGCTATCGAGACATCCTGACACCTAAACTCACTTTCGCGCAACACCATTTTTCCTCGCATCGCTTTAGGACGGGTTTAAATAATAGAAGATACAACAAGCAGGCAAAAAAAGTAATTTTTACTAAAACATAGGCTGTTTTAATAAAAAAGTAATATTAACCAAAACGTGCTCATGTACAGTAAACTAGGTAAAATTTATGTCTTTTCGAATAAGGACATTTTCCAACAAAAGACAATGGAATTGTCGCATTAATCCGTTAAAGCTAGGTTTGACTGTATCTTGAGTCAAAGTTTGCAAGTTTACATCAATTTGAAGCAAAATTAAGATCGGACTGCACACTGCACTGTTAACTACCATTGTGCTGACACTCGATTATTAAGAAAAGACGAAACTACCTGGAGACTGAGCAGCATTTCGCATATGTGGTTCCGTCGCAAAACAATCGCTGATGACTGAGTCTGATTTTTTTGACAAAATAAGCGAAAAACTTTCAAAATCTTGTGGCATGGTTTTCAAACTACGCCATTACGTACCGCTTTCTACTTTGAAACTAATTTACTATGGCATGTTTAATTCTATCCTTCAGTATTCGTTGCTAAATTGGGGAAGAGCATCTCGATGCCATTTGCAGAAAATTAAAACTTTACAAAATTGTTTCTTACGTGCCAGTCTATTCCGTGAAAGACGTTGTCACTCTAAAAGTCATTTATAGCGAGTTTGGAGGATTAAAATTAGAAGACGTGCTAGCAATGGAATACGTCAAATTTTTACACCGATTCAGCCACAACATGTTACCCGATTATTTCAAAAATTATTTGGATGATTTGGGAACAGTTCATCAACATAATACCAGACAAAAAGCAAAAAAAAAACTTTTTTCACACTTATGCTAGAACTAAGTGGGGCAAAAAGAGATTGCAACGTGCAGCGCTAGAGGTTTGGGAAAAATTACCCTTAGAACTGAAAAATTGTTCGTATTTTAGGTTTAAAAACATGTATAAACAATCTATCCTAAACGGTTACAATTAGACTTTAAATTAGACTTTACATTGCGTCTTTGAGCAGGAATTGCACAAGTCGTTAGCATTGTTTTGGTCTTCTTATTGAGCTGAATTAGAGGTAAAGAGTTGGTTGCTGTCAGAAGGAGTCTACCGCAAAAATTAAATAAGCTAATTACAGTATTATCATTATTTTATTGTTTACATTGTTAATTAGTAAAAGTTTTCGTGTAGGGTCTGAATTCTAAACCGATTTTTTTTTTCCTTTAACTATTACCGGTAAAAATTGCAGATTTAGTAAAATTTGTTTGCCCAGTATATAGAAAACTGGTTTGTGTATCAGTATTATTGTTACTAACATCATTATTTTTTTCCCTCAGACGCTGATGGTTGTATAACCTAATACTTTTCTGTTTTTATAGTTTGCTGCCGTGTGATTCTTTGCCTAAATTTTGAGTTATATTTTGGTGACGCTGTTGGATTTACGCAGACATTATTTAGGTATTGATTGTAATAATTTTCATTTGTCACAACTAGTAACTAAGTGTTGTTGCTATAAATCACTTTATTTTCAGCTAACTGCTATCATTAACACTTTTTTTTTCTACGCCTTGCTATCGCCGGTGTTTGTTGCCACTCATCGCATTACCTGTATATCTCCAGTAGCGTAGCCAGGGGGGCGGGGGGGCTCGAGCCCCCCCCATTGGCTTGTGAAGTATGCAAAATCGCACGTTTTTGGTGCTTTTGAGGCCGATTTTTTGTGAAAAATTGAAAATAGCCCCCCATAGGAAAACAGCCCCCCTCAAACGTTTGAATTTCCGATTTCGGCCGAAAAATCAGTCTCAATTTCGGTGAAGACCTTTTTTTTTTTGAGACCACCTACCTGATTTTGGGCGGAAAAAACGTTCGAATTTCGGATTTCGGCCGAAAAATCAGTCTCAATTTTGGTGAAGACCCTTTTTTTTTTTTTTTTGGAGACCACCTGATTTTGGGCGGAAAAAACGTTTGAATTTCCGTGCTTTCCGAGAAATTCCGTCTTAATTTTCGGACAAACCGTGTGAAACTGATTCAAGAACAATGAAAATTCGGGTCAAGGTTGTTTGCACTTTTCTCACTCTTTCAAAAAAGCCCCCCCTTTTCCAAATCCTGGCTACGCGCCTGTATGTCTCACAAAAGTTTAGTAGACTTGGTGACCATCTTGGTCTTTCGCTGTTCCTACCTGAGGGTATTGTTGGGTTTTTGGTGAATAAATACTGATACTGATACCCGAAAGGTCGTCTTTGTAATGAAGTAGAAACCTATATAACGCAGTTAAATAGACGCAAACTGTGAAAATATGATTAACCGACTCAAAAAGCTTTGCTTATTGACCTTCTAGCTGTAGTAGCGTTTGTTCAAAAAGGCACTGTCTATAGTAGGGTTGTCCAAAGTGCGGCCCTATGGCTATTTCTTGAAAAGCAGCAAATTTGCGTTTCGTTGGCCACTACATAAGCTACGGTATAACTTTTTTGTTTGATTGCCAATATTTTTATCTCCGCGCAGTCTGCATTCCAAAACGAGTGTCAGACGGACGGTGACTTTTAGGCGCAGGAAGTTTATGCACCGCCGAATACGCGTAGGAACTTTTATGCGCCTGGACTTCCATGCTCCGAGACTTTTAGGTGCCAAAGATAAAAAAAATTTTTTCAAAAAGTATTAAAAATTTTTTTTTCGAAAAGTATTTAAAAAATTTTTTTTTCAGTTTTTTTTTTCAAAAAAAAACAATTTTTTAAATTTTTTGTTCAAAAACGTATTTATCTTTCAAATAAAAGCTTTTTTCCAAAATAAAAAGCGTTTTTCAAGCAAAAAAGTTGAACTTCGATTAAAATTTTAATATTTTCGAAGCTTTTCATCTGACACGTGTCAAGAGGAATCGTCAGAATAAAGAGCGCAGGAAAAGAAGCGTCTATAGGAAAAAAGCCGAGCAATGATTAGCTGGAAAAAGATCGATGAGAGAGCGTCATTTGTGTACAACTTTTTAGTTGAGAATGAATTTTTTTTGTCGACAGAGGGAGGGGTTAGAAGTTTTGATAAAAGTGACTTCAAAACCAGATAGATGGAAGAAGAGCAAAAAAAGTTTTGCAAAAAATTGATTACTTATTGTATTTTGTTTAATAATGTCATTTTTATCAAAACTTCTAACCCCGCCCCGCCCTCTGCTGACAAAAAGAATTCGTTCTCAACGTAAAGGTTGTACACAAATGACGGTCTCTCATTGATGCTTTTCCAGCCAATCACTGCTCGGCTTTTTCCCATAGCCACTCCTTTTCCTGCGCTCTCTGTTTTGACGATTCCTCTTGACAAGCGTCAGATGAAAAGCTTCGAAAATATCAAGTGGATTTACACAGTATCCGTTTTTGTTTGTTTTTTTACGTTTTTGCTTCTCCGTGAACAACTATGTCCTTTTTCATTCGCATTTTTATTTGTCCATATCAGCACTAACCAGACTGTCACATACTGGACAAAAACTTTTCGAAAAAAGGTGTAGATTTACTGTCACCCTTCAAAATCTTTTAGAGTTACCGTCACCTTTTGGCAAGAAGCTTCTAACCAAATCAAGGCTATGAAAGAGTGGAAAGTTTTGGATTTAGTATTTATTGGCTTTTTTTTAGATTTACATCAGATTATTTTAAAGTTACTGTCACCCTTTGGCAAAAGAGGCTTTAGATGGCAACGGGCATTATTTTAGTGGTTTATTGATTTTAACTTTAACACACAACTCAACAAATAAAATAATATCAGTCACTAGCCAAAAACTCAAAATTACCTCAGTGTACCTGATGGCAGTGGCCTTGCCACAATTTTGGTACTGTTATGCAAAAGCCAAAGGAGTACCAGATTGCAATGTCGGAAGCTGTTTTGAAATGACAATAGAAAGGATTCGTATTTTCTTAATTGTTAATTAGACGGAAAATAATATCGAGAAGTTTTATAACACAAAATTTAGAAAATGAAATGCTGCAATGATATGAAATTCAGTCAACTCGAGTTTTTCACTTTGGCCAAAAGTTTGGGAAAAGCCTAATATGCATTATCACCAAGTTTGAACTTTTCACGTCTCGCCATTTTCAAGATAGCAATTTTTCTCTTACTTCAGTATAGCCATTTTGTCAGTACTGTAATAGAAGATTAACTTTCGGAAAGTTGGCTTACATTCACTTGAAGAGCAGCTAATTAAAAATTCTGACCCTTTACTTTGTTTTGCCAACAACACTGTCGAAAATACTTACTGAGAATTAGAAACATGCTCTGACTTGTTAAAATTTTGTTTGTAATTGGCAATCTTGGCAAATTTTTTAATTGGAAAAACCTTTTGCGGGAAAATCTACATTATTATCATATCTTCAAAACGAAAGGTTGCACAAAGCTCAAATTTGGTGAAGTTTGTTTTCAGATCTGTCAAACTTTTTTGAGAGATTACCGAGCAAAATTTTTTTAACCTGAATGCGCTTTTACTGCACATCAGTTTAGTTTCTCAGCATATGCCCAGCATTCTTTGATGATCTTTATGATAAGCACACAAAACAATGACAAAAGTTTAAAATGCAATTTACTGAGTCAGTTTGGCCAGATGCACTTCTTTATAATTTGATAATCTGGTTTCTGAGGTCAGTTTGCCACAAATCAATAAGCACCCTATATAGTCATCAGCCAATGCTACTAGAATCTACAAAACCACAGCAAGGACTGCAGATTTAGGGTTCTTGTGTTCCTGTATGCCTTGTAGGATGTTTCCACAGCCATGCTGCATTTTAATACATTGGCTGCTCCAATTTTACTTTTAATCAAACGTTTAAATGTGTTTTTGATTAAGGAATTAATTAATCAGATTTAAATCAAAAACGTAGTTAAAGACAAACACTTTCAACCATACCTTATTACAAGACAACCTGAACAAAGAGCTTCATCTCTAACAAAATTTATCTTCAAACAATCCGTTTCTTCTTTGTTCAGATCAGATGAAGTAGGAACATAACATTACTAATGATGATATTTTAGTGCTAACTATATCGCTTGCGGATACGGATCACTACTAAGCTTTGCTTGCTTTCGTACACGTGTTAAGCTAGAATGAATCACACACGCAATACTGGCTGCTGACTCAGCCGGAACTATGACGTCACAATGTGGGTGGCCACACGCTCCACCCCAGAAACGCACTATGCGGTTCGAAATAACAATACACAATAAACAAAAAGAATAATACACATGGCTTTTGATAACTGAACACAGGGTATTCACACAAGCTGCTTTGCTGGTCTACCACGTTTGTGAGATTGAGCCACTGGCACTGGTGGGAGGTGCGGATCTACATAGGCAGGTTTAATACGATCAATCGATACAGTCTTTTTGTCACCGCTGATTTCAATGTCAAAAGTTTTAGTGCCGCGTTTCAAAACACGAAAAGGCTCTTCATACGGAGGTACCAAAGGCGGACGGTGACGATCTCGACGCAAAAACACATAGTCACAAGATGTGAGTGCTGCCGGCACTGAGGTGTGCTGTGTGCCATGACGGGACATATTGGCAGGTTTGAAAGCTGAAACTTTGTTCTGCAGCCATGGAAGAAAAGGTGCAGTTGACGTGGGGACAAGGGTGGATGGAATCGCTAAATCACCTGAAACTGTCAATGTAATACCATAGACCAACTCTGCTGATGAAGATTGTAAGTCGTCTTTCGGTGCCGTCCGAATTCCTAGCAGCACGATGGGTAAGGCATCTATCCAGTCTGGCCCAGTAAGGCGTGCCATCAATGCGCTTTTCAGATGTCGGTGAAATCGCTCGACGAGACCATTTGCCTGGGGGTGATACCCAGTAGTGCGGTGAAGGCGAACGCCAAGTTGATGGGTGAAAGACTCCCATAAACGAGCAGTAAACTGTGGGCCTTGGTCGGTGGTTATGTCTGCCGGAACTCCAAAGCGCGCTACCCAGCAAGACAAAAATGCTCTAGCACAACTGGTTACCGTTGCATCCGGCATGGGCACGGCTTCAGGCCATCTAGTGAAACGATCAACCATGGTGAGCAGGTAACGTTGTCCGGAGGAAGGTGGAAGGGGACCAACAATATCCATATTGACATGGGCAAAGCGATCTTGTGGCGGGGGATAGTCAACCAGTGCTGTCTTTGTGTGCGCTTGAACTTTGGCGGATTGACAGCCAATGCATTGCTTGGCCCAGAGACCAACCTCTTTTTGCATCCCATGCCACACGAATTTGCTGGCAACCAGTTTACGAGAAGTTCGGATCGAAGGGTGGGAAAGATTGTGAATGATGTCGAAAATCTTCTTCCGCCATGACGCTGGCACGAGCGGTCGTGGGGATCCTGTGGACATATCACAGAGCAACGGAATGGAACTCGGCCCCACAGGGATTTCCTCCACTTGAAGTCCAGTAATAGCTGTGCGGTATGCCTGAATTTCAGGGCACTGCTGGTCTTTTGCCATAGCGGTAAAATCTAGGTCAAGCAGAGGACGAGTTATTGAAGCTACAGCAGCTCGAGATAAAGCGTCAGCCACTAAGTTGGTTTTGCCGGAAACATGGCGAACATCAGTGGTGAATTCGGAAACGGCGGCAAGCTGGCGCTGTTGCCTGGCCGACCAAGTATCCGATGCTTTGGAAAAAGCGAAGGTGAGAGGCTTGTGATCAGTAAAAATAACAAAACGTCGAGCTTCTAAAAAGTACCGGAAATGGCGTACTGCCAAGTGCATTGCCAACAACTCGCGATCGAAAGCACTATATTTGGTTTCAGGCTTTCGCAGTTTGCGGCTGAAAAAGGCAAGGGGTTTCCATTGTCCGGTAACCCATTGCTCAAGAACAGCTCCCACGGCTACGTCTGACGCGTCCACGCTCAAGGACAACGGTGCCTCCGAGTGGGGATGCTGTAGCAAGGTGGCAGAAGCAAGAGCCCGTTTAGCTTGCTCAAACGCCAATTGCAGTTCGTGAGTCCACACCAGAATCTTGTTCGTGTTAGCGATTGCTTGATAGATAGGAGCCATGAATGCGGCAGCTGCAGGTATAAAACGATGGTAGAAGTTCACCATGCCTGCAAAGCGTTGTAAGTCTTTGACCGTGGTGGGTAACGCAAATTGCTGGATAGCCTCCACTTTGCTGGGCAGAGGGCGAGCACCTTGAGTGTCGATTAAATGGCCCAAAAACTCAATTTGGTCACAACCAAATCGACATTTGTCGATATTAACCACTAATCCAAATTCTGACAGTCTTTGAAAAAACTGCAGGAGATGCTGATGATGCTCTTCGATTGTTGCACTTGCTACGAGGATATCGTCGAGGTATACGAAGACAAAGTCAAGGGGCTGACAGACGCTATCCATAAGGCGTTGGAAAGTTTGTGCAGCATTTTTAAGTCCAAAGGGCATTCTTAAAAACTCAAATAAACCAAAAGGAGTGATGACGGCAGTCTTAGGAATATCTTCAGGAGCTACCGGAACTTGATGATACCCTCTTACCAGATCAACTTTAGAAAATACTCGTGCTCCAGATAAGCGTGCAGAAAAATCTTGAATGTGGGGAATGGCATATCTGTCAGCGACGGTGACAGCATTTAACCGACGATAGTCGCCACAAGGGCGCCAGCCTCCGGAAGCCTTGGGTACCATATGCAGTGGAGATGCCCAAGGACTTGAAGAACGTCGGACGATACCCAAATCCAACATTTTGTTAAATTCATTCCGCGCTAGAGCTAGCTTAGCAGGGGACAATCTCCTGGCGCGAGCATGCAGTGGTGGTCCGGTGGTGCTAATGTAATGCTGTGTTCCATGATTGGGCGCATCGCCCGAGAACTGGGGGGAAGTTATCATCGGAAATTGAGTGAGTATCTTCGCAAAAACATTTTCTCTCCAAGAAAAGGTGTTGATGGAAGGAGGGGTATCAGGCTCAGCGGCCATCTCCACTGGAGCGTTGGCAAACAATTGGGTATTTACCAAACGATGGTGTTTCACATCAACTAAGAGAGAATGCGCCCGTAAAAAATCCGCTCCCAGCAAGGGTTGGGAAACGCTCGCTACAACAAAAGCCCAACGGAATACGCCTTCTGGAATCTGTATGGTCAACGTTCTGGTCCCAAAAGTAGATATGTGGCTTCCATTAGCAGCAAGGAGGCTAGCACCTGTATGCCCATTTAGCCAATCGAATCTGGTAGCTGGCACGACACTAATTTCGGCCCCCGTGTCAACTAAAAATTTTCGCTTGGATAGGCTGTCCCAGACGTGGAACAGGGCTTTACTGCCAATGCCGGTCGTCGCAGCCTTTAACGACGACCGGCCGACTCGTTTCCCTGATAGGAGCATGGAGGCACACAACGGCGGGCTCGCGCTCCGAAACGGCGGTGATAGAAGCATTCGTCATTTGCACCAGAATAATTGGCAGCGGCTGTTTTACGTTTTGGAGCTTGCACTCGGAAAACTGGCGGAGCCTGGGACCGAGTCAGCCACAATGCATCGGCACGTTGTGCCAACTGGCGAGGATCTTGCTGCTCTAGTCCTGAGAGCACTATGCGAATGTCTTCGGGTAACAACTGGAGGAACAAGAAATTGAAAAGAAAGCAAGGGCGGTGATTGTTCATCAATCCGAGCATCTCGTCCATTAGCTCAGAGGGTTTTCGGTCCCCCAGAGGTGGCATGTTCAACAATCTAGCTGCTCGTTCACTTTCTGAGAGATCGTAAGCGCCTAGCAATCTGCGCTTGAAAGCAGTTTACTTGTTTTCTTCTGGCGGGTTCTCAAGAAAATCAATAACCCTTTGCGCGGAATCTTGATCTAGCGCTGCAACTACGTAATAGTACTTTGTATCATCGGCGGTGATATTCCTCAACGCGAACTGGGCTTCAGACTGCTGGAACCATACTTTTGGTTGACTGGTCCAAAAGGCTGGTAGTTTTAAGCTCACTGCATTCTGCTGTTGCTGTGCTGGCTGCTCCATTCTTACTCCAAATCACGATTTGGAATGTCGGGGTCACCAATTTAGTGCTAACTATATCGCTTGCGGATACGGATCACTACTAAGCTTTGCTTGCTTTCGTACACGTGTTAAGCTAGAATGAATCACACACGCAATACTGGCTGCTGACTCAGCCGGAACTATGACGTCACAATGTGGGTGGCCACAATATCACAATCAGAGCTGGACTGATCATCGTCATGCAACATTGCAATGGCTGTAGTTGCTCTCATCATAAATTGCAAAAGCTACTGAAGACTATAAACTTATACAGCATATCATTCATGAATATGCAGTACATTCTGTTAGCACAGTTACTAAAAAAAAGTTCAAAACCGGAAGATGTTTATTCCTTCATTCAGAGGTCTTCATTCGTAGGGTATACAGAAGTAAATCAGATAGTTTTCCACCATCAATGCTCTAATTTAAGTTGTTGAGGGCTTTCGCACAGCACCATAGTTATTTTTGTAATATATATGCAAATTGGTGAAAAAGTTTGTACTTCTGCGTACTGGATTTCTCCTGTGCAACTCACATGGCATTTGGCATGCACAGTAAATTTATGTCTGATGTAACAACAATGACCTAAAAAAATGCTACATTTGGGTAGCCACTTAGCAGCTCGTAGCAGTGTTGGGCAAGTTAATGAGAATCGTTAACTTCGTTCAGAGTTAATTCGCTAAGAATTTTCAAGCAATTTTTTTTGACCTGCAGTTTATGCTCACTAAAATGATTCCATTTCCATACGAGATAAAAATTATTCATTCTGATTTCTGTTACTAAGGTATTGACTATTCTATAATAAAGAGAGACACAGTGGTGACCTGTTTTATTTTATTTTTTATTTCTATGAAAACGAATTCTGAACGAATAAACTGTGAGGCATGTATTATTGTGACGTTGTTTGAATTATATAGTTACGCTTTTATGGCAAATTGGACCTCTTCTCTCCTTCCATATGTGACGGATTTTGACGATACCGATATAATTGTATTTGTAATTACATTTTATTCACGAAGTTGCCTTGGCCAGGAGACAACAAAGGGACCTTTCGGTCTTCGAGTCAAGCTGCCACCTGCCCACCTGTCTACCACACACGGCGGAGGCTTCACACTGTCCCTTTTAATGCTGAACGTCAAGCAGGAAAGCTGTGAATACCAATTTCTAAAGTCTTTGGTTGACCCGACCGGGAATCGAACCCGTGTCTACCGCTTCAGTAGCAGACGCTCTATCCACTCGACCACTGATCGGTTTAATAACCACTCGACCACTGATCGGTTTATAACCATTGTTTTGCCTGTGATCGAACGTTTTGCCCATCAGACCCGGCGCCACGGGGGGGCACACCGGGGCCGTGCCCCCCCAACTGGCTGCTTGTGCCCCCCCAAACGAAAATTGTGCTCCCCCAAGCAAGGACTGTGCCCCGAAAAAATCAACAGGCTCGGGGCTTCTGGAGCGCAAATCGAGGCACAAATTAATGTTTTTTGTGGACTGACACCGGATTTTGTCACGTTTTTGGGATGAAGACCTTTTTTTTTTGAGACTTGAAATTCCGATTGCGGCCGGAAAATCTCTTGAAAATTCTTTGGAGATCTTTTTTTTTTTCTTTGGAGATCACCTGTTTTCGGCCGGAAAAACCGCTTGAAATTCCGATATCGGCCGGAAAATCTTGAAGAAAATTCCTTGAAATCTTTCCTCCTCACCTTCTTCATTTGCTCCAGAGTGGGATAAATTTCTCGTGCCCCCGTGCCCCTCTCAAATTCACACAAAATAAACTTTTCATGCCCCCCCAAAATTTATTTATGCCCCCCCAAAATTTATTTATGCCCCCCCCCCCAGTCACGCTATCCTGGCGCCGGGCCTGTTGCCCATCCGTCCACCTTCTGAGGCGTTTATATTTAAACAGCTGGTAAGCATAACTTCAGATTAAAAATTCCTACCTACTCAGTATAACTGAGCCTGATCTCTAGCTGTAATATGCTTGAAAAAACAAAAACATGACATTAGTGCTTGAGCAATGGCGTTGCCGTTGCTAAAGCAAATCAAACAACATTAGTTTCGCGCGTGTGGGGTACAAACCAAAAGCGGGATACTGAAGCAGACGTGCATTTTGAAAAAAAAATTTGAAAAAACATTATCACGGCACTGTACTCGATTGCAAACAATTATTATTATTCTCCCATAAGGACGCATCGCCTGGCCTAGAAATTTAACGGATTAACGCAAACATTATGTAGTTTAACGAAAGTCATAGTTAGTGAGTTAGGTTACAATAGCTTTTTAACTTTTTAACTCAATGAAAAACTTAACTTTGTTATCAACGAATTAACGAGTTAATGCTCAACACTGGTTGGTAGACATGCCAAAAATGGATCGTTTCGCGAACACCCTTTGTTTTTTCAGCAATGAATTAATGTGGATTTACCTTGCGACAAGATCACTTTGTTAGAGGATCACTGGCAACCCTACAATATTGGAACAGTAACGGAATCACAATATCTATATCATATGAGATAGTTGAACTTTGGAAAAGCAGTGGAATGATATTTTGTACAATATAATGACATGGCATGGTGGTTTGCGGTACGTAGTGAGGATTTGGCTTCAGAGCATGTGCTCCGTATAAAAGAGGAAGATAGTTTAATTGTTTAACCAAATGAGACTTAGATCGCCTATAGGCTATAATTAAAACTTACTAAAAGCAATTTTGCATTACATCTAACCAGTGTTTGGCAAGTTAAGGAGAAACGCTAACTTCGATAAAAGTTAATTCGCTAAGAATTTTCAAGCACTTTTTTAAACTCAGTTAGGGCCAGTCTACACTGTGCGTAAAATCGTCAGCTTACGCGCGTAACCTTAGTTTATTTTAAAGAAAAATTCCGTAAGCCCAGGCGTACCACCTTACGGGTATAGCACCTTACTAGAGTAAAATTGCCAGCGAAAAAAATTTGCTAAAAGAGCAAATTTTTTTCGCCGGTACGCTTGCAGGCCCGGCGCCAGGATAGCGTGACTGGGGGGGGGCATAAATAAATTTTGGGGGAGCACGAGAAGTTTATTTTGTGTGAAGTCGAGAGGGGCACAGGGGCACGAGAAATTAATCCCAGTCTGGATGAAATGAACAAGGTGAGGAGCAAAAAGTCAAAGGGATTTTCCGGCCGAAATTGCAAATTCAAGCGTTTTTTCCGTCCGAAAACAGGTGATCTCCATAAAAAAAAAAAAAAATCTTCATCCCAAAAACGTCACAAAATCTGGTGACAGTCCACCAAAAACACTGATTTGGACCTCGATTTGCGCTCCAGAAGCCCCGACTCTGTTAATTTCTTGGGGGTACAGTTCTCGCTTGGTGGGGCACAATTTTCGTTTGGGGGGGCACAAACACTCAGTTGGGGGGGCACGGCCCCGATATGCCCCCCCGTGGCGCCGGGTCTGTACGCTTGTGAGCTCGTAAGCTCACGATTTGCGTGAAATTCTAAAAACTGGTCTGCCAGGTCTCAGGGTAGACTAAAATTAGGTTCATAAGTTTTGTTGAAAAAAAGTTGATTTTCAAAAGTGAAAGTATGCGTGTTGGTTTGAAATAGCCTAGTTCAACATGAAAATGGTCAATTTGCGGCTCTATGAGGAAAAACTTGCAAAAAAAAGGCCTAGGTCGATAGGTCCAAAAGTGAATTATAAATTGTTTGTTGTTATGTAACATTTGGTTAGCCTATTCCTAATAAAGAAATATGAAAATTAAAACTGATGTGTGGTGTGGCGATGCAGATCACAGTCCTGACCAGGGGGACTAGCTTAGGCCAAAACCAGTACCAATAGGCCTACCAGCATGGTACGGTAGGTCCAGGCGCGTAGCCAGAAATTCGCAATGGGGGGGGGCTGTTTGGAGCCCCCCCCCGCCGGAGACCAATGGGGGTCTGGGGGCAAAGCCCCCAGCTGCCGGAGGCTGGGGGTTTGGGGGCAAAGCCCCCAGCCGCCGGAGGCACGGGGGTCTGGGAGCGGAGCCCCCAGCGCTCGAAAATTTTGCATTTTTTTGCAAAAATAACTTCATTTTAGGGCTATTTTGATTAAAAAATAATGATTTTAAAACGTGGCTTAGAAATTGACAGTACAAACAAAATTAAACTGGTAGCATAAATGGGCTATTTGGGAGGTGGCTAATGGTAAAATGTAGTTCTCTTGTTTAGATGCTGGTAAATTATAAAATCGAATAGTGCAATAAAACTCACTCGGAGTAATCTATTTCGTGTACAGTTTATAGAGAAAAGTAATTGGGGGGGGGGGGGCTAATGAAAAGAGATTTGAGAGAAGTGATTGGTAATTAACGAATACTGAATAGGCTCCCCCCCCCTATTGCTTAGTTTATGGTATGTTTGTTGATGACACCTCTTTTCAGCATTTTTACACTTGCGATCAAATTTGATTGCTTATTTCTTACCATTTATCAAAGGTTTCATTTATTTGTTAGTTTTATTTTTGACAAATTAGCCCCCCCCCCCTGAACATATGTTTCAAAAGATGTTTTAAATTACTATTTAATCCACTCCAGTGCATAAAACAGTCTCCAAAGTGCTAAAAATCTACTGTTTTTCCCATTCTGCATTTTGTTCGACATGTCAATGGGGGGGGGGCTTTGCCCCCCGGCCCCCCCTGGCTACGCTACTGGCTAAAAACGTGGTATTTTCCTAATTCTGCATTTTGGTCGGCAGTTCATTAGCCCCCCCCCCCCCCCTAAATAAACATTTCAAAATAGTCTAATCCAGTGTAAAAGACAGTCTTAGAAATGCTAAAACGTGGTATTTTCCTTATTCTGCATTTTGGTCGGCAGTCCATTAGCCCCCCCCCCCCCCCCAAATAACGTTTCAAACTATGCTTGAAATCATTTTTTAGTCTAATCCAGTGCAAAAGAGAGTCTTAGAAGTGCTAAAAACGTGGTATTTTCCTTATTCTGCATTTTGGTCGGCAGGCCAATGGGGGGGGCTATAGCCCCCCCCGCCCCCCCCCCCCCTGGCTACGCTACTGGGTAGGTCTACGTCTTGGTGGTACTCGTACCTAGAATGTAATATATACCACGTTGTTGAAGTAAACTAGTAATCTTAGCCTGATAGCTGCTGTAGGCTAGTTTAGTTCAAAAGGTTTAACCTACTGGTGCACTTTGCAGGTGCAGTGATGCTGCATAATACCGGTAAGAGATACTGGTAAACAAGCAACTTAATAGCCTAAGGTACTGTCAGAAAATATGCAAAGTTAAAAAATTAGTCTGCCGATAAAATCTAGGCTCTGATTTTTTATATCAATGAAACTCAAAAGTATTAGAGCCTACACTATCAGTTAGCCTACAGCTACAGAAAAAAAAGCAGAATTAAAATGCTATAATCTAGGTGTACCCTGGTACTAGCCTACTGATATGATGGGCTGTGCAGTTACAGCTATATAGGCATGTAAAATTATTCTATTTCAAGATGTGCTCACTTATTATTCAGTAACTATCTGGTTTTAGACTTTTACAAATAGTTGAGTGGAATTGCAGACACTGCCAAGCCAATAGGTTTGGCTTACTCAATTACTGTCATGTCAATAAGATAGCAAAATGAAAAGTTTTTATATTCTGCAATTGCTTTTCAGAATTGTAAATTAAGACTCTATTAGCTAGTATTTATTGTAATGAACAAAATATAGTAACTGTAAGTATTTGAAATTTAAGAAATTTATCAATGAATAGGGTACGGTACTTTGGTCCAGACTCAAAGAGACTTATTGACGAATTTATGAAACAATGTTGATCTTTAATGCTCAAAGATTTCAAGAATGATAATCAATCTAACAGTGGCATTGTCAGGTTTTCAAGGTTAGTTATGTGTATTTCTAGATTGACAATCTTTACCAGCTATTTGAGCTTTTATTAAAAAAAAAACTTCAAACGTTTTCATAATGAACATATAAAAAAGACTTGGAAGTTTTATCTAAATCATTTTCCTTTAGTTAAAATAATCATTTAAAATTAGCAGTGGACCAAAGAAAATTTATCACTTTTAGAGTTTTTTCTAATGTGATTGTGCGACAAGACAGTGTTCACCAGAGGTGGAGTCCTCGAGGACGTCCTTGGCCTCGAGGACACATTTTTAAGTCCTTGGCCTTGGCCTCGAAGGTCAAGTCCTTGGCCTTGGCCTCGGCCTCGCGGCCTCAAGTCCTCGAAAATTGGCCTGTCCTCGGCTTGAGGACAGCACTATTTTTTGAATTGTTAAAATTTTGTGGCGCGGTTGAAAAATTTTTTGGAAAACGTTTTTTTGTGGAGATCACTTGAAAAAGTTTTGTAAAGACCTTTTTTTTTTTGGAGAGCACTTGCGCTTGTGTCCTTGGTCCTTGGCCTTGGCCTCGAGCATTCCTGTCCTTGGCCTCGAGAGGGTCTGTCCTCGGAAAGGCTGTCCTTGGCCTTGGCCTCGGATTTTTTTTGTGTCCTTGGCCTTGGCCTTGGCCTCGAGCCTTGTGTCCTCGACTCCACCTCTGGTGTTCACATCACTGCAACTTAACTACACAATTTCAACTTTCTTGTATCATATGAGTAGCATAGCTTGTTTTTCTTAGGTGCAACTAAGATTTTAAAGTGTCATATTTTTCAAACCATAAGGTGCACCAATGATACTTAAAGTTTTTAAGAAATCCAACTTGTGCCTTATACTCTGATGCATTTAATCTGTTCTTCTGGTTATGCTCTCTTACGGCCAGTTGATCAAGTGGTAATGCATTCGTCTCTGGAGTAGAGGTCTGAGATTTAAATCAGCCTGGTCAAATCAAACACAGCATTGCCAGTGGCTTTGTATCGCTGCAACATTTCTTTCAAGGCAGCTATGTTGCTCGGGTGCGATGATGCTGTGGTGGGCCCTGCCAACCAAGGATGGCAGTACGGTACGTTGGTACGGTACGTTACGCCTCGATTTTTGCTAAGAGGTACGGTACGTTGGTACGGTACGCTTTTTTTTTAATGGTACGGGTACGGTACGTTGGTACCCTGTTTGAATTAAAAATTCCAGACTTTTCGTACATAGCACCGGATTTTTGTATGCAGAGGCAAAAGACAGCTAAATCCGACGCTAAATGTGTGGATTGAGATCGTTGATTTATAGACTAGTAATTTCAAAGTCAGTTAAAGTTGTGAGTAGTTGAAAGCAAGAATGGCAGTACGGTACGGTACGTTGGTACGGTACGTTACGCTTCAATTTTTGCTCAGAGGTACGGTACGTTGGTACGGTACGCTTTTTTTGTAATGGTACGGGTACGGTACGTTGGTACGCTGTTTGAATTAAAAATTCCAGACTTTTCGTACATAGCACCGGATTTTTGTATGCAGAGGCAAAAGACAGCTAAATCCGACGCTAAATGTGTGGATTGAGATCGTTGATTTATAGACTAGTAATTTCAAAGTCAGTTAAAGTTGTGAGTAGTTGAAAGCAAGAATGGCAGTACGGTACGGTACGTTGGTACGGTACGTTACGCTTCAATTTTTGCTCAGAGGTACGGTACGCTGGTACGGTACGCCTTTTTTGGAATGGTACGGGTACGGTACGTTGGTACGGTACGCTTTAAAAATTGAACTGAAGTACGGTACGCTGGTACGGTACGGTTCAAGGTGCGAGGTACGTAGTACGCAAATTCCGAACGTACCGCACCGTACTGCCATCCTTGCTGCCAACTTTATGCGCTTCGATGTATTACAGCATGTATAATGAAAGACTTGATTTGATTCCATAATTTCATTCAGAGTTTAACCATTTAGATTTTTAAAAAGTTTTTTAGAGTTTAATAAATTTAATGTACTGTAGTGCATCTTATAGTTTGGTGCACATTGTGCCTAAAAACAAAAGCTATAGAAGCCATTTGGTGCGCTTTATGCTAGAAAATAATAATTATAGAAGCCATTTATCGATACTACGACAACGCTCCAATTAACAGTTGTATGTTCCACTTTGCTGCGCCTTATGGTTTAAAAAATGCTGTTGCGATATCTTCGCTAGAACTAATTTTGACAGAATAAAGTTTTCTTTGTTTAGTTTAAAAAAAAGTTGTTTTTTTTTGCTTTAATTTTGCTAACTTGATTTGATAGCTTTGTTCTGTAATGTAGTATTGGCGCTTTTTTGAGATTTAATGTGACCGGTTTGATGCAAGAAAATTTGACACTGCAGCGATATGGTTAGGGTTTTGCGTCAAACATCTTTAGGGTCTGGTTCGGACTATGATTAAAGTTGGCCAAGTCAATCATCTTGTGTGAACTGGTTGCCTCTAAAAATTTTGGACTCTTCTCTGAGTGCAACTGTTTTATGCATAATTGGTCCGTTTTTTTGATATGTCTACTGCTCATGACGGTTTTGGACACTTTGCAGAATTTTGAACTTTTTGGTAGGAGTAATTATTATTTGTTTTACTCTAGGTCCTCCAACGAGTAGAAGATAATTGGAAAATAGTTGGAACTGCATGACTGAAAACCAGAAGCCATGAAGTTCCATTAAATAGGTGGGCACGGTACTTTGCAAAAGTACCGCAGTACCGGTTCTCAGTACTTTGCTAAAATTAGTACCGCGGTACCGGTACTTTCAAATTAAAAGTACCGCCGTACTTTTTTAAAAATTAAAAGAAAAAAATTGAACTGATTGACCTCGTTTACGGGATTGTAAATCATCACTTTTAGCAATTAGGTTCGTTTCCGCGACTAGAGCGCACTGCATAGACCTACAGTTCGTTTTGGAGAAAGTTTGCAGTAGAATAGTAAGCAGTTGCAGTATTAGCATTACTACTACAGTGAGTATAAAGTACTAACTAGTGATGGAGTTGACTCGATAAAGTATCTAACTTATACGGACTACAGACATCGGGCTACGTATTCTACTACAGTATCTTGTCACCAGTAATAACCAAACGGCAATCATCTCCAAAGTATCACGTGTGTAAGTTGGCACTGAAGGCTACTCTGACGATACATCAGCTCCCAATTATTGCACAAGTGACATTCACACAAAAGTAAGAAGCTGGGAGATAAATTGCACTTTTGGCAATGTGAGCTGTTTTGATTTGTTTTTAGTTACTTCGTTGCTGCAGTTACTTTTTGCGTTTCTTATTTAAAGCTAGATGGGAGCTTACCAGTTACCAGCCAGCAAGCCTACCAGTTAGATGGGAGCTTCCCAGTTGCCAGCCTATAAACGAACGACACATGCTAAAATGGTGATTTTTAAAAAATCCTTTTGTTTCACCGTAATGAGAACAATTTCAAAATTACAGCATTTTTTATTGCTGTTGTATAGCATATTTATTCGTCACAACACAGCGTAGACGCTAATTATTGGACATTCCGCACGCTTTCATTGTGATAATTACTTCGTGCTTGGAGGAATTTGCGCAGGCCCGGCGCCACGGGGGGGCATTTCGGGACCGTGCCCCCCCAAATGACTGCTTGTGCTCCCCCAAACAAAAATTGTGCACCCCCCAAGCGAGGATTGTGCTCCGAAGAAATTAACAGGCTCGGGGCTAATGGACTGCTAATGGAGGCCTAAGATTTCCAAATTGGTGTTTACCACCCGTATTTTCGTAATTTTTGTGGACTCACACCGGATTTCATAAAAGTTTTGGGACAAAAACCTTTTTTTTTTTTTTTTTTTGGTCATCACTAAAGAATTCGTGAAGAATTGCAAGAATTTTGAGACGATAACTAGAATTTGTGGAAATGTTTGAACTGAAGACCTTTTTTTTTGTGGTCTTCATCTTGTTCGTTTGATTCACACTAGAACAAATTTCTCGTGCGCTCATGCCCCTCTCGAATTCACATAATAATAAACTTCTCGTGTCCCCCAAAATTTATTTCTGCCCCCCAAGTCACGCCATCCTGGCGCCGGGCCTGAATTTGCACCTGCTTAAGAGTTTCTAGTTTTCCAATGTCCCGTGAATTTTGATTTCTTGCCACTGAATTTGTTGCTTGTTCAAAGCCACAAGCAGAGATAATCATCGTAAAGCGCCCTATCTAAAGACGCAACAACGTAACCAGAGTGTGGGTTGAACACAGATTATGCAATTAGGGTTGTCACAAAAAAGCTTTAACACTTTTGGCCACGCTTTTGGGGAACTCTCAAAAAGATTATAAAAAAATTAGCTTTTTAGCTAAAACCGTTAAAATGTTTATTTTTTGTAAGGCTCAATTTTGGAGGTTCTAAAAGAGGTGTAATTTCATAAAAATTGATTCCTGGGGGTTTAATTTGTGGGGTTTCCGGAGAGATGGCACTCAAAAATTTTAAGAGACTAAACCGTGCTTTTAACTCGACGATTTTGTACAAAAATTAAATTGCGTTGGTTTGCCCTTTAGAACTTATTAGAAAAGCGTACAATGTTCAGGAAGAAAAAACCTCATCGCGGCCAAAAACAAATTGGTTTTGGTGCAAGTGAAAGGATTTTTTGAAATAATTTTTCTGTATAAGTATTAGTGGGTGAAATACTTTTGGCCGTATAATACATCGTTTGTGAATGAGAACATCTTTTTCGCCAAACGTTCCAGGCATATTTAAAACCAAAAGGTAATATAAATGAAGGGCGGCAGTTATGTGTAGTAAATTTTTCTTCGTGCATGCCCGTAGCCAAATATCTGCGATGGTGGGGGGGCGTTGCGGGGTCTGGGGGGGATCCCCCAACCACCGGAGGCAATTAGAGTCTGGGGGCAAGGCCCCCAGCCACCGGAGGTATAGGGTGTGGGGATCGGATCCCCCAGCGCTCGAAAAAAAATTTTTTTTGGCAAAAATAACTTAATTTAGGCCTATTGTGATAAAAATTAATGCTATTAATACGTGGCATAGAAATTAGCAGTGCAAAAAATGATTGTACCGTACTAGTTGCATAAATGGGCTATGTGGGAGGTAGCTATTGCTTGAATTTCAGTTCTCTTATTTACAAGTTTTAAATCATAAAATTCTATTTCGGTAGGTTAGTAAACCTCTCAAAGAGTAATCTATTTACGGCTATATTTTATAGTGAAAGATATATATATATTATGTTGGGGGTTAATCGAAGGAAGGTCGAGAGAAGTGGTGAGTAATTAACATATACTGAATAGCCCTACTGCCCCCTATTTCTGAGCTTAGGCTATATACATTTTTTTTTTTGATGAAACCTATGTTAAGCATTTTTCAATAAGCGATCAGATTTGATTACCAATTTTCGACTATTCTTCAAAGTCTTTTTTCTGATTTATTAGTTTTATGTTTGACAAATTAGCCCCCTATCCCCTTCAATAAACGTTTCAAAATATGCTTTATATAATATTTTATAGTCCCCCGCGTGCCCGCTTGCTTCGCTACTGTATTCATGCCTGATGCAGTATTCATTACGTAAGTCGTCTCTTACAATTTTTTCTTAGCGGTTCTACTTTTGTTTCGCTGGTGCATAAATACTGGTAATGCTTCATTTTGCCATTGCAAGAAAACGTCAATTTTTTTAATGGGCCAGCAAACTGCTAACACTAAGTCCCTGCGGTGGTAGTAGCGAGTAAGACCAACGGTTAAACACTAAATTAAGAAAAAAGATTCGTTGTTTATTCGCAAGCATTTTTACAACGTTTAAAGTTTTTAATTACCTTCGTAAAATCCCTACTAAAAAATAATACAAAACTAAAGTACCGCGGTACCGCCAAAAAAGAGCAAAGTAACGCAGTACCGATACCACAAAAGTACCGACGGTATCGGTACCAAGAAAATACCGTGATACCGGTACCGCGGTGCTGCCCACCTATGCATTAATGTTTGTTGTGTATTTCTACAACATGCTTCATGGTCATCACAACCTACTGGAAATTGATCATGATTTGGGTTAAGCGCTGTTGACTAACAATATGACATTTTCTCCTTTAATGATAGGAGTGAAAAGCAGAAGTAAAGTCATCAAATTTCATTAATGTTTGTTCTGTATTTCTTTAACATGCCTCATGGTCAACACACCGTAATGAAAATTGCTCATGGCTTGGGTTAAGTGCTGCTGGCTGAACTTGTGACATTTTCTTTTCCCACCATGAAATCAGTCAAGACATTGGTGATTATTAATGCTTCATAGAGTTGCTGTTTGACTTTTCCAGGATCCAGGCATTACTCATATTCAAGTTTTATAATCAAAATATTGGTGATGTATAATAAAATATCTGCTTTCTGAGACTGATTGGACATTGGTATCCTTTTTAATCCTCTGGTTATTTTTTCCTACAAGTTTTGATTAAACCTATGAGACAGCTTTTGCTTTAAGCAAAAACTCTTGAGATGAACTTTCCTACAAGTTTTGATTAAATCTCTGAGGTAGCTTTTGCTTTACACTTGTTTATATATCAATACTATCAATAATAGTATGTGCTTGTCTAATCTGCGCTGATATCTACGTGAAGCGACAACCAGATGGAGGGTTCCTCATTCCCTCCAAAACATTACAATCGTAAGAGATGCCCGATGTGTTACTTTCTGAAATATTAACTGCTTTGCGCTTAAAATTTTCTACTTTTGCTTGCAACAAATTTAGTTTATAGAGTTTTTGAAAATATTGAATACAATTGTATTACAAAAGTTGCAATATCTGTCTTATTGAGAGAATTCAAAAGTTCCTCTTCGGAGTACAGTAAACTTACTGAATGCTCTTATCGCACAATCAATTTTCTGCAGTTTCAGTGGTAATAATATTACTGCAGTATAGGGTAATTGAAATTTTTTGGCTACCATAGTTCGCCCTATTTTCGTTTTATGTTTTATGAAAGTGCAAGTAGCTGGACATCTGTGAGATTTCTCTAAATCTTCGGCTGATGCTAGGGTAAGCATTTCTGCGAATAAGTTTAGGTTTAGCGGGTGAGGGATTGAATCCCAACCTTTTATTATCAAATTCTTGTGCGTTACTGAGATACAAAACTACCAGAGTGGTAGTAAAAAAAAGCGTTCAGTAGAAGCGTTTGTGTGAAAAAAGAAAAGATGAATACTGCAATAATGTATGCTGATGATTTATGCTGATGATTTATGCTGCGAGTGCTGGAGGGCTGCAAGATTTATTAAATGTTTGTAGTAATTATGCTAAATTACATGATATTGTTTTTAATTGTAAAAAAACTGTTGGTGTGATTTTTTCTTCAAAGATATGTACACGTTTATGCCTTGAAATATCAAGATTGATGGTCAGAAAATTAAGTTTGTGAATAATGTGATATATCTTGGAGTTAGTATTAGCAGTGATTTATGTGATGATACTGATATTGCAAGACAAGCGAGATATTTATATTGTGCAGCCAATAAGCTCAAAACTCGTTTTTTTAAATGTTCAATTGAGGTGAAAAACATTTTATTTCGTGCACACTGCATGTGTTTTTATGCTAGTCAACTATGGTGTAACTACTCCACATCTGCTATAAATCGGTTAAAAGTTGCCTACAATGATGCGTGTAGAATTCTGCATGGCATGACTCGCTATCACAGTGCTAGAGCAAGTCAAATATACTATAACATTGATTTGTACTACGCTCTACAGCGTAAAATTACTAATAAATTTGTTGAACGCTGTCACTTATCTCAGAACCATTGGCTTAAAATGTTAATGTCTTTTGATTGCTTCTATGATTCTATATACTATGATCATTATTGTGGCATTTTGTTTGTGAATGAATAGAAGATGATGTATGTTGCACCATTCAGGAAAAGAACAGCTCCTACTGTACAGTGTTTCTTTATTATTATTTTTTTTTGTGTGTATAGTGCTTGTATATGGACTTCATGAGTCTGAAATAAACACTAAATACTAATAAGCATGTCAACAAAAATTTTAGTTATGAAATCACGAGTTATAATGCAATTCAATCTGATTGGTTACAAGGAGTTAACTCAAACCGCTTGGGGGGGGGGGGAGTCAATACCATAATGATAAAATGCGTGTTGTTTTTGCAGAAGGGATTAAATGCGGAAAAGATTGTAGTTTAATGTGTTCGCGCACTCAAACCGTTCGACAATTCGAGAGGATAGCCTACACCTGCATGCTACGCATCACGCACCATCTGTTGTGTTTCCAGGGGTGGACTTGATAAAGTTTATATAAAAGCTGAAATGGGAGAGAGGCGAAAGACGCTCAACATTTGGCTTAAACGGACACGGGACAGAGGTGGAGTTGAGGGCACAAGGCTCGAGGCCAAGGACACAAAAAAATATCCGAGGCCAAAAAAAAGCCCTTTCGAGGACTGACCCTTTCTAGGGCAAGGACACAGGCGCAAGTGTTCTCAAAAAAAAAAATAATGTCTTTAAAAAATTTTTTTTCAGGTGTTCTCAAAAAAACAAAATCAAAGTTTTTCTACAAAAAACGATCTACAAAATTTTAAGGATTCCAAAAATACTGCTGTTCTCGAGCCGAGGACAGGGCAATTTTCTAGGACTTGAAGCTTCGAGGCCAAGGACATCAAAATGTGTCCTCGAGGACTCCACCTCTGTAAACGGAATGTATCAGGAGAACTGAAAAACAGTTGAAAGCTGAAAACAAAATGTACCCTGCAAAACATTGTGATCAGATCTTTCCACCAAGTCACTCTCCGCTAAGAGGAATTCAAAAGAGGAAAAACCAGATCTTTGAAACCAGCCTCTAGTGCCCATCAGTGCAGTCCCGGCGCCACGAGGGGGCATTCCGGGGCCGTGCCTACCCAAATGACTGCTTTTGTGCGCCAAGCGAGGGCTGTGCTCCGAAGAGATTAACACGCTCGGGGCTACTGGACCGCAAATCAAGGCCGAAGATTCCCAAATTGGTACTTATCGCCCTAGAATTTGCGAGCAAGAACTGTTTTTTGTAGTTTTTGTGGACTCATTCACACCGGATTTCATGAAACTTTGGGGACGAGGACCTTTTTTTTCGGTCTTCGCTTTAGGATTTGTGGAATATCGCAAAATTTTGAGATGGAAACCAGAGTTTGTGAAAATTTTTGAACTGAAGACCAGAGGTGGTGTCCTCGAGGACACATTTTCAAGTCCTTGGCCTTGGCCTCGAAGCCTCAAGTCCTTGGCCTCGAAACCTTAGGTCCTCGAAAATTGCCCTGTCCTCGGCTCGAGGACAGCACTATTTTTGAACCGTTGAAATTTTGCTGGAATACGCCAGAAACCTCGCGGAAAATTTGCGAAGACCTTTTTTGTTTTCCGCAATTGGAGCATTGGCTTAGCCAAGCGGGCCTCCACCCCAATTGAAATTTCACCAATGACAAAAATGTGACAAAAAAGCCTATTGTTTCTTTAGTTTCAGTTTCTTTTTAGCATTTTTCGCTCACACCAGTAGCGAACAACAATATTGAAGACCACGGGCCCAGGGACCCCCTCAAATCAATTTTTGCCAGCCAATTTAAACGTAAACCTGGAAGAAATAGATAGTTTTCGTCCTAAAAGTTGTTATCTCAGAATCACAGTTAGCATTTTTATGAACGTAATGCATTAACCAAGGCCGGATTTACCACAATATGGCGCAGTACCAGCTAAGGGCCCTGCGCTCAAATCTTGACTTTTTATGGTCTTCACCTATATTTGGAAGAAAGATGTTGCGAAAATCTCCAAAGTGCCAGGGGCTTAGCGCGGTGTAAATCCGGCCCGGCAAATAACATGGTTAGTAAGCGAAACCATCTATTGTACTATTTTTCAATAACAATTCAGTAATTCACCTCCACCTCGCCAGATTTTACGCACAAAAAACTTTTAAAAAGAATTAGACATGGAAAATGCTAATTGAACAAATCATTGAACTTCAATTGAGGGAGCCTGGGCCCCCTGGCCAAACATGCACTACACACGACAAAACGAAAATCTCAAAGGAAAATTTTCGAGCGGGTTTTCATTTACTGCTAAAATGTTGCACGAAACAATGCACCTTATTTCCCCCTGCCTGGACCAAATCACGTACAATTAAACTTTAACACCAAAATGCAAGATGTTAAACGTGTTTTGGACTTAAATTGCAAGTAAAAAGAAGATTAAGCAATTTAGTTTTTTCAATTGGCTTTCAAATTTCAAAAATTTAGTGCTTTCAAATGGCTCTAAACATGTGCGAAATGTGATTCGATGGCATTAAAATAGCTTTATTTTCCAAAAAATTACAAAAAATCGCCCAAAAGCTGGGGACTTCGCCCCCAGACCCCCAAAGCCTCCGGCCGCTGGGGCCCCGCCCCAGACCCCCCGTTTGTGATACGTTTGAGTTACACTGGCTTTCTCAAAACGTTTCCAAAGTAACGTAGTGGCACTTTTCAATTACTGTATATTAGTTTAAGCCCTCTCTTTTCGCAAAATCCTTGTTAAGTGCCAACAGGCAAATTTTTGATGACGTCATTGCATGTGATTTGTGGTTTAGGCCTCTCCAATCAAAAATTCTGGCTACGCCTACAAATTGGAGATTGCCGGAAAAACTTTTTTTGAAGACCTTTTTTTTTTTGGAGAACACTCGCGGCTGTGTCCTTGGTCCTTGGCCTTGGCCTCGAGCATTCCTGTCCTTGGCCTCGAGAGGGTCTGTCCTCGGAAAGGCTGTCCTTGGCCTTGGCCTCGGATTGTTTTTGTGTCCTTGGCCTCGAGCCTTGTGTCCTCGACTCCACCTCTGCTGAAGACCTTTTTTTTACGTCTTCACCTTTTTCGTTTGATCCACTCTCTTAAATTCACGTAAATAAACTTCTCGTGCTCCCCCAAAATTCATTTCTGCCTCCCTAGTCACGCTATCCTGACGCCGGGCCGGCATCAGTGGCCTGTAAGTTAATTTTTGTAATTTTGTTGTATTCACCAAGTTGCTTTGGCCACGAGACAGCAAAGAAGCCTTTTGGTCTTCGAGTTAAGCAGCCACGTTTTGTCTACCACACACTGCTGAGTCTTCACGGTGTCCCTTTTTATTGCTGAACGCTAAGCAAGGAATCGAACCCAGATCTAACTTTTCAGTAACAGACACTCGATCACTGATTGGCCATACGTTATGTTTTTTTGTGAGAAAGGTAGGAAAAAATTCACGTTCAAATTATCAAAAAGACAATACTTTTTCTCGTGATGCATAATCTGACCCAAATTTCACCGAAACAACAAAAAATTGTAATAAATCAGTGATTTCCGTCATCCAATTCAGCATAATATTATGGCCACCCACAGAATACGCTGTTAAGCTGTTACGCTCGTAAGCGCCGTTTTGTATAGTGTAGACACCCTCGACATACGAGCGTAAAAAATTTTGAAATTTTGTATGCACAGTGTAGACCGGCCCTTAAAGTTAAAAGTTAATTCGTTAATTTTTTTTCAAAATTCGATATTGACCTGCAGTTGACACCCAATAAAATGATTCCATTTCCATACGAGACAAAAATTACTCCAGGAGTCGAAATTAACTTTTTTAGCACATTGCCCGTCGGGCAGGTGATGTCATATGTCTGCTTGCCCAAGCAAATTTCAACTTGCCCGAAAAAAGTGCACAATAAAAGTTTTAAGGCTGTTTACTTTTGGAAAAAAATTTGTAAAACGTACTTCTTGTCAAAAACACTGAATTTGGGTAATACGTGTATCCTATTTCGAGAATCAAGCTTTTGCGCGCGATTGTTGTGGTAAGGTGACGTAATAAATAATTTTTTCCAAATGCATCACGCAAAAATTGATTTTTTGATTGTAATGCATTTTCAACCGCGAGTATTTGGAAACTACACCAGCTAGAAAGCCGAATTTTTTTGCAAACGTTATAGGAGCTAAAAGCTCTTCAAAATAACCATAATCGACAAATTGCAAAATCATAGACGTCTTCATGCAGTGCAGTGTATAGTTGTACTTGTGGTATTTGAAACATCGGATAACGCGGCAAGCGTCGGAAATTTTTTCTTAAAAAAAACAAAAAAAGCGTAGCATTTTGTGCCAAAAAGTTGCAAAACGTGTCTGAGTATCGAAAAATTTGCGTGTGATTAAGAAGTGTTAATTGCGATTAATGTATAGGTGGGCACAAGTCCGTTAATCGTTAATTCGGTAATAACGAAGATAACTTTTTCATTAACTCGTTAATCCGTTAAAAAGTTTTTTCATGTTAGCGGACTAACTTAACTTCCGTTAAGTTCTGTTAACTTCCGTTAAGGTTTTTATCGTTAATACCTCGCACCATTCATTCATCGTACCGGTACAAACCAGTTTGCACCGGTAACACTTGCTGCGCATTAGCACGAGTTTTATCGAAGAAAGCGAAGAAAGGAGCTCTTTTTTGTGGCAAATAATAAGCTGCAGGCTCATAGTCTATTAATTATCACTGTTCGCAATTTCCAAAGATTTTCCGATCGCAGCTTCGTTAGTGCATTTGAACATATTTTTATCTTGAAGTTAGACTAGACTGTAAAATGTAACTTCCAAAACACAAAAAGATCACCATAGCAGTAAATATTTTTTGACAATCAGCTCAGCAACGTCAACGCGTGTTCTAGAAGCGAGTGAATAAGAAAAAATGTAAATTACACGCAAAATATTAACGAATTAACGGACATTATTAACTTCCGTTAATTAAAGCTGAAAATAACGGATTAACGTTAACGGAGGTGTGAAGTTTGTTAACGGACTAGAGGTTAACGAAGCTAACGTTTTGCATTAACTTGCCCACCAATGGATTAATGATGTGCGTACGATTAAACAAAGTGTTCATTGTGATGATTGGAAAGTGCTCAATTAAACCTATTAACAGCTTTCTCTACTTCATTTTATTTTATTGCAACAAACGCGGACCTAAATTGCATCGCTAAATAATCGTGGTTGATGTTTATTACGCTGTATTTTGTTAGCTTGTCCGTCGGACAAGTTAAGCCAAAAAATAACTTGCTCGAGGCGATTTTAGCTTCCCTCGGGCAAGCGTAAATTTCGAACCCTGTACTCATTCTGATTTCTGTTACTTTGGTGTTTACTATTCTAATAAAGATATAGACACAGTGGAAGCCTTTTTTTAATTTAATTTTTTTGTTTCTTTTATTGTGGCATTAGTACACATGGGTGTAGCCTAGAAATTTAACGTAAGCATTAAAGTAGTTTAACAAAAGTTTTAGTTGATAAGTTAACTTACTAAAGCTTTTTAACTCGTTAATGAAAAACTTAACTTCGTTATTAACGAATTATTGAGTTGATGCCCCACACTGCATCTAGCATTTTCTATGGCTTCAGCTGATAAGTTGGGGGTAGACACATGCAGCACTTAAATTGTAGGGGAGACGCGTCCCCCCATCCAGAGTTAGCGTCCCCTCATCGAGATTTAGCGTCCCCCCATCGAGATTCAGGCGTCCCCCATCGAGATTTGAGCGCTGGATGATTAGAAGAAAAAGATCGAGTCAGCCAGCACGAATAAATCCCGAATTCCGGCCGAATATAGTCCCAAATTGCGTTGAGAACCTTTTTTTATTTGGTCTTCACCTGATTTTTGGGAAAAAAACACTTCAATTTTTGGTGAAGACCTTTTTTTTTTGGTCTTCATTCAATTTGGGCGACGGAATTACATTATTGTCACTGAAGTACTTTCGCATGCCAAATGCGTTTGGTCAAGGCTGCAAAAGCGTCCCCTCATGCAAAATTTTACAATTGAAGTACGGAACACAAGTAACTTGATACCAGTATCTCATATCAATTGGCTACCGGTAAATGGCACCATAAACAAAATTAAAAAGTTAAAAAGTTCACCTACTGTATACTAGGTCAGGCGTAGCCTAATAACATTCTTTTTCTTCTCGGTTCTTGTTTGTCAAGGCAATATTAGACTATACCAATTTTGGAATACAGCTACTGCCATCGGCATTAGGCCTATTCATTTTCTTCAGCAGTTTAGCCTCCGTTCAGTCGTCTCACTTCAGGTATGCCTAGCCTAATTAGTACTATCCTAAACCAGGCCTAGTATAGGCAGTACAAAACAACATTTTTTACTTTATCTTTAGTTTGCTTTGTTACCTTCCTTATTTCAAGCCTAGCCTGCACCGACGAAGCTCTAAATCTGAATTGAAAAAGCGTACAGTAACATCTGTGACGCGGAAGTTAATAACGTTAATTTCGGAAGTTACTGACGTTAATCGTTCTTTTGTGGAATAGATCAGTGATGTTTGAAACAGGGATGTGGAAGCAGTCAAATTTTTAATGCTTCCTCTTCCAGTTCCTCTTGAAGTTCTATGCTTCCGAGTTCGCTTTTGCTTCCTCACCTTTGGAATTTTTTTCTTCCGCTTCCAGCTCCGGATAGAATTAGTCGCTTCCGAGCTCGCTTCCGCTCCCAGTCTTTTTCATTAAGGTGCTTCTGCTTCCACAAAATTTTAACCGCTTCCAGCTTCCGCGTCCCTGCTCATTGTGAAACAGCTAATTTAGGCCCGGCACCACGTAGGGGCATTCCGGGGCCGTGCCCCCCCAAACAAAAATTGTGTCCCCCAAGCGAGGACTGTGCCCCGAAGAAATTAACAGGCTTGGGGCTACTGGAGTGCAAATCATGTGCAAATCGAGGTCCTAATTGTGTTTGCCAGCGGTATTTTCGAAATTTTTGTGGACTGACTTTGGATTTCATGACATTTTTGGGATGAAGACCTTTTTTTTTTTTTTTTTGGAGATCACCTGTTTTCGGCCGGAAAAACTGTTTGAATTTCTGATTTTGGCTGGAAAATCCCTCTGAATTTTTGGTCTTTACCTAGTTCATTTGATCCAGACTGGGATAAATTTCTCGTGCCCCTGTGCCCCTCTCGAATTCTCATAAATAAACTTCTCTTTCCCCCTCAAAATTTATTTCTGCTCACCCAGTCACGCTATCTTGGCGCCGAGCCTGAGATACTTGTATTTAGTGTAAAAAAAAAAAAAACAGGCAAGTTTTCTTTGTAAGCTATTTTGTTTGACTTGTGTTGTCGACAGGGCTTGGTATGAAATGGAAAACAATTTCTCCATATTCCATACTCGCAATTTTCTTATATTTCATTTCCATTCCATACTAAAAATCTTCCATTCCATATATTCCATTTCTACTAAAATTTTAGTAGAAGCTAGCCGTGCAAACGCTCACGCACGAGCCATTGCCTTTTTCTCATACATTTGGTTTAAATACGACATTTTGTCACTGCATTGTTGCAAGCTGCGCAGTGTAGTGGTTATCATACTCAGCTACCAACCCTACGCACCTGGGTTCGATTCGTGGTTGGGTAGTGAATGTGTGATGCAGTTTGCAGAAACTGGAAAGGAAATGCACAAAGCTATCTTTTTTTTGCTTCAAAACCTTGCATTACAGTTAGGGTTGGGGCAGGGAAGCCAGCCTGAGGGGATAGCAATTACGTAGCAGCAGCTTGTTAGCTTACAAAAGCGACGTACCATTACGCTTGAGTGCGGCTCCCAGCATAAGTTTTGCACGACTAGCTCCTCGTTAAAATTTTCTTCCATATTCCATTCCATACTTTCATTCCACAAGGAGCTAGTCATGCAAAACTTATGCTGGGAGCCGCACTCAAGCGTAACGGTACGTCGCTTTCGTAAGCTAAAAAGCTGCTGCTACATAATTGCTATCTCCTCAGGCTGGCATTGCTGCCCTAACCTAACTGTAATGCAAAGTTTTAAAGCAAAAAAGATGGCTATGAACATCTCCTTCCAGGTTCCTGCATACTGTATCACAGGGTGCACAACCCATCTGCGAATCGAACCCGGGTGCGGAGGGTCGAGAGCTGAGTATACTAACCACTAGACCACCCAGCTTGCAGCATTGTAGTGACAAACTGTCGTATTTAAACCAAATGTGTGAAAAAAAGGCAATGGCTCGTGCGTAAGCGTTTGCATGACTAGCTTCTACTTTTAATACCAAACAAATTTTAGACTGGAAGCAACGCAATGTTTATTTTACTGCTTTGCATCTTTGCAATGTTGTAAGCAACCGCTCGTGAAGGTGCGTCAACAATATTAAGATGCAACAACCTGAATCTGGTATGCATGTTGCACATGATTTAGTGTATAGGCGTAGCCAAGATTTTGGATTGGGGGTAGGGCTAAACCGTAAATCACATGCAATGACGTCATCAGAAATTTTCCAAAAGAGAGACTTTTTATGGGACAAAGAATGAAAGATCAAAAGCTACAGGTGTGATTTAGCTCGTAACTAGGGTTTGCTAAAGGGAAAAGACTAAAACCGCAAGTTAAAAAGTTTTACTGACATATCAAAATTAGGAGACGTGGTGAGAAAATTAGTGAAACTCAAACGTGTCACAGACGGAGCCTGGGGGTAGAGTCACCAGCCGCCGGAGGCTATAGGAGTTTGGGGGCGAAGCACCCAGCCGGTGGGCGATTTTTTGTAAGTTTTTGGAAAAAAATGGCTATTTTAATTTATACCATTTGGATCACATTTCGCACATTTTCAGAGCCGTTTGAAAGAACAAAATTTTTGCGATTTAAAAGCCAATTGAACAAATCCCTCCCTTTACTTCAGGTCAAGTCCAAAACACGTTTTAAATGTCGCATTTTGGGGTTAGATTTTGTAACTTGGCCTGGTTAGGGGAATCAAGGTACATTGCTTTCTGCAACATTTTTAGCATTAAATCATTCACTCGAAGATTTGCCTTTGAAGATTTTTGTTCTGTCATGAAAATAACCATCTATAGGAATACGTACAACCAGGAGTCCAGGCACCCTCAACTCAACTTCAATAATTTTATCAAGATATAACCCACGTCTTGCTCAGAATCTGTTATTGGTACTGGTAATCAAAGAAAGCAGTCTACATTGTATATACCTGGCTGGAATGGGCAAGTTAAACAAGCTCATTCTCTAGCTAGAAATGCATACCTAACGTGGAGAACTAGTGGTAAACCATTACATGGTTCTACAAGTCTACATATGAGGAAATGTTGCGTACAAAAAAGCTGTTTATGGCAAAACTACGTCAATGTAAATACACAAAGGAAACAAATAAAGCGGATGCAATGGCAGAACCCCCAAATTGTGAAAATAGGTCTGACTTTTGGAAGAAAGTCCGAGCTGCAGGTCCCAAAAAATCTCATTCTCTGGCTTCAAGCATTGATAACATTAAAGGTGCAGCAGCTATTGCTGAAACGTGGAAAAATAAATTTTCAAACTTGTTAAATGAGCAGAATACTCCTGATGCTAGAGAAATATTTTCTGCTGGGGCTAGCGATAATTTGCAGGGAATAGGTTGTAATGTTGCAGATGTTACACGTTTTTTACCTCTACTCCCACGGAACAAATTTCATGGGCGTGGTGCTGTGATAATATAGGTGCTGAATTTATCAGATTTGCGCATCCTAGCATCTGTATTTATTTGAGTGTATTTTTTAATTTGTGGACCATGCATTCTTTTATACCTTCTCAGTGTCTAGAAACTGTTATTGTACCTATCATTAAGAGTTCGACAGGTGATACATGAAACTCTGGAAACTATAGGCCTATTGCAATTGCATCGGTAGTTTCTAAGCTTTTTGAGCACCTTAGGTTGCTTAAACTCAAACCGTTGCTCACAATTAGTGATAATCAATTTGGTTTCAAACCTCTTCATGGGACTGACATGTGTACATTTTTATTGAAAGAAGTTGTTCGCTCATATACAACAAAAAATACTCCAGTTTATTCTGTGTTCTTTGATGCTTCGAAAGCTTTTGACCGGGTGAATCATGCTATGTTATTTCGCAAACTTATTGGCCGATCCGTACCTGGGTGCCTTTTACGCTTGCTTCACTTCTGGTATGCTAACCAAACTATGATGATAAAATGGGGTAATTGTACAGTATGTCCGACTCTTTCAATGTCAGTAACGGTGTTCGTCAGGGTAGTGCTTTGAGTCCATATCTTTTTGCTGTTTATATGGATGATCTGTCAGCTGAACTGAATAAGATAAATGTTGGTTGCATTATGGGAAATCTCAAGTTTAATCATATTATGTATGCTGACGATTTATGTTGTTTTTGTCCTTCTCTATCAGGGCTCAATGAACTATTAGCTGCCTGCTCGAAATATGCTGTTGCACATAATATTGTCTTTAATGCTAGTAAATCATATTGCATGATGTTTGGAGGAAAATACTGTACACTGTTTCGGTTCTTTTGTTTGTGCACAATCCCTTGCCATATATACGAAACATACTATTTCTTTAAGTGATTTGATTTGCCAACATTGTTAAATATTAGTGTAACGGCATTCGTGTTTTTGCTACTGATTTAAATTTCCAAATTAGCCACGTGCAGTGCTTAGAACCTCATTTGACTTCCTTCCCAACCGGGGTGGTCATTCCGTACTGTACTTATTATCCTGGTATCGTCCATCACTTTGACAACCTCTAAATTCCGCTTAGCTCATTTTCAGTTCCTTCTTGTTTTCTTTCTTTCCTGGTTTAGCCGCCGATATGGGGCGCCATTGTGTGTACTAATTTTTGCTATGTTTTTTTGGATTATTTAAATAAATAGTCATTTTAATTAAATATGCAACAACAAATATTCAAAACAAATTTTGTAAAAATAAATATTGTAAAATTTTTGGATATTTATTAACTAGTCAATATCTTTGCATGTTTATTTTTGCTATGTTTATTTTTGCAGGTTCATTTTTGCATGTTTATTTTTGCATGTTTATTCTTGCATGTTTATTTTTGCCGGTTTATTTTTGCATGTTTATTTTTGCATGTATATTTTTGCAGATTTATTTTTGCCGGTTTATTTTTGCATGTTTATTTTTGCATGTTTATTTTTGCATGTTTATTTTTTGTCAGTTTAGTTCATGTCCATGGACAGTTTTTGCTTGTTTAGTTCATGTCCATAAATAGCGGGATTATCACAACATGATGCGGAAGAGTCTTCAAAATCGTGTGATGGAGAGATGGTAAGAGTTAAGGACTACGGCATTTGCAGATGCACTTTGCAGCTGTTCGGCTTCAACGTAAGCATACCCGAGCGCTGTTCGAGACTTACCAGTACAGAGTGCCGGAACTGTGTTAGGTGTAGACTACTGATGAGTTAATAGCCTACAGGAGTTAACTGGTTAAGGTATCGTACCGGTAATACCGTATGCTTTCTGCCTACCTACTTTAGCCTATCTGTTTATGCATAGGCTAACCTAATAGTAGACAGCACAGCACAGTTCTGCTAACCGAAACTCCGAAGCGGGTGAGGATTCATCCGACATGTAGCGACACCGTCGCTTTCCCGTGATAAGAGGATAAACATGGAATCAATCAATCAATATGTTATGAGTTCGGTAGGTCTACTGGCAGACTGGTAGCGACAGGCCCTGATATTGCAAAAAGGAAAGTATTTGCTGTTTTTTTTTAGTTTCAAATGTTTAAGATAGCCTAAGCCTGTAAGCTAATCAAGGGTTTTATGTTCCTTTGTGGACATAATACAGAAGGCTACCGCACAATTTGGAACAAATATATCATATTTTGCAAAAAAGAACATTTTGGTGATGTTACCATTTGCAATATCAGGGCCTGCCGCTACCAGTCTGCCAGTAGACCTACCGAACTCATAACATATTGATTGATTGATTCCATGTTTATCCTCTTATCACGGGAAAGCGACGGTGTCGCTACATGTCGGATGAATCCTCACCCGCTTCGGAGTTTCGGTTAGCAGAACTGTGCTGTGCTGTCTACTATTAGGTTAGCCTATGCATAAACAGATAGGCTAAAGTAGGTAGGCAGAAAGCATACGGTATTACCGGTACGATACCTTAACCAGTTAACTCCTGTAGGCTATTAACTCATCAGTAGTCTACACCTAACACAGTTCCGGCACTCTGTACTGGTAAGTCTCGAACAGCGCTCGGGTATGCTTACGTTGAAGCCGAACAGCTGCAAAGTGCATCTGCAAATGCCGTAGTCCTTAACTCTTACCATCTCTCCATCACACGATTTTGAAGACTCTTCCGCATCATGTTGTGATAATCCCGCTATTTATGGACATGAACTAAACAAGCAAAAACTGTCCATGGACATGAACTAAACTGACAAAAAATAAACTTGCAAAAATAAACATGCAAAATTAAACATGCAAAAATAAACCGGCAAAAATGAACCGGCAAAAATGAACCGGCAAAAATGAACCGGCAAAAATAAACATGCAAAAATAAACATAGCAAAAATAAACATGCAAAAATATTGACTAGTTAATAAACATGCAAAAATTTTACAATATTTAGTTTTACAATATTTGTTTTGAATATTTGTTGTTGCATATTTAATTAAAATGACTATTTATTTAAATAATCCAAAAAAACATAGCAAAAATTAGCACACACAAACGGCGCCCCATACACCAAGCTAAGTTTGTGATTCAGAGTTTGGCAAAATGATGATGAAATGTTTGCAGTGTAGATAGATCGTACGCACATTACCGCCTTTGCAGATTTTGGTCTATACGTATTTTAGCGTCTAGGTTTCATCTTTAGTTGGCGACTACGTATTTTACTGTTTTAATTTTATGTTTCATTCTATTTGAATAAGCTATTGGATTAACGCTGATATTGAGTAGCTTATGTGATCTGCTATTGGGCTGAGTTCTGATTTACTACTCGTCTTTTGGGAACTCAAAGAACTATTTGGATTGGCCAGAACTACTTTGCTTGCCACCGGTTTACCTTTTGTGTGGACCTTACTTCGTAAGTGTTACCTATCGTTTATTTGCTACCGGTAATCTATTGCTTTGATTGGAGGCTAATGTCTATCTATTATTGTGCATTTCACTATTAATGTACTGTAAACCATTATGTAAACTTAACTGCGTATCCAATTCCAAACTATTTGCGTTTTACGATAATTATTTCTGCTATTTCTTACTCTGCCTGAATTTGGATAATTTGCCGTACCAAACTGCATATTACATAACTTTGTGTATTGGATTATTATTGCATTTTTCGTTGCTTTTTTTTGTGCTTTTGCTAATCTTGTGTTTATTTTTTTATGAGGAATTACAAAATTCGAATAAGACTCCAATAAATCACTTGTAACCCTGGAATTGGAGTGTTGTCCGGAACAAGGACTTTAAGCCTAAACTATCTCTGGATGGCAAAATCATTAAATTTGTTGATTCTGTAAAATATGTGGGTGTATTTCTAACTGATACATTATCTGATGCAGGCGTGTAGCCAGAATTTGGAAAAGGGGGGGGCTATTTTGAAAGAGTGAGAAAAGTGCAAACGACCTTGACCCGAATTTTGATTGTTCTTGAATCAGTTTCACACGGTTTGTCCGAAAATTCTGACGAAATTTCTCGGAAAGCTCGGAAATTCAAAGGTTTTTTCCGCCCAAAATCAGGTGGTCTCCAAAAAAAAAAAAAAAAGGTCTTCGCCGAAATTGAGTCTGATTTTTCTGCCGAAATCCGAAATTCAAAGGTTTTTTCCGCCCAAAAACAGGTGGTCTCCAAAAAAAAAGGTCTTCGCCGAAATTGAGTCTGGTTTTTCGGCCAAATTCGGAAATTCAAACGTTTCAGGGGGGGCTGTTTTCTTATGGGGGGAGGGCTATTTTCATATGGCCCTATATATATGTTTTTTTATGGGCCCCCCCCCGCCCCCCCCCCCTTGGCTACGCTACTGATCTGATGATTGTGATATCACTCGCCAAGTCAAGTATTTGTATGCTGTAGGTAACTCACTTCGCAGTAAATTTCATAAGTGTTCTATTCACATCAAAAATATGTTATTTCGGGCTCATTGTCGTACATTGTATGCTAGCCAGCTGTGGTGTTGTTATACCTATGAGAGCTATAGATGTCTTCGAGTGTCCTACAATGATTCCTACCGTAGTTTTCATGGTATTCTTCGTTACTGCAGTGTCCGTCAATATCAAGTAGAGGCTAATGTCGATACTTTTGATGCCCTTATTCGCAAACTTTTATTCCGTTTTATGAATTGTTGTCACAGGTCTACCAATGTGTTTGTTCACTCGTTACTTCACTCTTGCAGATTTCGTTGTTCGAAATATGTTGCTCGCTTTATTGATTTGCTTACTGTAAATGGTTTGGGAGAAGTTTACTGCTCTTCTCTAGCGCTCTAGAACTAGTAATGCTGCTAATGCATGACTGTAAACCTTTTTTTGTGTGTGTGTGTGTATGTTTTTTTTCTGTTTTTGCTTCGTTTTCTATGAGCGCTTTTGCGCTTGACATTAATAAATAAATAAGCATTTTCCCTAGCTAAGTTTTTTTCAAAAGCATTTTGTCGCATGAAAACTGACGAGATGGAGGTGGATTGTTATTTAAAGTTGGTAGGTGGTGAAGGTGGAATTTAAAGTTATTCCAAGTAGGTACTTAGATGCAATAACTGGTAACTAATCATGTTATTGCAATATAAAAGTTTGCGTGGGGCCTAAAACACATTATTGTATGCAAAAAAGGATAAAGGCCTGAGATTGCACTTTTTAGAACAAAAACACTGAATTTCTCCCGCCTTGGACATATAAACTGAAATTTAAATTGAGAGGGCCCTGGCCCCTAGTTGTTAATATTAAGTTATTGCTAGTTGCTGTTGCACGCATGTACTGTTGCACCCAAAAAATGCGAAAAAAACTGAATAAGTAGGCTTTGTGTCATCATTTTTTATCATTGGCAGCATTTCAATTGGAGGGAGGCAGAGGGCCTGGGCCCCCTGGTTACGCCTATGGTTCAATGATTACCGTAAAGTTTGCTCTCATATCAACTATAAAATTTGTCATAACCAAACTGCTAAAAAACATTTACCGTAATAGAAATACCAAGCTTTTACACCAAAAAGAATTACTGTAAGCTGAAAGACTAAAAATATAAATAAACTTTAGCTGAAACAGGAATGAATTACCAACTACAAGTTTTCGTGACGATGTAAGAAAACAAAATTTAGGACTTGGCAAATTGTTAATCTCAAAAAAAAAAGGCAAACCTGTCAAAGTCGTCAATTATTACATTAATGCTGCAAATTGCAATGTACTTACAATAATGCAATCGTACACTTTTTGCGCAATATAAACAACCAAAGTATCGCGGTTTGTCGACAAACAATGCGCGTAGATAATGAAGTTGAATACTTCTGTGACAATATTATTTATTACCACCCGTCATCGGTATGTATTTTTCTGTAAATACAATGCACAAAATCTAGTATGTAATTGGTATGGAAGTATGGAAGATTGTCTTCCATTCCAGTCTTGAAATCTTCCATTCCATTCTGGCATCTTCCGTATTCCATACCAAAAATTCTGTTCCATTCTTGTTTCCATTGCATTCCATACCATGCTTTGTTTGTCGATTCTATATTATTATCATTATTGTTAAATTTTACCCCAACGACTGTAACCAGTTTGAAATCCCGAAAGCGCCTAATTTTGAAAAAGTTGCTTCCGCTTCCAGCTCCTTTTCAACGCTTTCGCTTCCAACCTCTCTCGTCAAAGTGCTTCCGCTTCGACTTCCACAAAAAATTCACCGCTTCCACATCCCTGGTTTGAAATGATGTCACTCAGTAACAATGAAACGGAGAGAAATAATTTTTTTTGCAAAAACCTTAGAAAATTCCAGAGTTCATATTTATTTACTTTTTAGCAAAACTCGAACATCGTTTTGCCTCTGTTTAAGGACCTTCGTTTAGCTGAAGCGTTCTAATGTTACAAATTATTATTAGTGACTACAAAACCAAATTTATTTACCTCTCGTACGTGATTTTGCAAAGGTTTAGTGGACAAAAAAGGATTAGGTAGCCGAAAGTACGTCAACTGTGAATAAAAGAATGTGAATACACTGTGAATGTAAGAATACTGCGTGATGGTGAAGACGGATGAGCGGAAGACCCATATTATTTTCCTCGAAAAATAAGCATCTACTGTGTGGTTACAAACATGTATTTCAAATGTGCGAAATATTCACAGCAAATGCAATCATTTCCGACTCAAGTTTTAACCTAAAGGTTTTATTGGCTGGATGCGTAAAACACAGCATGATGATCAACTTATTCGCAGCCTCTTGTTGCAATTCAAGTGACTACTTTTTGACATAGGTGGGCAAGTTAATGCAAAACGTTAGCTTCGTTAACCACTAGTCCGTTAACAAACTTCACACCTCCGTTAACGTTAATCCGTTATTTTCAGCTTTAATTAACGGAAGTTAATAAAGTCCGTTAATCCGTTAACATTTTGCGTGTAATTTACATTTCTTTTTATTCACTCGCTTCTAGAACACGTATTGACGCTGTTTAGCAGATTGTAAGGAAAAATTTATTGCTATGGTGGTCTGTTTGTGTTTTGGAAGTTACATTTTGCAGTCTAATATAATTTCAAGATAAAAACAAGTTCAAATGCACTAACGAAGCTGCGATCGGAAAATCTTTGGAAATTGCGCACAGCGATAATTAATAGCCTCTGCTACAGCTTATTATTTTTCACAAAAAAGAGCTCGTTTCTTCGCTTTTTTCTATAAAACTCGTGCTAAAACACACAAAGTGCTACCAGTGCAAACTGGGTTGAACCAGTACGATGAATCAATGGTGCAAGATATTAACGATAAAAACCTTAACGGAAGTTAACAGAACTTAACGGAAGTTAATTTAGTCCGTTAACATGAAAAAACTTTTTAACGGATTAACGAGTTCAAGAAAAAGTTAGCTTCGTTATTAACGGATTAACGGACTTGTGCCCACCTATGCTTTTTGAGATAGTTGTTGTCTTGCTTTTATGCTTGGGCTTAATAGCATTTGTCTTGAATTTTGAAGTACATTCTTTATCTTTCATTTAATGCACAACGATAGGTATAAAAAATTACAGTTGTGAGCCTGAAAAGTCATTGTTTAAAAGTAGAACACACAAACACATCGACATAAATATATTCTACAGCACAAACAAACATAAAACTTTTTTTCACTCAAATACACGATGACAATAAGCAACAGCCAAGTATGAAAAAAGCGGCTGAAACATGTTTGGCAGTCTGTCATATCACATCACATGTCTGTCAACTTTTATTGCAGACATGTGGTGTAATATATGTAATACTTTATTTATTTTTTTGACTTCTTTGAACAGTTTTCCCTTACCAATCGTCAAACATATGGGCCTGTCAGCTTGAAAAATTATATTCATGAAGTTAGACGCGAACGAATGAATGGTCCGCTAACTTCGTAGTGATACTGTAAGTGCTAAATTCTTGAATGAATCCGCACCTGTTTATTGAAGGTACTTGCATAATTAAGAGTTACTGTATATTAATCATTTAATCTTCATAGTTTGGAGAGTTGCTTATGCATACTAGCATTTTCGTACAAAGTTATCTCTGCCAGCTCTACGAAATTAGTAAAACATGAAAAAACATAATTTATCTCGTCCTGTTACTGAGGTCTTGTAATACTTTTGGAAGTTACCTCAAAAATAGTTTTAGTTAACTGACTTTTAGCAGGCATCGCTGTTTGGGAATAGAACAGTGCTTTAATTAATTTATTTCAAAAACATTCGGTGGCACGTAGCTAAAAATATAGTAAAGACAGATTAGATGAATCTTGATTAATAAACTGGCAATTGAGTTAACCAAAGTTTTTTACAAATAAGAACTATTCTAGTCCAAGACAAAGAACAGTCTCTTTTTCTGCTCTAATTTTTGTACTAATGGAGCTGCAATTTCTGGGTCGGGTCTGAATTATTTGGCGCTTTGATTAGTTCTAAATCTTTGTTAATAAGCTCTGCTTGAAACCCTAACATCAATTAGAAACTGAATTGTGCTTTTAATAGCTTGCAGCAGTTTGATTTGAAATTTCACGTCATTTACAATCACAATCAATGGGTGTTGGAGGTCTTTTCAGTTTGTCCTATTGTTGGTTCATTTCGTTGTTAGGGATCGTTGCAATTGCAGTCATTGGTCTTGCCACGTAGATTTCGTTCCTGCCTTGTCTAAATATGAATTTGTTGTCCGAAGGTTAGAGCCGTTGCATACAGTATTTTCAATACAGAGAAACAGTAAAAATCAGCAATCGAAAAATAGAAGGAAAAGTAATCAAGAAGCAGAATATTAAATTGGCCAAAAAAGTATACATTAGATATGCAAAAAGGGGTGTTGCCTGGCCCGGCGCCACGGGGGGCATTCCGGGGCCGTGCCCCCCAAATGACTGCTTGTGCCCCCCAAACGAAAATTGTGCCCCCCCAAGCGAGGAATGTGCCCCGCAAAAATCAACAGTCTCGGGGCTGCTGGAGAGCAAATCGAGGCCTAATACTCCCAAATTGGGTTTACCGCCTTAGAATTTGCGAGCAAGAACTGTCTTTAGTGGAAATCTTTGTACTGAAGAACTTTTTTTTTTTTGGTCTTCACTTAAGAATCCGTGAAAAATCGCAAGAATTTTGACACGACAACCAGAATTTGTGGAAATATTTGGGCTGAAGACCTTTTTTTTTCTTTTTTTGGTCATCAGCTTTTTGGTTAATAAACTTCTCGTCCCCGTGCCCCCTTCGAATTCACATAATAAAAACCTGTCATGCCCCCCCAAAATTTATTTCTCCCCCCCCAGTCACGTTATCCTGGCGCTGGACCTGGGTGTTGCCAACGGTTTTTCACTTTCGCAGCACTTTTTGAAGTTTGCTAACCGGTAATCTACACTCTACAGTACATACAGTTGACAAAAAATGACGAGGTGATGTGCTTTTTTAACTCGTTGCACGCTCTTGGTCTGTGGCTTAGGCTAGTACAACTAAAATTTGATTCTTTGTGTTGCAACAACTAAAAAAATGAAAAGTTTACACAAATTATGAGTTATAGCAGCAGGGGAGTTAATGAGAGGGGGTAAAGAGGGTGAAAGTACACTGGTCCGAGAACTTTTGGTGATCAGCCGAATTTGAGAGGCCCAAATGGTTTCAATGTTGAGCTTAGCAATTACCAAACACTCAAAACCAATGCAAAGCTAATTATTTTTGCTCATGAAAACAGGTCCAAAAACGGCACAACTTTTTTTTGGTCGTCACCTAAAATTTCTGATAAATTAGATCAAATTTACCAAACATCTTTTTCCATCAGGTTTTTGTCCAGGAATTTTTCTCAATGGAGCCCGTTCGAATTTCTTGCTCCTGGGTCTGAAATTTTTCTCAACTCCTTGGTTAGTAAAGTGTTGATACTAAGCATTTTACTGTATCCTTGTACAAACAGAAACTGCATCATACATATACTTACGGACAACATCTCTTCAAAAAACTGGTGCCAAGGAAACAATACAGAATAGGATTTATCGCTGCAGTTAGGTAAGCAAAAGCAGTTCCAACTCTCTCAATTTGATCACAGTATTCATCCTGCATAAATCAGAAAAGAAATAAGGCGCGTAGCTTCATGCACTGGCTGTAAACTTGAGCAATGCCCTTCAAAGTTGAAAGTTTTAGAAACACGGTATGTTGCAGGCCTGCTATGTCCTTGTGCACAAAATCTCATCACGAAGCAGTATATTGAATGATTTTGGTAATTATGCATGCACAATTGCACACATTTTCATGCAATGCTGGATTGATGGATTGCCGCTACGTCATAGCTCTTTCCCACCAAAACGATTGGACGTCAAAACGCCATTACAAAGCATTTGACGTTACAGTAAATCAATGCTTAAGTCTTTCAGTGGGCATATTTAAAGAGTTTGGTTGAAAAGTGATGACATTTGTACATAGCCTAGCCTTAGGCCGGGATCACACGATCAGGTTTTTTGCACAATTTTCTGGCATCAATCGCGTGAAACGTCGTGCAAGTCCATGAGTCACTATTGCGGGTACCTGTCGTCAATTACGTTATATAGCGTGTGTGAAAAGGAAAATCAGACGCTCGAAAGTCTTGCTGACTTCTTGCGGAGAAATAGAACCGAGCTCTATTTTCCCAGCAAGTTTTCAAAGGGCCGCCGTTCTCAAAGAAGAAAACTGAGCTTTTAGCCGTGCTTTTGAAAATATTGAGCCGCAGAATACAAAAAAATGCTGCCAATGTCAGGGCAGAAAACGAATGCTTCACGATTATCTAGCGAAAATGCTAAAAGAAATTATACCTCATTTGTTTTAATCGACAGTGACGTATTTTAACATTGAGCCTGCTGTTTTCTCCTATTTCTTTAAAACGTAAATGTGTTGCCCGCTGTTTTGTTTACTTTCGCGTATCGGTTACTCAATTTTTCCTACTTCAAACATGTGCTAGGCCTTTTCCAAATTCATTCTGAAAAGTTATCAACCAGAACTGCAGTATAGTTAATTAACTTGCCATCGTGGTCAACTCATGAAATTGAACTTTTAATTAACGAAATCGAAGAAAGGCAGCGCTTGCGGTTTTAATCAAAATATTGAAAATTTCCTTCTGATCGCGAAGAAGTTTCCGGCCCAGTATTCGCTAGTGCCGAATTTGTGCAATTAGTGATACGTTTTTGATGATTTTAATATTTTTTAGTTAAAATTTGACGTGTCCAATGGCAAAAGAGTTTGTTGCATTTTTAAGCAGTTAAGATAAATTTCAGTCGATAGTTTTCAGCTATTTCTCGCTGATTTTGTAACAAACCAAACAAAAACGCTCTTATTTTTATTTAAATATAATAAACTTTCAATTTGCCCTGACATCCAATTATTGAGCCCTCTGCAACCGCAAGTACCGGAAAGAACATACCAGAGGTGGAGTCGAGGACACAAGGCTCAAGGCCAAGGACACAAAAAAATTTCGAGGCCAAGGACAGACCCTCTCGAGGCCAAGGCCCAGGACCAAGGACACAGACGCAAGTGTTCTCAACAAAAAAAAAAGAGGTCTTTAAAAAATTTTTTCAGGCGAAAAAGGTGTTCAAAAATTTTTTTCAGGCGATCTCTACTTGAGGAAACCAAAAAGAAGGTCTTTGCAGATTTTCCGCTAGGTTTCTGGCGTTTTCCACGAAATTTCAACGGTTCAAAATTAGTGCTGTCCTCGAGCCGAGGACAGGGCAATTTTCGAGGACTTGAGGCTTCGAGGCCAATGCCAAGAACTTCAAAATGTGTCCTCGAGGCCAAGGACGTCCTCGAGGACTCCACCTCTGGAACATACTTGGTTTAATATTACTTGATCAATCATGAAATATTATGCAATTTTTGTTGGTGATAGATGACATAGCATGAAAAAAGCTACGCTATACGCTAAAGGGTTCCACACAAGCAAAGTTATTTTGACATTGTCCATTTATCTATTTCATTTCAATGCAGGTCGAAAAAAAATTTCATAGTCTGTGCACGCAATTTGCGGCAGAACTCGTATAGCTGTTTATTACTATTTATCAGCTGCAGCTTTTCGCTCTTGTAAATGTGCTCGTATCATTTTGGCAAAGGAGAAATAATATGAATCGACAAAGCGCATAATACTACAACGCTCCCGCGGCAAATTTCAAAGAAATTCCTTACCTACCGCGTAAATGCTTTTACAGCGAAAAAATGCATGTGACACCTTCAACAATTTCTTTGCGGAAAAAACCAGATGCTTCCGTCTGGCAAGAAGTTTTTCAAGAAAATAGCGTCTAGATGTGATAGATCCAAAATTCTTGATGCAAACAAATTGTATAGAAAGCTTGATCGTGTGATCCCGGCCTTAGTTCAAAGTAACCAAAAGCATTTTAAGCAGCTTACACACTTCAGCGGTCTAGAAAGTTATGCCTTTTTTGAAATACCATTGTCCATTGAGCCTGCTATTGTCCATTGTGCCTGCTATTGTCCACTTTGCTCGGTTTTTAGCTATGGTTCACACCAATGATTCGGCCATATTCTAAACTCCATAAAACTTTATGCCACAGCAATACCTCCTGGCAGATTAATCGTTAATTTAAGCATTATCTATGAATAATATTTAACACCCGTAATTCAAGTCAAAATACACGCAAATTAATCAACATTAGACTGAGGCTAGTTAAATCATTAGTTTAAAATTAAATGGCATCTCTACAAAATAATTTAATGAAAACAACTGCTTTTGCGTTTTAACTCGTAGAAATTACAGCGGTAATCCGCTAATGACAACACGAAATGCAAAAAATCACCATAGATCCTCCAAAATAGACTAAAATTGCAAAAATTTAAAAATGCGCTAATTTTGTCAGTAATAAAAGGAGATACAAGTGTTCTATTTTAACGCTGTCAATAGTAAACCTTGAATTTGATAACCGAAGCAAGCTACCAGTGTTCCCTCTAAGCTGTGCGCGTGCACGCGCGCACAGCTTTCAGAGACTGCGCACACGCATAAATTTACCGCGCACAGACATATTATGATGTAACGTAACACTGTTCTCGGTTGGCAGGTTGAGGTAGTTTATTCTTGGACTTGATAAAAGGATGCATTTCTTCGTAGGTTCAGACTGTACCGTGTGCGAAGAAAATACCAGCAGTAACCAGTAACGTAGCCAGGGGGCCCCCATTGGCCTGCTGACCTAAATGCAGAATAAGGAAAATACCACGTTTTTAGCACTTTTGTGAGTGTTTTTTGCACTGGAATAGACTCAAAAATGATTTAAACCATATTTTGAAACGCTTATTTAGAGGGGGCTAATTTGCCAAAAATAAAGCTCATAAAGCAGAAAAAAAAAACTTTGAAAAATAGCCGAAAATTGGTAAGCAAATTTGATCACTCATTGAAAAATGCTTAACGTAGGTTTTATCAAAACATATGTAAGCTAAGCTCAAGATAAAGGGGGGGGGAAGGGTATTCAGTATTAGTTAATTACTAATCACTTCTCTCAAACTTTCTTCCATAGGCCACCCGAAATATATCTTTCTCTGTAAACTTATTTACAATGTAGATTACTCTTTGAGAGTTTTATTGAACAACCAGTATAGGATTTAATGATTTACCAGCTTGTAAATAAGAGAACTGAAATTCTAGCAATAGCGACCTCCCACACAACTCCTTTGTGTAAGTACTGTAGTATAATCACGTTTTTGCTCTGCTAATTTCTATGCCTCGTTTTAACAGCATTAATTTTTATCAAAATAGGCTTAAAATTAAGTTATTTTTGCCAAAAAAATACAAATTTTTCGAGCGCTTGGAGCTCCGCCCCGTAGACCCCAGTGCCTCCGGCGGCGAGGGCTTCGCCCTCAGACCACCAGTTGTCTCCGAGACAGCCCTCTCATTGTAGGTTTCTGGCTACGCATCTGCCAGAAACATAACCAAGACAATCTATAAACAACTTATTGAATAACTAAATTTACTTAATAAGCCTACTTATTATTTGGTTAAAAGGCTGAAATTTCTTTATGAGTTGTGGCACACATATTACTCATTTCCAAAAAACTGGGCACACACCAAAATTTTTACGCACACAGACTGCAAAAAATTCGAAAGAACATTGCTAGCTATCATCATCTTATATTACATGATTCTCATGGGTTACTTGACAGCAAGCCGAATTTACGTCCTGAAAAAAGCAAACAAAAACTAAATTCTAACTAATTAAAATCTTATTCAGTTTTTACATGCTTTTATCTAGCATGTAACTTTTATGTTTTAAAGAATCAACTGATTTAGAGCCTGAAAAAACGCCTTATAGTTTCAGTGGCGTACGCAGGATTTTTCATTGGGGGGCGGGGGGTTTGAAAAATGACATCAAAAATTTGTTCGCGATCTATACTTTAGCAAATAAATAACTCAGTGCTGTGTAACAAGATGGAATCAAACTCACACAGAGCGTAATGCAAATAAAACTTTTCAAGCAAAAAACAATTAAGCACTAAGCATACATCTATAGTTAACATCATAAGATTTGCAATTGAACGAACAAGAAAAAATTGTTCAAAACAAAAGCTAAGAAAACCCATATGATTATACATAGTGCAAATTGTGGCAGGCGCGTAGCCAGAAATTCGCAATTGGGGGGACTGTTTTGGGGGTCTGGGGGCAGAGCCCCCAGCGCTTGAAAATTTTGTATTTTTTTAAAAATAACTTAATTTTAGGGCTATTTTGATAAACATTAATGCTTTTGAAACGTGGAAATTGGTAATGCAAACCTGACTGAACTGTTTGCATAAATGGGCTATGTGGAAGGTGGCTAATGGTAAAATTTTAGCACTCTTTTTTACATGGTGGTAAATCATAAAATCGCATAGTTCAAGAAAACTCACACAGAGTAATCTATTTCGTCTATCTTTATAGAGAAAAATAAATGGGGGGGGCTAACGGAAAAAATTTTGAGACAAGTGATGGGTAATAAACTAATACTAAGTAGCCCCCACCCCCCTATTCCTAAGTTTATAATATGTTTGTTGATGAAACCTATGTTTAGCATTTTTACACTAGCGATCTAATTTGATTGCTTGTTTTTGACCATTTTTCAAAGTTTTCATTGAATTGTGGGTTTTAATTTTGACAAATTAGCCCCTCCCCCTAAATTTATGTTTCAAAAGATGCTTTAAATCACTTTTTAGTCGATTCTAGCGCAAAACCAGCCTCAGAAGTGCTAAAAACGTGGTGTTTTTCTTATTCTGCATTTTGGTTGACAGGCCAGTGGGGGGGGCTATAACCCCCCCGCCTACGCTACTTAAAGTTACTCTGACTCGTAACACGACATCCAGATTTTCAGTATTACACTTAGTCGCTTACAATGTTACATTAATGAACAAAAAAATTATTTACTGTAATTAAATATTTCGTATTAATGTGAGAGGAAAGAAGGAGCTTGTTTGTTTTGCGCAATAAGACGATATTTCTAATGATATACGTCGGATCAATAGGGAGGATGACTTAAATCCCCTCCCCCCTGTGTACGCCTTTTCGCATAAGTGAGCTATGTGGGCGGTGGCTAATGGTAACATTTCAATCCTCTAATTCACAAGCCGGTAAATCATAAAATCATACTTTGAAAAAACTCACAAGCATTTATATTCTGTAGTTTATAGAGTGAGACAGTTGGGAAGGGGGGGAGGGGGGCGAATGGAACGAGATTTGAGTGGATTAATAATTAACTAATACTGAAACCCCATCTTCATATTTTTGATGAAGCCAATGTTAAGCATTTTTAGCAGGTAAATTTGCTAATTTTGGCAATTTTTTGAAGTTGTTACTGATTTATAAGTTAATATATCTTTGACAAATTAACCCCTTTCCCCCCTAACAAACTCTAAATGCTTCAAAAGTTGCTCTAAATCATGTTGGAGTCCATGTCATTGCAAAAAAATAGGCTAAGAAGTGCTAAAAACGTGATATTTTCTTTATAGCGCATTTTAGTCGACAGACCAATGGGGGGGTTGAACCCCTAACCTCCCCCCCTTGCGTACGCCCTTGTATAGCTTCACTATCAGTGTTATGGTATGCATTTACATAACGCCGAAGCGCAATTTTGACGTCCAGCGCTTTGGCTAGCAGCGCGATGACGTCACGTGCAGTCCATCAATAATAATGTAAATGTTGACATTTATTTCATTATGAGAAGTTTTTGACGTTTCCGTCAAAAAAGAGCTCAATGGAAAATCCAGAGCAGTATAATACAAATAGTTGTAAACTATGATAGATAGGAAACCAGAAAACCCTACAGCTTGTTTCTCTTAATGGATAATCTTATTCACACTCTAGGTGCCAAATTATTTTCCGTACTTCTAAAGCCGCATTTACACGGGCGACATTTTTGCAACGCGATTCGAAGATTGTTTATGCGTGAAAATCTCTCTCGCAGAGTGGTTTCTCACACGAGGCGAGACTCGCTTGCCGCAATCGGCGTTTGAGAAGAATCACCGCCGTGTAAGTAACACCTGCGATTTGCCATGCCGATTATATTTTGCGCGACTCGATGCAAGAATCGTTCTCGCCCGTGATCACTTACACGAGGTCGATTTCAACGTCTCGAGAGTCCCAGGGCAAAGTAGTGCACGAGTAAACAGCAAATCGTATGCAATTTACGAGTCGCCCCGGCATAGCGCAATGCACAAATGCTTTGCAAGTCGCAGGCTGCGATTATCCTAAATTTACTTCATAAAATATTGTGTTTATAGTACAAAATAGTCTGTAGTGCTTTTACCGTAATTAATTGTGATTTCGATACTAAATTTACTTCATATTATTTATAATAATTTTCTTGTTGATGCTGGCACTGGTCTACTGCAGATAGGGCAGTCATGAGCTGATAACTGTGAAGCCAATCAAGCAGGACTCGAACCCTTTATAAAATGTATGATAAATTAACCACAGGACGGTAACAGTACCTTTATTGTATTCTGCTTTCATAATACCGTAAGTAGACTTTTTTTATAAGAACTAGTAAATTTTGAGTTGAGGCTGGCTGTTCTTAATTTTTTTGCCACTGTTGAGCCTTAGTTGCTCATAATTGGTTCCTAAACTTTGAAAGCATTTTTGTTAATTATGGCGACCATGTTTGTTAATTCCTAATGCTGTCTGCTTGCAAACGCCTTTTTAGCTGCTTTTGCAGCATCGTAAAATCGCGGAAAACGAAAAAGCGAGCATCAGTTTTTGTTTGAACGAGAGCCAAAAAGTTTTTTTGTTTCCTGCGCAGTGCGCAACAGCACTCTATGGTCTCGAAATTGTTGCAATTTTGATCGTAAATACCAGAAATTCAATTCATTTCAATTCAATTTATTTGTTCACTTGAGTTCAATTTCCAGAAACTTATCATCAATAAAAAAATAAATAAATAAATAAATATATATCCACATGCACAAATAGAATATTAATACCAATCAAGGAAATAAATGTGGGCTAATTTACTATAACACTTAACAGAAGTAATTGTTGATGAATGCGTGGAAATTAATAAACTATTCCAAAAATATGAGTACTGTAGATTAAGTTACTTACTATCAAGCAAACGGACAGCGAAAGACCTTTTTCGGGTCATCGAGTCAAGCTGCTCTTAGAATTAATTAATTATTGTAATTGTTATTAGTTTTTTGAGGGGGTAATTTTTTCACCATTTTTAAGACAAAGAAAAAAAACAAAAAAAACAACAAAAAAAACCTAAGTATTCAACCAAAAAGATAGCAGTTAGCATAAGAAAAGAGCACACTTGGGCTTACCTCGAGTTTATCAAGACTGTAAGTACTTCAGTAATTACTTAGCATGGACAATTTTATTTGTTTGCTAAATGAGTATTTTGGTAATTGTTTGAAAGTTGGTGAAATATTATTCCATATTTTTACTCCAATGTACGAGCAAGATCGTTGCAAAACCACTCAAGCTTTATTGTGTTGAATCAGTACAGAATGTAGTTACTTTTTTGACTTGGAATTGACTCTTTTTCGGTTGTTCTTAATATTATTTTTTGTTGCTGAGACTGGTGTTGTTCCTAATTTGTTATTAAATTTTGAGCAAAAGCGAGCCTCGTGTTTTTACAAAATTGTTCTTGTATAAAAAAAGTATAACCAATTTTGTCATTGCTAATATTCTGACGTAGCAAAAACAGTAGTTAAAAATCTGAAAACTCTAGAATAGCTAAGACAATAAATTCATAACAATGGCATTCGGACAATATATTTTGGAAATGGAGGTGCTTGTTTCATAAGCCCTACGTAACATTGTTGACTGTAGGTGCTCCAGCGAAACTCTGGAGCCTTAGTGGAGGCTCACACCCTATGCTCACTCGTTGCGTCCAGCACCTTGTATACAAGTACCACCCACTGGTTTTTGTCGGCTAAAAACGTGTTAGCGTTTGCTTTCTTTTCGGACCCGAGATTGCTAGTAGCCTACCGGCATCTCTTGTGGTTAAAATAATCACAGTTAAGTGGAGAAACATAACACCTACTGCACCGCATATTGGAATTAAACGTTAATTTTATGGAAATGCTGTTTCTAATGAAATCATGTTTTAATTTTGAGTGGTTTTAGGGCGCTTTTTCATTTGAATAACGCTAGGAGTGAGTTTTGACCTGAAGTCACTGACGTATTTTTGCACTGTTCATAATAATTCATGCTCCGCACTATACTTACTGTGATTGCCAAGCGTTTAGCAAATGCATGCCCTGCTTATTTTATTATTGCGGATATTGGTGCTTTGTAACATCTGTGATTTAGTAGCTCCAAAACAAAATTACACGGAAACGCTTATGTAAAGGAAGGCTTTATTTTCCCCGAAATTTCTATCTACTTTTTTATTAATTCTGACTCAAATCTAACCCAAACTTAAATGCCTACTCTAAAACTATCCCCAAATCGAGCCCTAACCCAAACCCTAACTCATACCCTAATCTTAACCCCTAAAAAAGCAAATAAAAACGCGCGAATGAATATTTCTCATTTTTTTGTTTTTCTCGTTAACTCGAAAATTTTCTGTGAAATGGTCACTACCTTATATAAATGCTATATGGATTTTTTTAATGTTGGTTTAATTAAAATAGAGCCAGTATTCTTTAGTGACGGAAGGCGCCTGGTATCCTTGCAGAAGAACTCAAAAAGTAAACTTATAAAAACAAACATAAAATTTAACAAGTTGCATTTCGTATAATATGACAGCACAGATCTACTACAAAATACAAAATACTTGTGCACTATTGAAGACATAAACAATATGAATTTGTCAGTCACACCTACTTGGAGAAAACGTAATTTCAAAACTGTTTTTAGAGTTAACTGCACAAAGACGTTGATAAATTTTATTATTTTATACCACCAAATATTATGTATAACCTTACAAGAAACACAGTCAGAGATGGGTTGCGGTATAGAAAAACCAAGACCAAAAGGGTAAATGACAGAATTTTATGATAAATTATGATCATTAATGCTCGCTTGACTTTGCTCGATCCAAGCCAACTCAGAATGATACAGAGTAAGTAAGCTTTTTCGAGTAATTTCAAGCTTTTAAGTATTATAAAGTCTGCACAAGCAGCACGCCGCCCATACTGCTTCATTTTTCTTCTTGCATTTTCATTGCAAGTTTTAACGACATTAGCTTCTTAATTGTATTGACTCTTATTTCTTTTCACACTTGCGTTGGCTTCATACAATTTCTTTTCAAAACTCCTAAGCGTGATTGTTTCAAATGCAAAAGCTGACAAGCTGTGCATTTGAAGTGCTTTTGCGGCAGTTGGCTGTTGCAAATTCAAAACCAGCGAGCCGCGCTTTGAAACTATCTCGCACCGTGTAAGTGAACCAGTGCGATAGGGACTCTTCAGCCGACTCGATTTTGCGAGAATCACTGGAACGCAGTCTCAACATGTAAATGACTTCTGCGAGTTGCAATCGTATGCGAGCGTCGCGTTAAAATCTCACCCGTGTGAGCAGTACTTAAATTGTAAAATTTTGCATGGGGGTACGCTTTTGCAGCATTGACTGAACCTTAGTGAAGATCAGGCGCGTAGCCAGGATTTCGCAAAGGGAGGGGCTTTTTTGGAAGTTTGATCCAACCGTAAACGAACTTGACCCAAATTTTTCTGTGAAAATTAAGTGATCTCCAAAAAAAAGGTCTTCGCCGAAATTCAAACGCTTTTTCTGGCCGAAATCAGGAATTTATGGGTTTTCTCCGGCCAAAAACAGGTGATTTCCAAAAAAAAAAGGTCTTCGCCGAAATTGAAACGCTTTTTCTGGCCAAAATCAGAAATTAATGGGTTTTTTTCGGCCAAAGACAGGTGATCTCTAGTGATGTAAATAAAAAAAAACGAAGCTTGTTTTTAAAAAAAAAACGGTTTTTTTGCTTGTTTTTTTTTGGTTTCAAAAAAAGCATTGTTTTTTTGTTTTTTTTTTGTTTTTAATTGTTAATTTTAAATAATATCACATTGTTGTTTTGTAACACCCTTTAGCGAGCCGGTCCTGAAAACCGTGAAAATCTTTAACAGGCTAAAAGCTTGAAAAAAGACATCAAAACTAATATTTTCTTATTGATGGATTGCACGTGACGTCATCACGCTGCTAGTTAAACCGCTGGACGTCAAAATTGCACATCGGCCCTATGTAAATGCATGCAAAAACAGTGATAGTTAAGATATAGGGCGTATTTTCAGGCTTTAAATCAGTTGACTCTTTGTAAAATCAGAGTTGAATAGCAGATAAAAGCTTGCAAAAACTGAAAAAGAATTTAATTAGTCAGAATTCGGTTTTCGTTTGCTTTTTTCAGTGATGTAAATTCGGCTTGCTGTCAAGTAACCACGAGAATTATGTAATTAAGATGGTGGTATTTATCTTCGGTTATCAAATCATGATCAAATTCGGGGTTATAACTGACGGCGCTGAAATAGAACAGTTGTATCTCCTTCATTTGTGACAAAATTAGCACTTCTTTAAACTTTGGTAATTTTATAAGTCTATTTTGCAGGATCTATGTTGAATTTTTGGATTTATTGTTGTTATTAACGGCTAGCGCTACGGTTGCTTATAAGTCAAAACGCATAAACTGTTGTTTTCATTGACTTGTATTTCGTAGGTATGTCATTTAAGTTTAAACTAATGATTTACCTGCCCTCAGTGTAATGTTTTTCGAGCCTTAATTTGCATCTATTTCGACTTTAACTAGTGGTGTTAACAATTATTCGTAATTAGTGCTTGATTTAAACGGTAATCTATCGCATGGTATTGCTGTGGCGTAAAATTTTATGTATTTTAGGATATGGCCAAATTTACGGTGTGAACCAAAGCCAAAAACCGGGCAAAGTAGACAATAGCAGGCACAATGGACGAAGAGATTTCACAAAAGGCGTAACTTTCTAGATCGGTTAAGTTATATAAGCTGCTTAAATTGCTCCTGGTAAATTTCAACTAAAGCCGGCTACCTACAAAAGTTTAAACTTTAAAATCAAATGCTTTAAATATGCCCACTGAACAAATTAAACATTGGTTTTTACCTTTAGTCACTTTCCATATAGCCACTGCCCATGTATGCAGCCAGTTTAATGATGCTTTTCACCGCTAATTTCTTTGCCACATTTCAAAAGCACCAATTTTTATCAAAATAGGCCTAAAATTAAGTTATTTTTGTAAAAAAATACAAAATTTTTGAGCGCTGGGCTCCGCCCCATACCCCAGAACAGCCCCATTGCAGATTGCTGGTTAAGAGTCTAACCATGTTTTTGCTCATTTCTATGCCACCAGAATTCTCCCTGATGCCACGTTTTAAAAGCATTTTATCAAAATAAGCCTAAAATTGTTATTGTTGCAAAAAAAATTTTAATTTTTTGAGTGCTCGGGGCTCTACGCCCAGACCACCAATGGCCTCCGGCGGAGCTTACAGACCCCCAAAACAGCCTCTCCCCCATTGCAGATTTCTAGTTACACACCTGAATATAAACGTGTGCTGCCACGGTGCTGCTCATACTCCTAAGTTATTGAATCTTACAATGAGAATTTATTGAGCTAGCCAAATAACAACCGCTATCTACGGAAATGAAGTAGTACCGTTATCTTTAAAATAACACCTTTTGCAGCTTGCTATACATTATAAAGGGTGACACCACAAAATTCCATCCCGAGTGTCACTATCCTTAGCGACGCCACTGCGAATTGTTGTGAAATAAACCAGTCAGTGAGTAAGAAAGTAGCAGAGTTGCCATTTCACCTTAACTACCGAAACTTCCGCATTTTATTCTCTCAGCAAGCAATTGTTAGGTCTATGTAGCTCAAAAGAAGCACAGTACCAAACCAAATCTTGAAAAACCATTTAAGTATTCTCAATCATCTAAAAACTACAATTACATATAAAAAAACAAAAAAAAGCAAAAAAAAAACGACAAAAAAAACAAGGTAAAAAAAACGCCCTTCAAAAAAACCCGTTTTTTTACAACACTAGTGATCTCCAAAAAAAAAAAAAAAAAGGTCTTCGCCGAAATTCAAACGCTTTTTCTGTCCGAAATCAGGAATTTATGTTTTTTTTCCGGCAAAAAAAAAAGGTCTTCGCCGGGAACTGAAGTGGTTTTACGCCGGAAATAAGATGTAGACCAGAAACAAAAAGTGTTTTTTCTTCTGCATCACAATTCCCGCGAAATTTAGTGCTGTATTCGACCAAACTTTGTACGTCTTTTTCCTCTCATCAACCAACGCTCAAATCCCGATGGGGGGACGCTCAAATCTCGATGGGGGGACGCTCAATCTCGATGGTGGGACGCGTCCCCCCCCCCGTCCCCCCTACAATTTACGTACTGCGTGTGAGTGATTGCTGCGATTTGATTTTTCTGGGGGCGTGCCTGGCGATATCGCGCAGACAAAATCTCACGTGAATCTTGCGCCGTGTACGTGACCAACGCAATTTGAGAAAGAAAAAAGGCAAAATGTCGATTCTCGCAGCTAAAAGTCGCCCGTGTAAATGCGGCTTAAAGTAGAGCTTTAATTTAGTATTTAGCATAGTTGGGCACAAGTCCGTTAATCGTTAATCCGTCAATAACGAAGCTAACTTTTTCATCAACTCGTTAATCCGTTAAAAAGTTTTTTCATATTAACGGACTAAATTAACTTCCGTTAAGTTCTGTTAATGGACTAAATTAACTTCCGTTAAGTTCTGTTAACTTCCGTTAAGGTTTTTATCATTGATATCTTGCACCATTTATCTATCGTACCGGTACAAATCAGTTTGCACTGGTAGCACGTGTTGCGTTTTAGCTCGAGTTTTATAGAAAAAAGCGAAGAAACGAGCTCATTTTTGTGGCAAATAATAAGCTGCAGCCTCATAGGTCTAATTATCGCTGTTCACAATTTCCAAAGATTTTCCGATCGCAGCTTCGTTAGTGCATTTGAACTTATTTTTATCTTGAAATTAGATTAAACTGTAAAATGTAACTTCCTAAACACAAAAAGACCACCATAGCAATAAATTTTTCCGTGCAATCAGCTCAACAGCGTCAATACGTGTTCTAGAAGTGAGTGAATTAAAAGAAATGTAAATCACACGCAAAATGTTAACGAATTAACGGACATTATTAACTTCCGTTAATTAAAGCTGAAAATAACGGATTAACGTTAACGGAGGTGTGAAGTTTGTTAACGGACTAGTGGTTAACGAAGCTAACGTTTTGCATTAACTTGCCCTCCTATGGTATTTAGCATTAGGTGCATGCAACTTTGGTGAGCGTTTATAGGCAGCAAACCGCGTTAAATTTCTTTAAACAATGCTGAGCCAGAATGGTCTTTTAGGGAGAAACAGGAAAAATAAGGTGTTAGAGCAGTGTTTCTCAACCTTTTGTAGTTCGTGACCACTTTTAAGAATTCCGTACAACCAGCAGACCCACTTCTGCTTTACTTTTTGCGCGAATAAAAATTACCTCAAAAAACACTTCAAAGATGTTTAATTTCAAAGCAGCTGAATGTTACATCTGTTAGTGCGAAGGTTGACTTTGCAACCGCAAAGCCCATGGTTTAGTGTTCGATAAAGCAAATCTTATATCATCTTCAACTTTCCTTCGACTTCGTACCTTCGTTTTGATTTATAACAAGAGTAAAAAGCCGCTCTCGCAGAGATATGTTGTGGCAAAAAGTAATATTCGAAACGTCAGTTCGGATACTTGAGGATAGGATTCGCGCATAGCACACCAGAACTGAGAAATAGCCATTTCTTGAAAAACATCACATGCAGACGAATCATTTTAAAGATCACAAAATTGGTCTGGAAATTCATTGAGAATATCACTAACATCCAAAGTCGTCGGGAACGGGCTTCGTTCGAATGCGACTTCTTGTTCTTGAAGCTCAGGAAAATATCGTTTGAACTCAGTTTCAAGAGATTGAAGGTCATGTATAACCGGTGTCTTCAAACGTTCATCGAGTTTTTCGTCTTCTTCAATAGCACTGGACAAATTTCAAAGAATGGCGATACTTCTCTGTATCACTTAGCAATTTGCCTTTCCGACTAAGCTGCACATAGCACTGTAATATTTGCAATAGTAGGCAGATGTGGAGTCCTCGAGAACGTCCTTGGCCTCGAGGACGTCCTTGGCCTCCAGGACGTCCTCGAGGACACATTTTGAAGTCCTTGGCCTTGAAAGTCAAGTCCTTGGCCTCTAAGCCTCAAGTCCTCGAAAATTGCCCTGTCCTCGGCTCGAGGACAGCACTATTTTTTGAACAGTTGAAATTTTGTTGGAAAACGCCAGAAACCTCGTGAAAATTTTGCGAAGACCTTTTTTGTTTTCGTTTATTGGAGCATAGTGTAGCCAAGGAGGGGGCCCCTACCCAATTGAAATTTCACCAATGACAAAAATGTGACAAAAAGTCTATTGTTTCTTCAGTTTCAGTTTCTTTTTTAGCATTTTTCGCTTACAACAGTGACTAGCAACAAAATTGAAGACCACGGGCCCCGGGCCCCCCTCAATTCAATTTTTACCTGCCAATTTAAACGTATAACCCGGATGAAATGGAGAGTTTATTGTCCCAAAAGTTGCTTTTTATGTTTTTTTTAGGCCCACATCTAGCCTTTTTATGACTGCAATGCATTAACCAGTGCCGGATTTACCATAATATGACGCAGTACCAGCTAGGGGCCCCGTGCTCAAATCGTAAGACTTTTTTTGGTCTTCACCTATATTTGGCAGAAAGATGTTGCGAAAATCTCCAAAATGCCAGGGGCCAAGCGCGATGTAAATTCGGCCCGGCAATCACATGGTTAGTAGGCGTAACTGGCCCTGACGCGACGATGGCTCTCAGGTCACCACAGAGGCTGTTCGTTCTATGGCCCTGACACGACGGTGGCTATCAGGTCACCACAGAGATTGGTCTACCAAGGGCTCCTGCTTTGGCTGGACTCTGGAAAATGGCCCTGAAGCGACTGCGGCTGTCAGGTCACCACAAAAGCGGTCGTTGCCTCTGGCGGGAATTCCGGGCTAGTGGGCCGCAACTGCTGTACAATAGCAGAAGCCAATCAGTATGGCTCAAAACAGGGGAAATGGAGATTGAAGTGACTTCTGCTCCTTGCTGCAGACTGTCTTTGTTTCTGACTTGTCTTTTATTGAAAGTCAAACTAAACAAGCAAAAGCTGAACGATGCTACCTTTCGCCCATGGATTACTGAGTAAAATCATACTAATGAAAGCCTGAGATTGCTCTCGGCTTGAATAAACTTCAGGTCTGAGCTCTGAATTTAGAATGAGCCGAAAGGATACCGACGGGAGTATATAAATAAATGGGTTATTCCATGGGTTAGAGGCGATTACACATCACACATCAAAGAATTATTCGTCACACTAATTTGGGGGAGAAACCGTTCAGACAGTAAACATTAGTTGCGTTGGCGATTTCCTTACTGTCTTAAGCAGTGTGTTAGGTATCAACATGTTTCTAAGAGAATTTGCGACACATTAAACAAGTTTTGACCCTTCAAAGAAAATAGTTTGCTTTAGGTACGTCCTCGGTTGACCTGGGAAAATTGCGATAAAAAATGTCAAAAGCTGCGAAAGTATAACACGGTGCTCACAAAATATAATAATTGGCTGTAAATTTACAAAGATATTAGTGGCGTTTGGACCAGTAACCATCTATTGTACCATTTTTCGATAACAATTCAGTAACTCACCTCTACCTTGCCGATATTTACGCACAAAATACTTTTAAAAAATTTGCCATAGAAAATGCTGATTAAACAAATCATTGAACTTCAACTAAGGGGGCCTGGGTCCTCTGGCCGAACATATATCCCTATAACTGGTTAGTTTCATGAAAAACCAAAATCTCTAAGGAAAACCTTTGAGTGGATTATTATTTACTGTTAAAATGTTGCAGGAGACAAAGCACCTTACTTTCCCCTACCTGGACCAAATCACTTACAATTAAAATTTAACTCCAAAATGCAACCTGTTAAACGTGTTTTGGACTGAAATTGCTTGCAAAAAGAGGATTAAACAACTTCATTTTTTCAGTCGGTTTTCAATAATGTCAAAAATCTAGTGCTTTCAAATGGGTCTGAACACTTGCGAATTGAGATTCGATGGCATTAAAATAGCTTTTTTTTCAAAAAATTACAAAAAATCGCCCAACGGCTGGGGGCGGGGCCCCCAGACCCCCAAAGCCTTCGGCGACTGGGGACCCCGTCCCCAGACTTCCGTCTGTGATACGTTTGAGTACAATAGCTTTCTCAACTCGTTTCCAAAGTTGGATACTTGTACTTTTCAACTATTAGCTTACGCCCCCTTCCGTTGCAAAATCCGGTTTAAGTGCCAACAGGCAACGATTTCAGATCTTCCATCTTACGATATCTTTGTCTCACAAAAACTTCCTCTTTTGAAAATTTTTGATGACGTCATAGCATGCGATTTGTGGTTTAGGCCTCTCCCAATCAAAAATCCTAAGTACGCCTATGAATTGGAGATCGCTAAAAAACTTTTTTGAAGACTTTTTTTTGGAGAACACTTGCGGCTATGTCCTTGGTACTTGGCCTTGGCCTCGAGCAATCCTGTCCTTGGCCTCGAGAGGATCTGTCCTCGAAAAGGTTGTCCTTGGCCTTGGATTTTTTTTGTGTCCTTGGCCTCAAGCCTTGTGTCCTCGACTCCGCCTTTGATGGTTGGCCTATAACCGATTGACAACATGCTACGGCATAACCGAAAAGCGATCGCTGCAAAAATTCTTAAATTTTCAGAATTCTTTGCGGTTATTAAAGTAATATTTTATAAACAACTTCACGACCCCCTGTAAAGACTTTCGCGACCCCATTGGGGGTCGCGACCCACAGGTTGAGAAACTCTGTGTTAGAGTCAATGGCACAGGGCTGTAAATTTAACACCTTCTTTCCAGCTTGATGTTGAAGTTTCCAAAGGGTTATTTTTGGTTGGAAATGCTCGCTTAGCGGGGTAAGAGTTTTTTTTGCTTTCCCGTCTATCATTTGCCTCTAACCCCTCCAAATTTTGCAAAGCTCCACTTGATTAGTGCCTCTGACTATAGCTGTAGCTCCCCCGCATTACTGCAATGAAATTGAGTTGTTTTGCTGATTTTTTCGTTTGTTTGTTTTTCTGTATTTTTTAGTGTTCAAGTAATATGCAATAATATTTAATATTTAATTGCTTTGCCCATACTATTTTATCCTTACCTGTCTATTGGAAATTCCAACAAACTTGGCAATATGAACACCGTGAAAAGGAACCCAGCAAACCATAAAAGTAATCGCCAATGCAGCACACATAATTGTAATTCGACGTGGTTCTTTATCCGATCTCCCTGAAGAGTCCCTATCCTGGAGAGCTCTTAATCGAGTAATATACAGTTGTCGTGCAATCAGGCCATAGAAAGTAAGCATGATCTGAAAACCGAATTGTGTCAAATGAGGTTTTATTGAAATACACTGTAACTTCCCTAAAGAGCTCGAACGGCGAAATAGCCTGTTGGTAGAGGTGTAATGCAATAAATATAAATAGATAGATAGATTATTTATTTCGGCATAAGAAATTGAAGTACAAAATATCAGCTGCAACGTAATATCACTTTACGAACTGCATGTAAAGTGAAACCAAAGTCCCACACCGTGAGTACAGTGAAAGAGTATATCTCACTTAATCAATACACCAGCATAAAAAAATTAGGCTATCCATTCGTTAATTCAAGAAACGTGGCACAAAGCAGTAGGCACAGGCTATAGCCCCCCCTCATTGGCATGTCGACCAAAAATGCAGAATAAGAAAAAAAACACGTTTTTAGCACTTTTGAGACTGTTTTATGCACTGGAATGGACTCAAGAGTGATTTAAAACATCTTCTGAAACCACATATTCAGGGGGGGGCTAATTTGTCAAAAACAAACTCACAAATAAATGAAAACTTTGAAAAATGGCCAAAAATAAGCAATCCGATTTGATCGCAAATATAAAAATGCAAAACATAGGCGTCATCAACAAATATACACTAAACGTAGGAATAGGATAGGGGGGTCTATTCAGTATTAGTTAACTACCAATAATTCCTCTTAAATTTCTTTTCATTAGCTCCCCCCCTCAATTCTTTTTCTCTATAAACTGTGTACGAAATAGATTACTCCATGTGAGTTTTATAAAACTATACGATTTTATAATTTACTGGCATCTAAATAAAAAAACTAAATTTGTATCATTAGCCACCACCCATGTAGCCCATTTAAGCAACCAGTTTAATCATGTTTGCGCTGCCAATTTCTATGCCGCTTTTTAAAAGCATTATTTTTTATCAAAATAGCCCTAAATACTTCTTTACTCTTCTTTAGGACAATTGCGGCAGACGGACGTGTTTTTTTTGCTCTGATTTTCTACTAAATTTTTTCATAATTTTACTTAAAATCTTCGTAGTTTGAACCTAAAAATTTTTCATTCGGCTTTCTAATACTTTGGAAATTGTAATTAGCTACTTAATTGTGCTAATTACTAGATAATTTCCCTATATTTTTGATACTTTTTTGAAGTTTGGTTAACCTTCAACTCTTCAAAATTTCAGTTATCGCCTGTCCGCAATTGCTGCCATTTTAAAATATTGTTACGTAATAGAACGAGTTGGCAAAAAACTTTGAAATGACGAAGCGTGCAAAACAACTGAGGGAAGATAGAACGAGAAACAGAAGTTTTAACGGAGAATGTAGCGTTAACAATGTTGAATCCAGTAATAACGGCTGTAATCCCAGCGAAAATATCAAGGATCTGTTTAATAAAGCTGTAGAAGAATGGAAAGCACAGTATGACAGTGAAAAATTAGCACTTAAGATGGAATTAGAAAAGGTTAAGAAGAGCCAAGATTTGATTAACTCTCAGTATGAGTCACTGAAGGAGAAATGTGATAAGTTAATTGTTACCAATCAAAAACAAGAAAGCGTAATTAAGGAACTAAAAGCTCAGTCAACAACCTTAAAAAGTAGCAATGAGAAAGAAAAAGAGAAAGTTGATGCCCTAGAGCAATACGGGCGTCGTCAAACTCTGGAAATAGTAGGTGTGCCATTAAAAGAGGGTGAAAACACCAATAAAATTGCAATTGAGGTTGCAAAGATGCTTAATGTGTCCTTAACACCAGACCAAATATCTACGTCTCATAGACTTCAGACTCGTCCCAAACCTGCGAACTCGGAGCCTGCGGCGTCACCTCCAATCATAGTTCGTTTTTTGAGTCGTGACGTCAGAAATCAGCTCTACGCTAATCGTAAGCTGGCACGGACTGCGAACTTACAGGAATTTTCGCTTCAAGGTGCTATGAACGTTTATATTAATGAAAATTTAACTCAAAGTCGAAAAAAGCTCTTCTGGCATGCGAAACAAAAGGCCATAGCTAGTAACTTTAAATTTTACTGGACTGTAAATGGAAACGTCTATCCAAGGAAATCATCTGACTCAGATTCCTTACTGATTAAAAATATCGATGACATTTCTAAGATTAAGTAAATATCATCTGTTTAGCACTGTATCATTATAGCTATTTTGATTAGTGTCATATCATTACATTCCCTCTCGTTGGAGACAATAAATGTTTAAACCATAATTTATCTAGCAATATTGATTTAGTTAACAGTGCTTTTGATCTACTAACTAGCAGCTCAGAAAAATGTGCATACCACAATCATTTTGATGTGCTTAGTAGTAATTCCAATTTGAAAGATTCTTTAACTATTATTCACTTTAATGTCCGCTCACTTCAAAAGAACTTTGATGCTTTTCATGAATTTCTTTGTAATCAACCTTGCTCACCTGATATTATTTGTGTAACGGAGACTAGATTAAAAAATCAACCTTTGTTAAATATCGATATTTCTGGTTATACTTTTATTCATATTGATTCACCCACTACTGCTGGCGGAGTTGCGATGTATATTAGTAATGCACTGCAATTTTCAGTGATTACTAATTTACAATTGACTGTGAATGAATGTGAAAATATTTGGATAAAATTGCATGATAGTAATGTAATCATTAGTACTATCTATAGACATCCAAAAAATGATGCACAAGTATTTATTGATGCATTAAACACAAATCTTGAAAAAGTTGGAAATAATAAGGTATTTTTAGTAGGTGACTTTAATTTAAATATCAAACCTCTTCCTGATTCGAAATTTCCGGATAGGCATGCATCTAAGTATCTTGACATGCTGATCAGTAATGGCTATTATCCTCTAATCAAATGTACCAACTCGTGTGACTGACAATTCGTCGACGATCATTGATCATATTGTTACTAATGATCATACCCATAATATTTTACCAGGGGTAATCAAAACCGATTTAACTGACCATTATTCTAATTTTTGTACAATTTCAAACTTAACATTAAAAAAATCTCATAAGCCGACTTTTCGGCGTGATTTTAGTGTGTTTAATGCGGACGACTTTTGCAATCACTTAAACTATGAGATAAATTCATTTTTCCTGACAATAAGCTATATTGACGGAAATAATTTCGATGCCATATTTGATCAGTTTCTTCAGTTATTAACTAATGCAATAACTATGTATGCGCCAATGAGAAAACTTACTCGCAAACAGCAAAAATTAATAAATAAGCCTTGGATTAGTGGCATATTGAAGTCGATAAAAACAAAACAAAAATTGTACTTATCACATTTTGTCAATGGTAACTCGGAACAAAAACAACTCTACAAAAAATATGCTAACAAATTAACTAAATTCAAATTTGCTGCCAAAAAGCTCTATTACCAGGATAAATTAGAAACTTCAAAAAAACAATACAGCTGAAGTTTGGCGTGTTATTAAGTCTTTGCTATCTTCTTCCAGATCAGATGCTAGTCTTCCACAAAAATTAAGACACAATAACACTTTTACTACAAACCCAACTCTTATTGCGAACAATTTTAATGATTACTTTAGTGATATTGGAAAAATATTAGCAGATCAATTGAAGCCTTTTAGTGAAAATGAACATACTAAGTACTTAACAAAACGCCTTCACCAATCTCTCTTTCTCACACCAATCACTTCCTTTGAAGTTTTTAATCTCATATCAGGTCTAAAGAATACCAAATCAACTGGCAAGGATAATATTTCTGCTTATTTTCTTAAGGTGGCTGCCAAAGTTATTGCAGCACCACTTGCTCAATTATTTAATTACACCTTCCTTTTAGGAATTTTTCCTGCTTCATTAAAAATTGCTAAAATAATACCCTTATATAAATCTGGTGATAAATCCGATATAAGTAGTTATCGATCGATATCTATACTTTCCCCAATTTCTAAAATTCTTGAAAAACTTATTCATGTCAGAACAATCAGTTTTTTCAATAAACACTCGGTCTTGCTGCCCACGCAGTATGGATTTAGGGCTAATCATTCAACATCTCATGCTCTTACTGATGTATTAACTTCATTGTACGATAATATTAATGATGAAAAATACACTGCACTATTGTTACTTGATCTCAAAAAGGCTTTTGACACAGTTAATCATAAAACTTTATTAACCAAACTAGAACATTATGGAATCCATGGACCAACACTTGATTTGTTTGCTTCTTTTTTGACAAATCGATTTCAATACGTATCTTTAGAAAATCATTAGTCAAATCTAAAAAAAATTAATCATGGTGTTCCTCAAGGTTCTGCATTGGGACCTCTTCTTTTTAACATTTATATTAAAGATATTAGTACCAGTGTTTCTTGCACACCAAGACTGTTTGCTGATGACACCTGTTTAATTGTTGATGATAAAAATATAAATGATCTTCATAAAAAAATTACGACTGAAATTACTTCACTAAATAAGTGGATGATAGCTGACAAACTAACTCTTAATTTATCAAAATCAAATTTGATATTAATGCAACCAAAAAGTAGAGGTCATAGAACTAACTTATTCTTAATTTCGTCTCCAATTTTTTCAAATCTCGCTTCTGACAGCATGTCAGAATATTTAGGTCTTATCTTTGATAATTCCTTGTCTTTTGAACCTCACATTAACAACTTGGTCCGCAAGCTATCTAAAGCAGTGGGAATCCTTTCGAAAGTTAAAGTGTATTTAAACACATCGGCCCTGTGTAGTTTGTACTATGCCTTATTGCACTGTTATATTCAATATGGGATAATCACTTGGAGCTCAATGTATAAAACGTATCTTAAGAAATTAGCTACTCTTCAAAACAAAGCAGTAAAAAATGTAGGTAATGGAACATGGAATGATAGAGCAACTCCTTACTATGCAAAACTTAAAATTCTTAAATTACAAGACTTAGTTAAACTAGAAACTGCAGCATTTGTTTCCAACTATAAATCGGGACAACTTCCACCTACTTTTCAAAATTATTTTACAGCTCTTAATAATATTCATGTTAAACCTACCAGAGCTACCTCCTCACATAACTTTTTTGTACCTTTTTTTAAAACTCTGAAACTTCAAAGGTGTATTAAATATCTAGGTCCAAAAATATGGAATTCGCTTGACCTTGAAATCAAAAATTCTAAATCTCTAAAAACATTTAAATCTAAACTGAAATACTCATTGTTAGAAAGTTACCACAATTAAATTAGAATGACTATAAAATTTGTGTTCTATCTGTCTATAAAAGACCTATAGAATTTGACTTGATAGTGTTTAACTACTTGTTCTGTATACAACAAGATGTACGTGTTTGTGAATCATTCTAATTGACTTAAACTGTGTGTATTATGGTGCCTTGTAATTGCACCATTTTCTAATGTAAATAGAACCATTTTTTTGTTTGTTTGTAAATAAAAATTGTATTGTTTTCTCTTTGTGTCCTAATTTTTCTGGCGTTATGCAACCTCGTTCTAATGTAAATATATGTATGAAACCTCGATCTGGATTAGCATTAAATGTTAACTCTGTTTGGCCAAGATTTTCTAAACTCCTTCTCGTAACTTTTGTAATTTTATTCATAAGGGTAGAAGTAGACTTGAAGACTACATTGGTCACTTCGCTTCTTCCCTATTGCCAGTAAATACTATCGTCAACATGCTTTGCTTTTGCTTTAATCGTGATTTTAAACTTTGCTGGCTTTGAAATAAATTACTACTACTACTACTATTAAAATTAAGTTATTTTTGCAAAAAAAATGCAAAATTTACGAGCGCTGGAGGCTCCGCTTCCAGATCCCCCTGCCTCCGGCGGCTGCGGGCTTCGCCCCCAGACCCCCATTAACCTACAACGGCTGGGGGCTCCGTCCCCAGACCCCAAAATAGCCCCCCATTACGAATTTTTGGCTACGCCCCTGGCACAAAGTAAAAAGTTAACGTAAGCAGAGCGAATCAAGAAAGTTTTTTAAATCAAGAAACAAGGCACAAAGTTAACGTACCGTAAAACCTCTACTTAAACGCCACCTCTGTTTGAGCGACACATCAAATAAAACGCCACTAAAAAATGGTTTAAAAATAAAGCGCCACCCTTTAATTGAATGCCACCTCTAATAGACCGCCTCCTTGACATCCTGGACATAAAGGTCCGACGGCCCAATTAAGAATGGACTGAAACTTCTCCAGCAAAAATGGGCCAATGCTGCCACTACCGGTGAATGTGAAATTATTCAACAACTCGACGTTGATGCGGAAGGTGTTGAAAATGACGAGGGCTACAAAAGCGACGTGTCACTTGATTTTCATCACTGAATTTTGATTACTTACCAGTAACTGTGTCACGGTTAATGTTTTTTCTTCTTTAGATGTAAGATTTTAACCGTGTTAGATGTTTTTTCTTTTCACTAATAAATTTATCTTCCCAAAATTCTGACCAGCTAGTCGAAAAATAAAGCGCCACCCTCTAATTGAACATCATCTCTAACAGAACGCCACTATAGAGGAAAGGTTGAAAAATAGAAAGCCATGGCTCTCAAATAGAGGTTTTACGGTAAACAGAACCAAAAGTCACACCAGTTGCGTTCCGGCAATATACTTGAAATTAAACACTTGAAACTGATAATCTGCCGATGCCACAAAACGAGATAATTGAAGCCTTTACATAATGCCATAAATGCCGCTCTTACACACTTTGGCGACCTTGATAATTAGCATATAGTGGTCTGTACTGCAAATTACATGTAGTGGTCTACAAGTAATAATGCACTGGGCGACTAGAAACGTAGCCCTTAGCCTATACGTTTTCCCATAATAGCATTCATCATAACACAATATTGCTTTTTCATATTAGCTTCGCATTTCTTTTGTGAAAAGCAGCATGTGTTTAAACTTCAAAAAGCAAATTTAGCAAAAGTTAATCTCAAACAAATGTTATCCGGACACGAGTCCTAAAAACACAATCTCAAATAGAGAAGATCGATACAGTGACGTCACTGTGACTGTACGTATTAATTCTTGAAAAGTATTTGAATATGACTTTCAGTAGAGTCGACTGTACTATAAGTCATATTCAAATTTTGCACCACCTCAAAATTTTTCATATGTCTTGAAAAGTACTTGTCTTGATATTTTTATTAGTGTAGCGTGTTACAATGTCTGGTTTTAAAAAATAAGTACAAAACGTAAATGTATGGAAATGACATTAAAAATGCTACAAAAGTGCATAAGCCTATTAATTATTGGCCTAATGGATAGAGCTAATCTTCTTTAAACTGTAGTCCGAAGGTGGGTAGAACTGGAAACGCGTCGCAAACGGCTAGTAACGTCAGAGTTGCCGATAAAAATTATTAAAATTTATTACATAAGAGGCCCAGACGTCGTGTTTTAAGTGGAATATCTCTGGAATGGCTGGGTCAAGAAGGTTAGAGTCAACGCCAATCTAATACGATTTGCCTAATTTTGAATACCCCCATTGATTTTGTCTTTAGTCACCGTTTAAGTTTACGCCAGTTACTATTTAAGAATTGCTATTTGGTAAAGTTGACGTAGATCACCAAATGGTCTTTTGCTGCCTCCTGCCTGCGTACTTTTAACCTGTGCCAAAATAAACTTGACTGGTTACCAGGGCAGTCGCTACGGGGGGAATCAGAGAGGCCGTGCTCCTTTAACTGCTGCTTGTTCCCTCATTTTGGTTAACTTAAAATACCGTTTTTGGAATATCATGCAACGGCAAGGCAACAGACAATGATGAAAAAAGAAAGAATAACGTTCAAAGATACAGTCAAACCTCGATTTAACGGATTAATGCGGAAATGCGATTGTCCGTTATTGAAAAATGTCCGTTATTCGAAAAGACACCGATTTTTCCTAGTGTAGACGCACAATACACGTTTTAGTCAAAATCACTTTATTATTGTTATGTAGCAAAAAGATACTGCGCCTGAAAAGTCGAATGACTTGGCAGCAAGATCTTTGCAAAATCAGTTTGTTACAAACTTACGTGAAGCTTATGCACCAATGCGGTATAAAATAGAGTACATAAATTTAGTTCGAGTCTGAGGTGACCATAGACTCTTGACTGGTGTGTGGTACAGGGTTGATGGATGTCATGAAACTAGAATCGCTTTGCGGAACAAAAAAGCTGGTAATCTTTCTTTGACGTCGCATCATATGCTGTTCTTTGATGATTAGCTTTTTAATCATTCGAAGACTGCCATAGTGATGTGCCATTTCAGGTAGCTGATTATAGGATGAATAATCAACCAAGGCATAAACATAGGTGCGTAAAGTAGACAGCTTTTTTCTTGGGACAGCCATCTCTTCATCGTCAGCACTCTCTTTCTCCCCCTCTCCTAACACATATGACACTATGTTGGCCTCAGACAAAAGTTCGAATCCTGGATCCAGGTGTAGCTCGCTGAGCCAATCTGTGACGTCAGCAATGAAAGTAAAACTCAAATTATGGCACAAAAGCTACGAAACCTCAGACGCGGTAATAGCCCTTCTAATGTCAAGCGCTAAAGAAGCCTTCGCATCCCGATGTTGTTTAGATATCCCTAAATTCGTTAAGAATATTTTTTCAAAACTATGTTATAATCGTGTAATTTCTTTGTCTTTGAATGAAGTTTTTAGCTTAAATATCATTAAACTTGTTTAACTGTTTTTTTTTTTATCAATTTCCATGTTTTATGCAACTCTTTTTGTAAAAATTCCTTAAATTCTTTTGCTTTCTGTGCTTTAAATTGAATAAATTTCTTGAAAAATCTAATCTTTAACAATTTATAAACAAAGAATTTTCTTAGGTCTTAAATTTTACTAACATTTGGTGGAAACAATTTTTTAAGTATTAAAGTATTTTTGTGTTAAAGTAAATCACTTCATAGTTAAGAAAAGATAATGTTTATCATTTTTGATCAAAAAATCTCAACTTGTTTGCTTGTGTTGTGATAATTTTCTAAAAATCTTACGTTTCTTCATTTCAAATTAAAATTTTTTAATAAAAACTTTATTTTCTACTCTGAAAGAAAAAAGCTTACATGAAAAATTATTATTTTTGTCAATGTTTTATTTTACTATGATCTCTTGATTTAAATATCATAAAATTGCATTCAATTTCTCTTTCCTGATGTTAAACCTCTACATTGAAACAAGATCTTTTGCAATTTTTTCGGTGTCATTCGATATTAAACCTTGTCCTATGATCTCGAGTTATAAAATTTACGTCAGTTTTATCCATTTTCTTCTTCGTATCAAAATGTTTTTGCTGAAATATTTCAAAATTTTATAATTTCCTTGATTAAAGCGACAATTCAACTTTAAAACTAATATTGTTTGACAGCTTTTAATCGAAATTTTTCTAAAAACTTGTGTTTTTATCACTTGATCTTGTTTTGCTGTGGTATATTCCTCAAAATATTTGAAAGCTTTACGATTAATTTGTCTTGGGTGAAAATTGTAACGTAAATAAATCCAAAAACTCGCCTAAAACTTAAACTATATTTATTTACGTTCTTCTTTGTGTTGCGATAATTTGATCAAAACCTTGGGTTTCTTTATCTTGATTATTACTTTTACTTTAAAAATTTACCTAATATAGTAGAATTTTAACCGTTTTCTTGTTTTCATGAGAAATATTTGATCAAAGACATTTAAAGACTTAGATTTTCTTTGATTTGAGTTTTAACTAAAAACCGAAAATTCAACTGCAATTTTATTGGAATATTCTGCTTAGGGAGGATTTTGCAAAATACCTTAAAAACTTGACTTTGAATTAAAATCTTTATTTGAAAAAAATATTTTTCATAATTATTCCTGAGAATCATTCAAAATTAAACTTCTTTTTGTGATCTCGGTTATAAACTTGCCTGAAAAATAAACTTTGTTTGTACTTTGAATCAAAATTTTCTTAATTCTTAAAATATTTTAGCGATTTTCGTGTTTGCATAGAGATAATTTGTTTAAAGATATCTCAAAGTCCACAATTTTTTTGCATTGAGTAAAATCTTATACAAGTTTTTTAGTAATCTTGTTTGCATACAGGTAGGCTTGTGAAAATATAATTGAAGTCTTCAAATTTTTTTTGTTTAAAACAATAATTCTACCCTAAAAATAAATATCATTCGATAACTTTTAATTACTATTTCTCTAAAATCTTGGCTCTTAGGCGCTTAATATTGTTTCAAAGGGACAAATTTACTTAACTATCTTAAAACCTTACAATTTGTTTCTCTTGAGCGAAAACTGTAACGCAAAAATCAAAAGCATTTGTCTAAAATTTTTGATTTTTATAATCTCCTTGTTTACATAGGAATAGTTTGATCAAGAACATTCCAGGTCTTACAAGTTCTTTGACTTGAAAAGTAAATTTATCTTAAACATCAAAAACTTACTTAAAATCTTGAAATTTTTTCGGAGTATCTTGTTTGCATAAAACTATTTTTATAAAAATGTTTGAAATGTTATGCATTTTTATCTTGAAGATTGCTTTTACCTCAAAAAACTTTCCTAGTATAGTAAAGTCTTTAACCATTGCCATGATTTCGTAGAAAAAGTTGGTTCAAAGTACCAAAAACATCGCAAATTCTTTGCTTTGAATAAAAATTTTAACTAAAAAATCGAAAACTTACTCAAAATCTTACAAGACTAGTTTTGTGAAAAATAGTTGAAGTCTTACGATTTCATTGTTTAAAACGATAATTCTGCCGTGTTATTTGATAAGTTTTGATTCAAACTTCTCTAAAATTCTGTTTTTTCAATAACTTAATATTGCTTTTATAGGGATAAATTTATTGAACTACTTACCACCTCATGATTTGTTTGATTAGAATAAAAATTGTAACCTAAAAACTGAAAAACTCGCCGGAAAATTTACTGCTTTTAAATTTCTTCTTCACATCGAGATAATTTTATCATATTAGTACTGATCATTTTGGCTTATTATCATTTAACATACAATGTTAGACATATTTTGAAGGTGTATAAGCAGTGCTTATACACCTTCAAAATATGTCTAACATTGTGAAATCTTTGCGTTTTTCTTGTATTCATTGGAATAGTTTGATCAAAAACCTTATTTTTGTGGGGATAATCTTTTCAATATAATCTTGTTTATGTAGAGATTGAAGTCTTACAATATTTCTTTGTTTAAAACGATAATTCTGTCGTGTTATTTGATGTTTTAATCCAAATTTTTCTAAAATTCTGTTTGTTCAATAACTTAATATTGTTTTTATAGGGATAAATACATTAAACTACCTTAACACCTCATGATTTGCTTGATTAGAGTAAAAATTTTATTGTAAAAACTAAAAAACTCGCCGGAAAATTTATTGCTTTTTAATTTTTTCTCACGTCGAGATAATTTGATCAAAATATTGAAAAAATCTTTCATTTCTTTATTTTGCATACTACTTTCTTTTACCCCAAAAGTTTTAGCGATTTTTTTGTTTTCGTAGAAAAAGTTGGATCAAAAACCGTTCCAAGTCTTGCAGTTTTTCGTCTTGAATAATAATTCCATTAAATACTTTCTTTAACTCCAACTATATTTTATTTTATTAGAATAATTTCAATAAAATATAATAAAACCTTGCAGTTTTTTGTTTTGCGCAGGCTGTCAGGTCATTAAATTTTAAAAAATGACTGCTGAACATAAAATAATGACAAATAATTGCAATTTTCAATTATAAATAATGACAATTTTGAAGTGCTGTAGTTGACCCCATTTTGTAGGCCAATAATTTTGACAATTTCCGTTGGAATGACCCCAAATTTTCACAGCTAGTGTTGAAACGTTTGAGGTTTTTAGGCGTAAAATTTGGTATTTCTATCTTTTCAGGATAAGAAATGCCGTTCACTTCAAAAGAAAAGGCATTTTGCGTGTTAGAGTATGCTCGGACTCAGTCACCGAAGACAGTGCAGCGTGACTTCTTCGCAAAGTTTGCAAAGAAGGCACCAACTACAAAACAAATTAGGACTTGGCACCAAAAATTTCAAAAAAAGGGCTGCTTATACACACCTAAATCACCAGGACGGCCATCAACATCAGCAGAGACAGTGGAGCAGGTTCGTGAAGCCTTCCTGCGTTGTCCTCGGAAGAGTGTTAGAAGAGCAAGTTTGGAAACTCAGATTCCACAAACAACAGTTTGGCGGATTCTGAGGAAACGATTGCGATTTAAACCTTACAAGCTGTAGCTCGTTTAGGCCTTGTTGGAAGGTGATAAGCGAAAACGTAAAGAATTTTGAGTTGAAATGCAAGATAAACTCGAAGAAGACGATTTCGATGATCGGCTAGTTTTTAGTGATGAAGCAACGTTTCATACGAGTGGCAAAGTAAACAAACATAATGTTCGCAGTGGAGCGAAGAAAATCCTCATGGCACAATTGAAAACGAGAGGGACTCACCAAAAGTAAATGTGTTTTGCGCAATATCCAAGAAAAAAGTTTATGGGCAATTTTTCTTCAAAGGAAATGTGAACAGAGATATTTATCTTCAAACGCTTCAAAATTAGCTAATTGATCAACTCATAGAAAATGAAGACGAAAGTTTCATTTTTCAGCAGGAAGGGGCTCCTCCTCACTGGAACCTAACTGTACGAGCCTACCTAAATGAGGTTCTACCAGAGAGATGGATTGGTCGAGGTAGTGAAGAAGACAATTTGCTACTGAAATGGCCACCACGATCATCCGACCTTTCTCCGTGTGATTTTTCCTCTGGGGTTATGTGAAAGGACTGGTCTTTGTACCTCCTCTCCAAGCTAATATTGAAGAAATGAAACAGAGAATTACAGCTGCACTGGAAACTGTTACCGAAGACATGCTACAGCGAGTTTGGCACGAGCTCGAATACCGACTCAACGTGTGCAGAGTCACAGGCGGCGCTCATATTGAACATTTATGAAAATCTGTCATAGAACCAACAAATATTTGTACTTTTCTTTGTAAATTTAGCCAATGAAACTTATGACCTTCAACATAAAGTGTATTAAGTTTCAGTATGATCCATCGAGTAGTTTCTGAGATATGCGTATATGGGTTCAACCACTATGAAACACCCTGTATATTAAAATTAGATTTACCAAATTTTTTTGACAGAAAACCTTATGCATGAAATAAGTGAACTAAAGATCAGTTAAAAAAGATCTTCGTGTAGTTTTTACGAGATTTTTGAGGTGTTAGAAACAAAAAGTCTTAATTTCAAGCACTCACGATTTATTGCAACTTGTCGAGTGATCTCAAAAAATATTAGTAGATTATTTAGAAAATAATGAAACAATGACAACGGTTCCAAAACAATGAAAAATAAGAAATTGAAAAAATATAGTAAAAAAATGAAATAATGACACCCTTGACAGCCTTCTTAAGTGAAAATTGCAACCAAAAATCGTCCAAAAACTCGCCTGAAACTTGAACTTTTTATAAACTTTGTCTTTATGTCAGAGTGATTAGGTCAAAATATGGAAAATATTGTGTTTCTTTATCCTAATTACTGCTTTACCTTAAAAGTTTTAGACATTTTTTGTCTTTGTGGAAATGATTTGAGGAAAGACATTCAAAGCCTTACAATTTTAACTTAAAAATTAAAAATCTATTAAAACTATTGCATCTATTAAAATTTAGGGACTTGTTTTTGGAGAGGCATAAAATCATATCGGTCAGATTTGTGTAAAAACAATCTTAGAGTTTTTCTTCGAAAACAATCGAAGACACTTGCGGCAATGCAAGCTTTAAATTTCGGTTCAAAGATTTGTCCTTCGGGGGGGAGGGGATTGAACATGGAGTTAGACCTGTAAAACTGAAGACATCTGCAGATATGGAAGTTTTTATTAAATCTGGAAAGATTTACCCTTTCCGGATGAAATGATAGACGCATGTAATGATGTAAGTATTTAATTTTGGTCAAATATAGCTCTACTCCTTCGAGGTGAAATCGAAGAAGTCTGCAGCGCAATAAGACCTGTAAAATTCAAGATATTCTGCAGCAATGCAACGTTTAACCTCGGTCAAATGGATTTAGAACCTTCGCATTAAATTGGTGGATACTTGGGGCGATTTAAGTTTTCGATCGCGACCAATAGATTATGCCCTTCGGTATGAAATGGCGACAACTGTGGCAATTTCAGCTTTCAATCTCGGCCAACAGATTTATGCCCTTCGGGATGAGATGGTAGACGCCTGCCGTGATCTACACTATCAAAAGGGTGTTTTACTTCATACAGGCATCAAGGAAATGCGTTACTTCGCTCGTGTTTCATATTTCAGTTGCGCGTCAAACTTCAAGACAAAAATCTTTCACTGAAAATCAGTCTAAAAAAACAAAAACATACAGCTTCTAAAATCTTTAAATTTTAAGGTACTGAAAGCTACTTCTTTGGTAACATCCTGGTTCAAACCCCTAATTAAAATACATGTAACCTAAAAAAATATGTTTTGAAAAAAAAAACCTTGCAGTGGTCAAACTTCAGGAAAGTTAAAAGATGAAACACTTGCAAGTTTTGATAAGATTTTCATGAATAACCTGTGTAGAATTTGTAAAATAATTTGAAACAAACCAGAGATCACTGAGTTCTTTTCAAATAACCATGTGAAACATTTGCGCATAGGTTTTGGGGTAATTCGTTTGGGAAATTAACCAAACACAGGTCTCGTAGCTTGCACACGATCAGATTACAGAAAACTTCAAATACAAGAAACTATCAGAAAAGCAAGTTAAAGTAACACCGGTATATTGTGAGGCAAACCTCTATGAGAATATTGAATCTTAGACAAGGTAAAAAAGACGCTTGAGTTTTAAACTGGTTTAAATTTAAAAGAGATTTGACCCTGGGTTTGAATCTTAAGCAAGACGAAATGTTAGGGACATATGGGTTCAAACTTAGGCAAATATTGAAATACAAGTGGCTTTGAAAACCATGTGCATTGGTTCGACTTCCAGCTGAATCCTACTAACCGATCAGTGGTCGAGTGGATAGAGCGTCTGCTACTGAAGCGGTAGACACGGGTTCGATTCCCGGTCGAGTCAAACCAAAGACTATAAAAATTGGTATTCACAGCTTCCCTGCTTGACGTTCAGCAATTAAAGGGACAGTGTGAAGCCTCCATCGTGTGTGGTAGACAGATGGGCAGGTGGCAGCTTGACTCGAAGACCGAAAGGTCCCTTCGCTTTCTCCCGGCCAAGGCAACTTGGTAAATAAAACGTAATTACAATTACAATTACTACTGCTTTGGTAATTAACATCTGGGTTCTCTCTGAATATATTAAATTTTAAACAGGGTAAGAAAGACTTATTATTAAAACTTACATTCAAAATAGTGACATTATAAAATTACGTCATCATCTTGATAAATCAGCCCTGACACAACATGGCATTTTACGTCATTTCCATTTTTAAACCTCCCGTTTGAAATATTGACATATATTGCACCGTCTATCCCAAAAATCAGCTGTTATACACCACAACGTTTTATGTCATCACTGTTATATTAAAACTTGCTTTTAAAATAGTGACATATATTGCGCCATCTATCCGAAAAATTAGCGCTTACACCACACGGCATTTTACGTCATTTCTTGCACATCACAACAGGAAAATGGAGCGTTTCATATTACCATTGTGCATATGCTTAAAACCTTTTACTGTATAAAGCTTAACAATTACAAACCTTGAAAGATTAGTGAGCTTGAAATGTTTCAACTCCTTAGTTTGACTCTAAGACAAACAAAACTGATAAAAGAAAACTTGAAAGGTTTCAACTGAAGGAGTTCGACACTCAAACAATAAACTAAGTAACCGCCTTTTATTTTAAGACTTGAAGTCAGAGGGGTTACCAAGTTCGATTCTAAATCTTTTTTGATAACACCAAGTTATAATCTCAAGCAAACTTTAAACTTTAGTAATCACCATAGGTGTTCAATTGCCAGGCAAGTCTTACAAATTTTACATTTGTAAAATCACCTGCAGTGATTCGATTTTTAGGCAAGCCTTACAAAACTTTAGACTTTAACTAACCACCATAGGTGGGCAAGTTAATGCAAAACGCTAGCTTCGTTAACCACTAGTTTGTTAACAAACTTCACACCTCCGTTAACGTTAATCCGTTATTTTCAGCTTTAATTTAATTCGTTAATATTTTGCTTGTAACTTACATTTCTTTTTATTCACTCGCTTCTAGAACACGTATTGACGTTGTTGAGCTGATTGTAAGGAAATAATATCCACAGCTATGGTGGTCTTTTTGTGTTTTGGAAGTTACATTTTACAGTCTAATCTAATTTCAAGATAAAAATATGTTCAAATGCACTAACGAAGCTGCGATCGGAAAATCTTTCGAAATTGCGAACAGCGATAATTAATATACCTAAGAGGCTGCAGCTTATTATTTGTCACAAAAAAGAGCTCCTTTCTTCGCTTTCTTCGATAAAACTCGAGCTAATATGCAACAGGTGTTATCAGTGCAAACTGGTTTGCACCGGTACGATGAATGAATGGTGCGAGGTATTAACGATGAAAACCTTAATGGAAGTTAACAGAACTTAACGGAAGTTAATTTAGTCCGTTAACATGAAAAACTTTTTAACGAATTAACGAGTAAATGAAAAAGTTAGCTTCGTTATTAACTGATTAAAGAACTTGTGCCCACCTATGCTAACCACCGTAGGTGGTTGAATTCCCAGGCAAGCCTTATAAATTTTAAACGTTAGGGTTGGGGCTAAGGTTAGGTTTAGAGCTAGGGTTAGGGTCAGTGGTGCGCAAGTTACTTTGTAAAAGTAAATGAGTTACAGTTACAGTTAATGGCAAAAAAAGTAACTAAGTTACAGTTACCATTTTGAAAAAGTAACTAGTTTCAGTTACTTTTTATACACCTAATTACTAGTATAAATTAAGTATCGAAAATGTTGATTTTGTCCTTTGGCACTGGTATTAACTGATTTCTTTCTCTATTCATTTTCTAATTTTCATGTGGTGCCTCTGCTCAAGCCGCTTATGACTACTGTTGCTGCTGCTACAACAAAAATTTACACAACGTAACACATTGATTTAATTGCCTTTCAAGAAAGCAAACATCTCAAAATGTTCTTCGCTGAGACCAGAACGTTTAGGTTTCAAAATGTCTTGGCCCATGCTGAAAAGCAGTGCTGGGCACTTCCGCAAACCTGTCCGCAAGTTTACAAATTCGAAAATTGCAGACTCAAGGTTTAGGTTTGCGGATTTGCGAACCAATTTCTTACCGCAAACATTTGCGGATTTGCGGTAACAAAATTGAAATCTACCGCAAATCAACATCACTGGGATCGTTTCTGCAATTCCTAAAAAAATACGTTTTTACGATTCAATGTATCGACAGATTTGAGTGGATGTATTTCTAAAGTACAACACCCTCTCGCCAAGTTCCTCTGTTGTTGAACGATTATTTTCCTGAGGTGCTGCTATTTTTACAGCAAAATGAGTTGGCTTAAGGTCAAGAAACTTCCAACGGCTTGTTTTTGTGAAGGAAAACTTAGACTTTTTGGAGTGGCAAAGGGTTGCCCTAGAGTGTAGACGACTTTGATGCCCAGCACGTTTAGCAAATAAATAGGCTGCAGGCCTACCAATATTTTCAATTAGGGTTGGGGCTAAGGTTAGGTTTAGAGCAAACATCTCAACTTTGATTTGTCACAAATTTGATTTGTCACAAACATTAGAGCAAACATCTCAAATTTGATATGCGTGGAAGTCGTTATGATTTCCCAGGAGTCGACCACGAAGGACGTCAAACTTGTCGGTGAACATTTTCAATCTTAGTTTTATCTTTTTAGTCTTTTTGTTTTTTGTTTCGTTGATCGTCTTTTTGGAAGGCATGCTTTAGATGCGTTGCCGCTCAAGAAATTTCCAAAGATTTTTGGAAATTATTATTTCTGCCCGTTTTAGAATCTTGGAAAAAGTTTGTGTATCCTGTATAATTTTGTGAGATTTGGTGATGTATACATAATACAACACTTTGCCTTTTTAATTTTTGAAAGTTTGTGTATTGTGCAAATGATGCGTCAAAATGCTAAGCCTATTTTTTGTTAAAGAAATGGTGTAAATTTTTGAGCAGTTGGCGTCGTTACTCCAAAATTTTCCAAAATTAACGAGTAAAGTTAATCGTATTGACAAACTTTCTGGCGCGTAAATTACTATGGCACAATGATCTAGTAGAGTTTTCGCACCACCAGCAAACTGGCCACTGTGAAAACAAATTTTTAATTTAACAGTGGCCATTAATTAAACCTACGTTACATACCGATAACCAAGACTTAAAACCCTAACTTTCTTTTTTTGCAATTTCGTTAGGTGCTGAGTGCTGACTGCTCAGCGCTAAAGCGAAACATACAATTTTAAATGAGAGCGAGTTTTCAAACAAATCCATACCTGCACCCAGTGGCGTACGCAAAAAGTTTCCATGGGGGCCTAAAGTTTCGTCGCATTGTGACGCGACAAATCAATATTATGGAGAGCGCCGAAGGCAAGACAATTTTAGGGTGGTCCGAGGCATGCTCCGAAAAAAATTTGCAAAATTACACTAAAAATACGCGTTTTCGTGCATTTTGAAAGCAAGTTTTAATATAACGCTTTTACGAGACTTACTAGAAAAATGAAATCGTACAACGAAAATGCTTCAAAAACATTCCGGAATTAAAAAGCTAGGTCATTTGCGAAGGAAGAAAACAAACCAAAATATAAATCAATTTATTTTTGCATTCACGCAGAGCATCCAAAATTGGGGGCAGGGGGGGACAATGACCCCGGGGCCCATGGGCTTCAGGGGGCCTATCAGAAGGCCCAGGGGCTTCATAAAGCCCATCGAAATAACACTGACAAATCAGTTTGTGGAAGATCGAAGACCTTTTTTTTTTGGAGATCACATCAAAATTCGGGGAAAAGAGTGCCATTTTTCTCTTCTGTTTTGGAGTACGCAAAACCAGAGAAGACTAATATTTGAGCTGACGATTCCGGGCCCACGTTTGGCTCTCGGCGCCCATGTATTCACGCAGTAATAACGTACATCCTCTTAGAACTGCTCGGTTTTGTTTTATCATGTTTCATTTTTAGGGTCTGAGGGGAAGGCCATGGCTTAGTGGCCTTCCTCTTAGGTGCGCTAGTGTCTGCATCGTAATTATATTGTATGCAATTTGAAAGATTTTAAAAGACTGTTCTTATCCAAAGTTCGACTAGAAGTTCAAGCGTTAGAATTTCACGTAAACCTTAATCAGGACTGTATTGCAACTGAAATAAAATAAACAAAGGAACCAAAATTTGGCTTGTTCTTCTTACACGTAGCACATTTTCATCTTGACTAAAGTTTGCGTTTATAAGATATGAACACTTTTCAACAGGGTGTCGAACCGTTTCAAATAACGGTTCGGGTTCAGGTTTAGCTCCTGCTCAAAATATTTTAGCGGTTTAGGTTTAATTCGGGTTCACTTGAGCACCATTTTCGAAGTTCAGGTTTGGTTCAGGTTCACTCAAGTAAAATATTACTGGTTCAGGTTCGGTTCGGGTTCATTGACTTAAAATTTAACTGTGGTTACTCGTTTCGTCCAGAAAAAAAAGAGAAATTGCTGATCCTGTTGATGATCACCACAGCTCTTATTGTGCGTGTACCAGCGCCAGCGGCATCCAGATATGGAAAAATATATTCTTACTTTTGTTAGGGGTTCAGGTTCGGTTTGGGTTCACTTGAGCACAATTTTGAGGGTTCAGGTTTGGTTCAGGTTCACTGAAGTGAAGTTTTGCTGGTTCAGGTTCGGTTCGGGTTCTCCAAAATGAAACGGTTCATTCGGGTTTACGGTTCGGGTTCAGGTTCGTTTCGACACCCTGCTTTTCAAAACAATTTACGAAATTTTTGCACCAGTACAGGAGCAAAAAAAAACAAAAAACGCTAACTGCAATTATCGCGTTTGAAACTAAATCGTTATCTGCAAATTGCCATGCGTGATGAAGGAAGCAGGAAGTGATATCGACAACAACTCCCCCCCATCCATTCTGTAACTCAAGCAGTAAATAGTAGCCTATGTGCCTGTAAAGTATCATTTTCAAGAACGCAAAAACGCAAGTTTGTGCGTCTCGAGTTCTTGCTTTTCCGCGACTCAATAGAGGTTTGTGCATTTCTGTTTGTTCTACATGACAAGTACATGTGCTGTACAAGTATGCAAATCAAATTAGGATTTTCAACTCAACGAACATTCTGTAGTTAGAAGTTAGAACGAACGACGAAAGTGACTGGCAGGTGAAGTTGCTCTCTTTCAAGTGTCTACTCCACCCACCAGAGTCGCAGCCGTAATCCAACTCCAGTCGCAGTTTTGTTTAAACAAACATGCCCACATTTCCACTCGGCCCTGCTGCTGACATGTATAGTGTAACTTACAAAAACAGAACATTAAATAAACCGAAGAAAACTTACTGATGTTTATTACAAGTCTGCAGCCGATATGGAAAATATCAAGCATTGTTATATTGCTATTGGTCTTCTCTATTTATCAAACCAGGAAAAAAAACAGCAAAGTTTGCGGTTCAAGTTTATGGAAGTAAAAAGTCGTTTGCTGTTGCGGACCACCAATAGCTATTTTGCGGAATTCGCTGTTGCGGAATAAATAGAGTTTAAATTTGCGGTGCTCAGCACTGATGAAAAGCCTTTCAACTGCAGCGCTGAGGGCAAAAAAGTATTGTACTGGACGAACAGTTTCTTTAGCGCTGCATCAGCAAAGGAATTATCATCTATCTTTTTTGCTAATACTGCTGATAGAAACCCTTTTATTCGTTTTGCAGCATCTTTTTTTGGTTCAGATTGGTTGAACAAACAACCAAAAAATTGATTGTTACTAACGGACTCAACATCATTGACGCTTTCACCGCTAAGCCTGTTAGCCCCGTTAGTGTACAATAGCACCTGTTAACACGTCCCACAATAGCTCCTGTTATAGCACGTTAGTGCACAATAAAAAATCCGTAATCGGTAGCGCCGGCTGGGATTACATAGAAGTGTTTCATTTAACCAAAATCTAACGATTAAAGAATCTTTTTTAACAAGACCAAAACTAAAAGTAACTGTAACTATAGTAACTTTTTAAAGTCTCCAAATAGTAACTAGTTCCCACTTTCGTTACTTTTTTTGAAAAAGTAACTAAGTTACAGTTACAGTTACTAAAAAAGTAACTAGTTACACTAACTAGTTACTATAGTAACTAGTTACTGCCCACCTCTGCTTACGGTTAGGGTTAAAGCTAGGGTCAGAGCCGCCACATACGCCGCAAAACCCGCAAATGTTATACTTTTAATCACTCCATACCACTTACTAGCATAAGTGTTTCGGGCTATCACCCTTTTCAAATGCAGCTAGACTTCAAAACCCAGTGTTTAATGGCAGAGCCATTTTCACACTGAATATGTCTTGTTATTATGGTACCGGTATGATAAAAGCAAGACATTTTCGACTCCTGACTTGCAAATAAATGACTAAACAATCACACACTATGAAATCATTTTCTAGGCTAATTTATGCCCCATCAGAAAAACTAACCGTTTTTAGCATCTTTCATAATAAAAGTTAATTAAACCACCATAAATTTTTATTCTCCCCGATAAACTTACAAAAAATGGAATGATGAACATTGCAAAAAGATTAAAACCCACAAATATGGTCCAACCAGTTGGATGATTGTGGTAGTGACAGCCAGGGTTAAGGACTTCTCGAATAACTTCTACTTCTTCATACATTCCAGAACCACTAAAGCTATACAAAAGGGAAGGATCAAATCCGTCTGCGTCATAATACTGAAGTATGCTTTCAAGAAGGCTATCCACATGCCTGCTTGAAAATTGTCTGAAAAGAAAAAAAAGTAGGTTTAAATTAGAGACTATATAACACTGTAATTTTCAAGTGAAAGCAAAAGCTAGGAGCGCAAAAAAGTATTCAAAGGCATTGCACTCTATAAGTTTTAAATTTTACCCTTAATGTGGAAAAAACATTTCAATACCAACGTTATTGTCCCGTTTTTTCATTGTTTGAGATTAAATAGTCATAACGGAAAAGATTTTGACTTTACGGGAAAAATTCGGTTGTGGCAAAATGGCAGCATCAAATTTGAATGCGAAGTTTAAAAAGACTTGGTCATCTGGTAGGTCATGGGGTAAAGATTTGTTTTTGCCACGCTTTTGACGTGGCTTTGGCAAAAAAGATAGATTTTTTAAAGTAAATTTAGATTTGTTAGATTTTTTTCTTTTAGCGCAAAAACATTTGATCTGGTGCACTTAGTAAGAAACTTAAAAAAGTAGGCCTAAGCTGATCGAATAACACTAATAATTTTGATCTATGTCATATGTAGGCTTACCGTCAGAACTGCCATCGTTATGAACCAAAAATAAGAACTACAGGAAAGCATAATAAAAAGATAACAATGAACGGTAATTTATCAAAATATATTCATGTTAGTGAGATCAGTGTTTAATCATACTTTGCTCTACAAAAGATTTGCTCCAACAGTTCTTTATTGTTAGAAACTATCTGTTCTATCTCACCGCAGCTCATTGGCGTAGACAGGGGGAAAACAGGTGCCCCCCCAATTGAAATACCACCAATGATCAAAATGTGACAAAAAATCTATTGTTTTTTCAGTTTCAGTTTCTTTTAGCATTTTTTGCTTACCACAGTAATTAACAACACTATTGATGACCTGAGGCTCAGGGCCCCTTCAATTTATTTTGCCAACCCAGGGGTCGAAATTTACTTTTTCATCAACTTGCCGTCGGGCAAGTGATATCAAATGTTTACTTTCCCGAGGAAATCCCAACTTGCCCGAAGCAAGTAGGCACAATAAATTTGGTGGTTGTTTCACTTTAAAAAAATTCGTAAAATGTACTTCCAATATTCTTGGCAAAAAAACTCTGCATTTGTTTAATACGCCTAACGTCGAGAATGAAGTTTTTATGCGTGATTGGTATGCAAGTGTGACGTAATAAGTAACTTTTTTCAATCATGCTTTACGCAAAAATTGATTTTTTGATTGTAATTATTTCAATTATTACGTTACAATGGTATTTATTAACTTTGCTCTTTTGTTTCAAGCGCATTTTCATCGCATATATCGTGGAAATTATACGCCATCTAAAAAGCCGGAATTTTTTTGCAAAAGTTAAAGGATCTAAAAGATTTTAAAATAATCATATTAAAAAAAAAGTAAAATTCTTGACGTCGTCTATTTGCAGCCAAGGGTAGTACTTGTGATCAAGGATGGCAGTATGGTACGGTCCAGAGATGGAAACCGGTCGGGTCGACCGGCCGGTCGGGTCGAGATTCTTCGACCGGCCGGTCAAGCCGGTTGAAAAACCGGTCGAATTCTCCTTTCTGGCAACTAAAAGTTATCTAAGCACCAACCGAAATATACCTATATATTTTATCATAAATAAAACTTTTTATAAAAATCAATGTCAACAAACCACACCTTTCGAAAACACTTGTTGAGTGGTTTCAAGGTGTGACTAATATGCTGTGACCATTAAGATATGCACATCCAGGGACGTATTTAGGGTGGGAGTATTGTGCCGTGCCTCCCGACTTTGGGCCACGGCGCAAAGCAAAAAAGTGCAAAATATACGTTAAAATTGCGTAATCAGATTCTAATAGAGCATGCATGTGGAAGAGGCTTGCGCTACCTGGCATTTTAGCATCATTTTAATTAGCGTAAGGGTAAAAGTGGCGCAGATTTCAGATTTTTTAGTACATGCTAAAATCTTGCCGCTTTGAAAAGCCTTTTTTAACTTAAATTTACCACACTCTACACTGGGCAAGAAAGACATAGCTCTTTTTTTTTTATATCTAACTAACCATGGCTTATTCTGAAGTAGCAGCATTTCTACAAACTGCTTGGGCACATTATATTTCGAATATTTTCTAGCCAATGTTATAACAGTTTAGTGTTTTTAATGAAAATAACGGACGCGTTGCGTTCATCGGGATAGTTATACATAACGACTTTGTACTACCGATGAGTTTATTTATTGGTTTGACGTTTCGCTTCCCAAACCGGGAAGCTTCTTCAGAACAATTTTCGGCAGTGCTGCCTTTGCAGTTACAAAAAGATAAATGAGAAAAAAAATAACAGCAGAAGATAGGCAATTAGTAAAAACATGCGAACATCACAATACTTGTACTATTATACCCAAAAACGTTAATATCATGGAGCGATAACATTATATAGTATTGAAAATTATGTCACTAAGAGCGTAAAAAAGGAATACTGAAAAATTATGTCACTAACAGCGCGAAAAAAATTAATAATATTCGTAACAACTAGCTGCTTCACTAACAGTTGGAGAAAATATGAAAAGGATCTATTGCAAAACATTATGTATTGAAAAAGGTTTTTCGCTCCACTGAGATTTATATTAACTGTTCCATCGGTATATAAATCTCTGTGGAGCGAAAAACCTTTTCCAATGCATAATGTTTTGCAATAGATCCTTTTCATACTTTCTCAAACTGTTAGTGAAGCAGCCTATTCCAGTGGGCACAAAACGTCTAAAAGACGTCTAAAACAAAAATTGGTCTAAATGTTGTCTATTTTGCAAAATGCACTGAGTTGAATAAACGTCTTTACAAAGACGTCAAAAATACGAAAAATTAAGCAACGTGTTAAGGTCTATAAGTTATGTAAATTGGACGTCGTTGTAAAGACGTCTTTTTAACTACATACATTTTTGCAAAATAGACAGCATTTAGACAAAAGTTAGACCATCTAAATTACGTCTGCTGCATAAATCTAGACCACGTTTAAACGTCTATTTGACTAATTTTGTGCCCACTGTGTATAGTTGTTATGAATATTATTAAGTTTTTTCAGGCTGTTAGTGACATAATTTTTCAATATTCCTTTTTTTCACGCTGTTGATGACATAATTTTCAGTATTATATAATGTTATTGCTCCATCATTTAAATGTTTTTGGGTATAATAGTACAAGTATTATGATATTCGTATGTTTCTGCTGTTACCTATCTTTTGCTGTTATTTTTTTTCTCATCTTTTTGTAACTGCAAAGGCAGCACTGCCGAAAAAAAGTTTAGTGTTTGATGCTCGGCAAATTGCAAAATAATAATCTGTCACCAATAGCTAAAAACTTGTTACTTCATTTTTTGGCCTTTTGCAAAATATCACTAGAAAGAACGTCTAATAATTTAGCTTGTGCCCTTCAGTGCTTTTTATGCTTATTTTGTGCACGTTTTTCGCTGCTCAAAACAGGTCATTCAAACCGAAACTTAACCAAAAAAGGTCTGAAAATTGAGTCATTTTTACAAAAAACGCAAAAATTTTTTTGCGTTTTTTTTTCTGAGACCCCCGTCCAAAGTCACAAATTTTAACCCCTCACCCATGCCCCCCTTTGGAAAAATTTTCATAAGATACATAAAACTTTCTGTAAAAAAACCGGTCGACCGGGCCGGTCAGAAACCGGTCAACCAGCCGTTCGACCGGCCGGTCAACCGGCGATGATTTTGAAATTTACCGGTCGGGTCGGGTCGAGAAAATCCTGACCGGTTCCATCTCTGGTACGGTCAGAATTTGTGTACTACTTACCTCGCACCTTGAACCGTACTTCAGTTCAATTTTTGAAGCGTACCGTACCAACGTACCGTACCCGTACCATTTTAAAAAAAGCGTACCGCACCAGCGTACCGTACTTCTTAGCAAAAATTGAAGCGTACCGTACCGTACTTAGGTGCCGTACCGTACTTTGGTGCCGTACCGTACTGCCAACCTTGCTTTCAACTACTCACAACTTTAACTGACTTTGAATTCACTAATAATATATATAATCAACGATCTCAATTCACACATTTAGCGTCGGCTTCAGCTGTCTTTTGCCTCTGCATACAAAAATCCGGTGCAGTGTGCGAAAAGTCTGGGATTTTTAATTCAAACAGCGTATCAACGTACCGTACCCGTACCATCACAAAAAAGGCGTACCGTACCAACGTACCGTACCCGCACCATTACAAAAAAGGCGTACCGTACCAGCGTACCGTACTTCTTAGCAAAAATCGAGGCGTACCGTACCGTACCAACGTACCGTACCGTATTGCCATCCTTGCTTGTGATATCTGAAAGAGCAGTTAACGCGGCAAATGTGGAAAAATATTTGTCAGAAAAAGAACGCAGCATTTTAGGCCAAAAACTTGCAAAGAGCATCGGAGTATCAAACGAATCTGCGCGCGATGAAACAGGTATAATTGCGATTAATGATATGCGTACGAACAAACAAGGTGTTAATTGTGATGATTACCAAGTGCTAAAATAAAGCAAAAGCTTTCATAACTTGCATTTTATTTTATTGTGACAAAAGCAGACCTAATTTGCGTTTCGAAATAATCTTGTTGATATTGGTTAAGACGTTGTATTTGCTGACTTGTCCGTCGGGCAAGTAAAGCTGAAAAATAACTTGTCCGAAGTGATTTCAACTTGTCTTGGGCAAGCGGGCAGGCGTTATTTTCAATCCTGGCAACCAATTTAACTGTATAACCCGGGAGAAATTGAGAATTTTTCTTCTAAAAGTTGCCCTGCAAATTTCTTCCTACGCAAATTCTGGTTATGTGCCAAAACAGGCACGGTTTCTGATCTTCGAAAGTACAATTATCTTTGTTCCACAAAAAGTTCCTCGTTTGAAAATTTCTGATGACGTCATTGCATGTCATTTGTGGTTTGGGCCACCCCAAGCAAAAATCCTGGCTACGCCTATGCCGAAGTCTTCTGAGTTTAGGCTGTTGAATTCTCACTCGTAGTCATCTCGGTAAAAGTTTTTACGTTTACTCATTTCACCTCCTATATTTTGAAGTTTCAGATCTAAACTAAGTAGTATAATTTGCATTCGTGTTTTGTATCAACTACAGTGCTGTACATAAGTTAAAGACCACTCACGTAAATTATGCATTTTTGTAATTTCACTAATATTGTACCAAATGTATACAAATTGACGACTCATAATAGCATGATATATGTAAGAAAAACATCAGAACACACAAATAAAGTAATTTTTCAAGAATACCAGTATTTAGTGTGCCCTCCACGGCTTCTTAACACTGCTTCAATGCGTTGAGGCATGCTATCTATGAGCTTCTTGCAATATTCAGCAGAGATTTCTTTCGTCCATATTTCTTTGACTGCGGTGACAAGTGATTTTGCATTAGTTGGCTGTTTTTCTGATTCTTTATTTTTCAGTAGCATCCACAAATTTTCAATTGGGTATAGGTCTGGACTGTTTCTGGGCCAGTCCAAGTGTCGAATATTTTCCCCCCCAAAAACTTCTTTGCAACTCTATTCCGGTGGCAAGGGACCCCATCACGCATAAAAATATCGCACTGATGAACAGTCATATGCAATTGTAGCTTTTCTTGCAAAACTTTGACATATTTTTCTCCATTCATAGTTGTTCCAGGAGTTAAAAAGTAGAGTTTGCGGGTTCCAGCAGCTGACATTGCCCCCCAAACCATTTGACTTGGGGGGTGTTTTACAGTTGGAACAGTATACTTTTCATGATATCGTTCTCCAAATGGTCGCCAAACATGTTGCACCCGAAAAGAAAATTGTTGCACTGAGGATTCATCCGAAAATAACACCTTGCCCCAATCCTCTGATGTCCAGCTACGGTGAGCTTTGGCAAAGCTAAGGCGCTTCTTTTTCATCAGGGGGTAAGCCGAGGTTTTCTGGCTGGTTTACAAGCTTTTTAACCAAAATTCATGTTTAATCGACGTGAGACCGTGATCGACTGATATTGACACCTGCCTGAAGGAGTTCCTTACGGATTTTTTTGCTAGAACTGAACGGAGATCGCACTGCAATCTTTTTGATGATACGGTCATTTCTACTGCTGGTTTTTAAGGGTCTCCCACTCCTCTTCCTGTCCGTATAAATGCCATACTTTTGAAACTTCGCTATTACCTGGTGCACAGCAGTTTTGATGACCCCTAGTCTGATAGATATTTGACGTTCTGAATATCCCTCTTCACTTAATAAGTTTATCTGAGCTCGTTTTTCGGCTAAAACAGACGTTTTTTTTTGCTCATTTTCAAGGGGGGTTGAAAAATAAATACCAGCTGGTTACAAGGATACAAAAATCAAACTTTTTGTATCCTTGATACAAAATAAAACCTGAAAATTGCTTTACCAAGTTTAAAAAGGGCATTCTTCATAGAATTTTCTAAGTTATTAAGTAATTAAGTGCTTTGTTATAGAACGAATTAGATTATTTCCATATACTGTATACCATAATATTGATAGTGGTCTTAAACTTTTGCACAGCACTGTAAAGCATTAATTCTCGACTAGTCATAAAGACGAATTTAAAATGTGCTGAATTGCTTGAGGAAAAGACAATTGTTCAAAACGCCAGAAAACTAAATTAGTAGGCTATACCGCCACATTTATCTATCAAATTTTAAACAACAATGCTAGTCATAAGCAAAGTTCTCATTCACTACTGTAATTTTATTGTAGTTCCACGAATTCTGATTTTTCGGGGTAAGCTATTGTTTTGTCCTTGTGGAAAGTAGTTTTGCTGTTGTTACGTCACCAATGTGCATAGCAATTAATGAGGCTGTAATATCTATTACACTGGGATACCTAACAAAGCCGAATGCGAAACTTCAAAAAAACGCGTGTTAACTGCAGGGCTATTTAGGAAATAGTAAATTAGATCAAAATATCTCTGGCAATGCTACATCTTCGCGCTTTGGTTAATTTTTTTAGCAGACTGTAATTAATTAAGTGGGCAACAATAGACTATTTTATTAAACTACAATGAAATTAAGACATAATTAATATTTAACAAATTGAGGATAAATTAAATAGCGCTTCGAGCAAAGCAGAAAAACGACATGGAATTTATTGACACTAAACGACAGCAAAAAAATCACAGAAAAATGGTCCATTACGAACCAAAGTCGTCGTCGAAATAATTACCTATTTTGCTACGTAAGGGTGCTTAGTTGTTTTGTTAAGATCAGTAGTGATCCCGACCAAGATTTTTGGCAAAGTTATACATAGGTCTCCAAACTGCAATGAATGATGCTTTTTGCTTTTTGCTGATTCAGAAATTAGTTAAAAAATGGCAGGATTACTACAAATAGCGGAAGAAAGAAATGTAAATATTTTTTAATGTAAAAGTCAAAGAATTCTGAAATCAGTCTCAAAAATTAAAAATAAATACAATTTAGTTTTGTTTGGCAATAAATAAGTTATAATTAGACCTCAATGCCCCTTTAAAAGCGATTCTAGCTTTATAAATTTTGACCAAGCTGATAGAATGTTCAAGGTTTCTCAAGGAGACAACTTGACCCTTGGAAACCACGGTGCGCTTTCCAAGGCGGAAAAATCACAATAAAGACCTATTATTGCTTACACCTCCACTTAGAGCAAATTGGGGCCTAATCTTTTCCTTGCTCTCCCAGACTGGACTTAAAAGATAAAAAATAGACTCTAAAACCACCAAAAAAAGCCAAAAACTTTTTTTCTTGTTATTGTCTTCTCTGCCAAATAGGCTCGCTCAAATATGGGCACAAACAAAAACACTGAAATTTTTGTTTTGATTTGGCCCAAAAACGGATGTATAAATTTGAAACTTGACACACCGTTTGTTGGAATCAGGGGTCTACGAAAATAAAGAGCCGTTTTTAGGGGACCACGATTTATGAAAATTCGCAGTGGTTGAGAGGATTCTGGGTAGAGCGTGTGCTGTACTGAAACTGAAAATTTGAGTTTTATTGCTGGTCAATTCAAACCAAAATCTACAAAAATTAGCAATCAAAGCTTCCGTGCTTGACGTTCAGCACTGGAAGAGACAGTGCGTGGCAGACAAGTTGGCAGTAGTATTAAGAGGTGGTTGAGATAATGATAGCTAAAGTCAGTGACTATAGTTGCAGCAACATTTTCAGACATTCCCTAACTAGCATAAAACAACGAACCTAATTTTTTTGTCATAAAGCTGAGCTTAAGTACCAATAAAAAGTTCAAGTACATGAACGGTAAAAATTGCCTGTAAAGAAAGCAGTTCGAAGTTAATTTTATTGCACGTATAAACGTTTTAAAATCAAGATTCTGGCATCAATGGGTTTGCCTATAATTTTTCGATGTAAAAGTCAAAGAATTCTGATACCAGTCTCACATTGTGTAGCCTGTAAATAAAAAAAAGATTCCAAACTATTCTGTTAAAAATTATATCTCGCCTGCAAAAACGTTCTCCATTTTCGATAGCTGGAACCAAATTTGATGCGTTAAGACAACTTTGCAATGCCCTGGAATCTTCAGCGTAGTCTCTTGAGTGACAAGTTGATATTTGATCCGTCGCTGCTTTATCAAACTCGTACCTAACAAGCATCATAAATTATGATAATCGTAGTATCTAACTGGAGATGATTTTGCTTGCAACAAGGTTCGACCAGGAATGTCTAAAACAACGGGGTCGTCAACTTACAACAATGGTGTGATATAGAAGTGGTACTGAATAAATCTTTTCTTTGCTTTTCGATTTAGAACCTCTTTAATTGTTTTTTAGCATCCCTATTTTATACAAGTAAGCGATTCTGATTTTCTCTATGTCTCTGAGTTTTACAAGTAACCTACAATAATGTGTGATTTTGATTGTTTGCTGTGTTAAATTTCTAAGTTTACAATATTTCACTATCAAAATCGTACTTTTGCGAAGGTCAGCAAACGTCATAAAGTCCGAAACAGCGTTGTCCAGCTCGGTGAATTTTAGAATTGTCATGAATTGTTTTTTCTTTAAAAACTAGCTATGAAAATTTCAAAACCAATCAAATAATCGCACATTTTTGCAATCTTGATAATCAGCAATTAAGAAAAAGGAAAAAAGTTTTGTTCACAAATAAAACCACGTTATATTGCAGAGATGGAGTCGAGGACACAAGGCTCGAGGCCAAGGCCAAGGACACAAAATAATCCGAGGCCAAGGACAGCCTTTCCGAGGACAGACCCTCTCGAGGCCAAGGACAGTAATGCTCGAGGCCAAGGCCAAGGACCAAGGACACAGTCGCAAGTGCTCTCCAAAAAAAAGGTCTTCATAAAAGTTTTTCAGGCAATCTCCAATTTATAGGCGTAGCCAGGATTTTTGATTGGGGAGGCCTAAACCACAAATCACTTGCAATGACGTCATCAAAAATTTGCCTGTTGGCACTTAACCAGGATTTTGCCAAGGGAGAGGGCTTAAACTAATATAGTTGAAAAGTGCAAATACGTAACTTTGAGACGTTTTGAGAAAGCCAGTGTAACTCAAACGTATCACAGACGGGACCCCCAGCCGCCGGAGACTTTGGGGGTCTGGGGGCCAAGCCCCCAGCTGTTGGGCGGTTTTTTGTAATTTGTTCGAAAAAAAAGCTATTTCAATGCCATTGGATTACATTTCGCACATGTTTAGAGCTATTTGAAAGCACTAGATTTTTGACATTTGAAAGCCAATTGAAAAAACTAAATTGTTTAATCCTCCTTCTATTTGCAATTTAAGCCCAAAACACGTTTAATATCTTACATTTTGGTGTTAGAATTTAGGCTAGTTGTACGTGATTTGGTCCAGGTAGGGGGAAGTAAGGTGCGTTGTCTCGTGCAACATTTTAGCAGTAAATGAAAACCCACTCGAAAATTTTCCTTTGAGATTTTTGTTTTGCCATAAAAATAACCAGTTATAGTAGTGCATGTTAGGCCAGGGGGCCCAGGCCTCCTCAATTGAAGTTCAACGATTTGTTCAATCAGCTCTTTTCATGGCTAATTTTTTTGAAAAGTATTTTGTGCGAAAAAAATGGCGAGGTGGAGGTGAATTAGTGAATTGTTATTGAAAAATAGTGCAAAAGATGGTTACGCCTACTAACCACGTTACCACGTTATTGCCGGGCCGGATTTACATCGCACTTGGCCCCTGGCACTTTGGAGATTTTCGCAACATCTTTCTGCCAAATATAGGTGAAGACCATAAAAAGTCTTAAGATTTGAGCGCAGGGCCCTTAGCTGGTACTGCGCCATATTGTGGTAAATCCGGCCTTGGTTAATGCATTACGTTCATAAAAAGGCTAGATGTGATCCTGAGATAGCAACTTTTAGGACAAAAACTATCCACTTCTTCCAGGTTTACGTTTAAATTGGCATGCAAAAATTGATTTGAGGGGGTCCCTGGGCCCTGGTGTTCAATATTGTTGTTCGCTACTGGTATAAGCAAAAAATGCTAAAAAGAAACTGAAACTAAAGAAACAATTGTTTTTTTTGTCACATTTTTGTCATTGGTAATATTTCAATTGGGGGGGAGGCCCGCTTGGCTACGCCTATGCTCCAATAGCGGGAAACAAAAAAGTATTCGCAAATTTTCCGCGAGGTTTCTGGCGTATTCCAACAAAATTTCAACGGTTCAAAAAATAGTGCTGTCCTCGAGCCGAGGACAGGGCAATTTTTGAGGACCTAAGGTTTCGAGGCCAAGGCCAAGGACTTGAGGATTCGAGGCCAAGGACTTGAAAATGTGTCCTCGAGGACGTCCTCGAGGCCAAGAACGTCCTCGAGGACTCCACCTCTGTTATACTGCAAAAGTAGCATTTTTCAATCAAACATGTAGCAGATGTTAGTTGCAAAATGGTAATATTACGTACAGGTCTTAGTTTAAAGTGCGGTGCCAGTTCAAGTTAATAAGCGGTGTGGGTTTATAGCAAGTTAGTAAAACAATGCAAGTGTCGACTTTTATTAGGGTTGGTTTTGTGTTTCATAACGTAACTTGGTGATAAGATGAATTTTAATTTTCAAATAAATTTTATCGTCTTATTGTTAAAAATTTTCCATTATTTCTGGTCATTTTAAACACGGCAAAAACAAGCAAAAACAGAATAATGTGTGATGGCAAATGTTTGAGAAGGCTTGACGATGTTTGAGAAGGTTCTACAAGGAAAATCGCAATCCAACTATCGCCAGTGGAATAGCTGCACCATAAACGTAGACAGAAGTTTTTTCAGAGTAAAGAATTGTGAAAAAGTGCTTGCGATTTATTTACCATTGAAAAAGGTAGAGTTTTTACTTCAAAGGTGCTCAACTGAAATTTTGTTAAAAGTTTTATCATACACACCCGAAATTTTTTTTGGGCAGTGTTTGTAGTCACTAATCGGGACTGGGAATTTGACGCCAAAGGCCTTGGAGGTACGTTATAAACAATAAGAAATCTTTAATTTTTACATCATTTCTGGCAAAAATTGGGTATTTTTAACTGCATTTGTACAAAATTTCAGCAGAGTTGTAGATCAATCACACACAAGATGTGAAAGTTGAGTCCGTTTTAATCAATTAAAAATCATTCAGCAACAATTGCTGTTGAATGGTTTTGCTATTAAAAAAAATCATTTCACACTCCATTAGTTTGTGTGAATCTTAGAGATATTTAACATGGATCACTGGCAGAATTTTGCGCATCTAACCCTACACACTGAAAAAATATTGAGGACTTTGTAATTAACCAAATACACATCTACGTTTCCTTTTAACACTCTATAGCAAGTCTGAGATTCGCTTCTAGTCATACTTCCCTAATATTGAAGTTATCGGATACTTGCCCTGCATTATTCACTGGATACTTGCAATGCATCTTTAAACCTTTGTCAATCTCATTTAATTTCTTTAAGCCATTGTCAACCTTATTTTAATAGAAATGGTTTAAAGAAATTTTTAATTAAGAATAATTCTACATTTTGTTTGATTACTGGTTGATTCTGAAAGATTGACAATTGTTCAAAGAAATTAACCGAAGCGTCTTAATAAATATCCTCCATAGTTTTATGGGTTTTAAGCTGTGTTGTTTTTGATGCAATTATTCAAGAAGTCTATTTACCATGCTCCTACAGTATATGTTGGAAAGTTTGACTATATAGAGTTGACTTACGAGCAATGACATATCGGATGAAATCCAACCTTAAAAGTATGAATCATCACAGGAATTGTAAGAGCAAGGGCTACAATCCAAACGATTATTGCAACAAAAATTGCGTTGATTAGTTTCCGGAGCTTTTGAAACTTTGGTGAAGTTAAACAAACAGCTATGTATCTGTCAATACTGATCACCTATATATAACAAAAACAATTAATTCCATCCAGACAAAGAGACATTTTACAGTAATAGTAGGAAATGAAACAAAGGTATAGTAACATCTGTTGGGTTTGTCAATTTTGTTCTGCATTTACGAGGAAGTGACGGAAGCACTTCTGTATTGGATGATTTCGCAAGGCCGCGCTTTCTAGTTTATTATTAGTTCCTTACGGTGGCACAAATAAGGGCAAAAAGACTGAAGCTTGCTGCTGTAGTGAATATTTATCCGCTGCCTCCGGACAGCGTCAGATGTTAACTTTTGGACGATCCGCACATTGTGATTGGTAAAATCCGCACCTGTTTAGGAGTTTCGATTGATCCAATGTTCCTGTAGGTTTGTTGAAATTCTAGCCCATTGAATTTGCTGCTTGTTCGAAGCCATCATGAAGAAATAATTATTATAAAGTGTTTTATCCAAGGATGCAACAACGTGACCAGGGTGCGGGTTGAACCGAGATCTTTCGATCAGATCGGTCTGAACCTTTAAAGGGTCGAAATATTTTTCACACATTAAAAGCCGAAGTGGGTCTTTTTGACCCATGCCTTAATTTTTTAAATATTTGAATTATAAAATGTGGTTTCAAGCCTTTTTTGGCTTAAAAACTTTATCAACTTTTAAAAAAGTGAGAATAATTGATCATAGTGGACTGAACAACTTTTATTTGGAAAAGAACAAAAAACAAAGAATTTAACTATAGCTTTAAATAAAACCGGATTCATCTTTTATTGATTGGGTAGCCTTGAAAAAGGCTGTTTTAAGGTTTAAACGCTTTCGTCTAGCTCTCTTCAGAAACCATCGCTAGAAAAGATAGAATGAAAAAAACAATGCGGATTCATTTATAAAAGCAGAGAAAATCGCTGATTGGTCTAATAATCATCGCTGATTGGTTGATTTGTGTCGTTTCGTTTGCGTACAGAAGTAGCGCTTGTGTGTTGAGAAGAAAAACGAACTTTCATAAGATAGATGCTGATTGGATCAAATCGTTGTGTTTCGTTTGCGTAAGAAAAATAGATGACCTGTGATGAATCCAAAATAAAACCTAAAACAGATTTTGATTTGTTAAATTGTTAAGTTTCGTATGCGTTCGAATTATCAATAAATCGAAACGAAAAAAGAAATAAAGCGCTTCTGCAACAGTTTTTTCAGAGATTTACAGTCAAAAGTTCGATTCAACGCAGTCTTTGCAAGTTGGTGGTCCTTGGTGCTTTTTGCAGATCGGTTTGGAGCATTTGCAGCAATAAATACTCGTCTTTTGGTTATTTCCAGTGCAAATGCGCTCCGAATTCTTTTAGCACTTCTGGGGACATTTTCTCTTCAATGTACGATAGAGATTGATGGCACGTATGCTCAAAGCACAAAGATCAATGGTGTTTTGAAGAGCTTTTTGTATTCCAGTTTTGTTTTGCAGATGTAATTCAAGTTGTTCCCTCAAAAGTTCTTTTCTTAGAGTCCTCAAAAACTCTCGTCGTGATCGACACCATCTTCATCGTTGTTCCGTATATACATGGGTGCAAATCTTTGCTGAGCATTGGGGGGGATAATTAGCAATTTTACCCCAATTTTTCCCTATTTTCAACATTGGGGGGATAAACCTCGACCACGATTTTTTCAGGTGGGCAAATTAAGTGAAGACCAAAAAAAAAGGTCTTCAGTAAAAATGGAACACGTTTTTCCCCGAATTCAGGTGAAGACCAAAAAATAAAAAAAGATCTTCACCAAAAATGGAACACTTTTATAAAAAAAAAGGTCTTCACCAAACATGATCAGATCAGATTTCTTTATTTGCCAAGTAACCACAGAGAAATAATAACTAGTCTGGCTAAGCATTGTACGAAGGTAATAAATATAAATCAATGCAACATCACAGATATCATTACAACACAAGTCACAAGGACTACAGGTGACCTGCACTCAGATACACGCCAGAGTCAAACTATTGGAGGGGATGCAGTCAAATTATTGGGGGGACATATCCCCCCGGGTTTCGGTACCCCTGCATATATATTACGAAGAAACTCAGACAAAATTTGTTGATGAGGGAATAAAACAAAGACATTGGCCAACGATTAGTTCTTCTAGAATCTAGAGCTAGACGTGGCAGTGCATATTTGTCTGCGGCGTCTACACCATCCTTCGTGGTATTAGAAAAGGTCACAACCGAAGGTTTTTGCTTGTCTCTTGTGGTTTTATCAATGCTTGGGTGTCGAATGCATCATGGACAGCAAGATAACGGCCTGTTTTGGTTTAGGCACATAGGACGCCATAATCATTTCTTTTTTGGAAACCAAATTGAGAGGAGAGTACTTTCCAATTTTTGTTTGGCATCATTTCTGATGGAATGTCTGGTTAACTTTTCCTCATTGTTCTGACCAATGTGACTTTCTTTTTTAATACTGTAGTTCTTCAGCTAATGGAGCACTTGTTTACCAATTTTCCGTTGTCAAGTTTCTGCCTGAGCCAAAGATTGGAGAAACCATACAAAGCGTAATTGGAAAACTGAAATGGACCTTCACGTTGTTTTCCAACATACACTTCGATGTTGCATATATAGTTGGTGTTCGCGTCACATAAGCACTTCATTTTTATTCCATACCTGGCTGGTTTCTTTGGCCTGTAATGCACAAAACAACACCTTCCTCTAAAAGCTTCTAGAGCTTCATCAAGCGTCAAATGTTCTGTAGGTCTGTACATCTTACAGAAAGCTGCAACAATGCTTTCAAAAATGTTGCGAATTGGGGCCACACGGTCGGTTAAACAGCGTTTTTCTCTGGTGGTACTATCGTCAAACTGCATATAGCATAAAAGGAACTTGAAGCGTTTGTAGGTCATCACAGACCGTGCAGTAAGTCCATTCCTGTTCCATCAGATAGTAGAAGCTAGTTATTCAAAAGTCACGCAAGCAACCGCAATCAAGCGTAACCTTCTATTGCCTTTTTCTCATACATTTGGTTTAAATACGGCATTTTGACAATGCATTGCTGCGATTGGCGTAGTGTAGTGGTTAATGAATTCGCCTTCCAACCATCGCAACTGGATTTGATTCATGCTTGAGTATTAAACAGTAGAAGCTAGTCATGCAAACGCTTACGCACGAGCATTGCCTTTTTCTCATACATTTGGTTTAAATACGACATTTTGTCACTGCAATGCTGCAAGCTGGGCGGTCTAGTAGTTAGTACACTCAGCTCTCGACCCTCCGCACCCGGGTTCAATTCGTAGATGGGTAGTGCAAACGTGATACAGTATGCAGGAACCTGGAAAGAGATTTACATAGGTATCTTTTTTTGCTTTAAAACCTTGCATTACAGTTGTTAGGGTTAGGGCAGCGATGCCAGCCTAAGGGGATAGCAATTACGTAGCAGCAGCTTTTTAGCTTACGAAAGCGACGTACCGTTATGCTTGAGTGCGGCTCCCTGCGTAAGTTTTGCACAACTAGCTCCTCGTGTATTAAACGTGTGGAATGGATGTACTTAGAAGTAGAAGCTAGTTATGAAAAAGTCACGCAAGCAACCACAATCAAGCGTAACCCTCTGTTGCCTTTTTCTCATACATTTGGTTTAAATACAGCATTTTGTTATTGCATTGTTGCGACTGGCGTAGTGTAGTGGTTAACGCGTTCGCCTTCCAACCGTCGCAACCAGGTTCGATTCGCGCTTGGGTTGTAAACGCATGGAATGGAAGTATATGGAGTATAGACGCAGTACTTAGAAATGGGAAAGGAAAGGCACGATGCAATCTTTTTTTGCTTGAAAACCTTACAGTACAGTTAGGGTTGGTGCAGCGATGCCAGCCTGAGGGATGGCAATTACGTGGCAGCAGCTTTTTCGCTTACGAAGCGACGTAACATTACGCTTGATTGCGGCTGCCTGCGTGACTTCTGCATGACTAGCTTCTCGTGTACTTAGAAATGGGAAAGGAAATGCATGGAGCGTTTTTTTCTTTGCTTGCTTCAAAACCTTGCGTTGCAGTTAGGGTTGGGGCAGCGATGCCAGCCTGAGGGATAACAATTACATGGCAGCAGCTTTTTCACTTACGAAAGCGACGTACCATTACCAGTTCAACTTGATCACGGTCACAAACCTTCAGAAACAAGAAGACTTTTAAGAGGACCTTCAGAAGCAAAAATTCCATGTTTGTAGCTATTCAAAGAAGTGACTACTAATTAGGCCAATCCACAAGTTCGTAGAAATTTTTCGATTTTTTGTATCTATCTAGCTCTTTTATATAGCAGTGTAGCTTGAAACCAATTCTAAATACAGTTTTATTCACCAAGTTGGCTTGGTCAAGTAGATAGTGAAAAAAATTTTGCGAGTTTTCCAGTACGGTATTCAAGGAATTGTTCAATTGTGGTTACTTTTAAAACAACAAGCTAACAAACAATGGGTAAAAACACTATCAACACATTCAAAACTAGCCTGTTGGTGGGTTATTTTATATTCTGAAAAAAAAAAAACAGCAACACCATGTTAGTTTAAGTTTACTTTAAGACAAAAAAGCAAAAGCTGCTGAGCCGAAAGAACCACTGGACTGATACAATAACTTCTGCTATGCTGCACAGACTAAAAAGTTTTGTTTTAAAAGCTAGATGTCGTTGGGCTAGGCCTACTGCTTTGGTGTATTTATTATAATGAAGCTCTGAGATCAAGCATAGCTATGAAAAATCACTCAAGGATTTACAGCCTAAGCTGTCTAGATCCAAATTAACTTGGCTAGCCTAGGGCTATCGCGAATCTAACTTTGCCAACAACCTACTCTTTGGACTGATAAATAGGCGCTAAACCACACAAATATACTATTTGCATTATTTTCTAGCAAACTGCGATCGTAAAAGTCCGATCAGTGATTTAGTAGGTTATCTTACTACAGCCTGCAAGCAAGCGATGTTGCGCAACTGCTTGCAAAGGTTGCGACCGGTTGCAACGTTTCGCGAGCTGTTGATGACGTCAAATTTTGGTTGCTTCGCGTCGCTTCGCGTCCAGTCTAAACGCACCTTTAAGCTTTGAAAATAGCAAACCGGCACAAATAAATTTGATTACGCATTTAAGTCTTAAAACCTTCAGGACGGTGTGCTAGCTTTAAGCTTTGACTCCGCGATCCTTATATTTGATGTTCACAATGGCTTTTTAAAGAAAATTAAAGAATATTTACTCTATTTGATGTTATATTTGATGTTCGCAATGGCTTTTTAAAGCATATTTACCACCAGAAAAATGATGGAGACATAGTAGTTGAGAAAGAGAATTGTCTCGTTCGCTTTGCACATCCACTCTGGAAATACCCATCGATTTTCAACGTGGGCCTTCAGCTTGAAAGGCCAAGTGATGAGAAATATCACATCAGCAATAGCAAGTTGAAGTACGTACCTTGAAAGATAAAGATCTGGTTTTGCGATGTTAAATCTATTATTTTGATAAACTACCCAGCTCAGCGAAGGATTTTGCTTCCTGGTATGCCTGGTTACATGTTACCTGTTATTTGAGAAGAGAAAGTTATACCTCTATTTGAGGCAATATTTTAAAGCTTGATATAACACGGCTTTAAATTGAAGGGTAAAAGTGCTTTCTTGCTTAGCTTTGCACCATATTTCGTTCAAGTTATTCACTCTAGATTGTTTGTTTGTGGTACTATAGTACTGTAAGTTGTTTGTAGTTTACTTTAAACTCGTCGACAGCGTGACCGAAAGGGCAAAGTCGTCATTTCTACTGTCGAACACAGATCAAGTTAATTAAGCTGATGTTGGAGTTCATTGTTAAACCAGTTTTTCTTCTTACCAATGAGAAACTGATTTCTGATATTCTTTTAACACTGCGATCACAAAAATAGCAATTAAGTTTCCGATCAGCCTAACGGCGCATATCACACTGGCTACCGCAACGTAAGCAAGATCAGGTTCGAACAGTAAGCTCTCCAATTCTAAAAAAACATATATTTTGCATTAACTGGAAATATAGAGACGCATACCATATGTTTCAAAACGCCATTTTTATTCTAAGAAATGTGATATCTTTTTTGATGAAATGGTTTTGAAGTAAAATATGCCAAGGAATACGTGGGTTGCAGGTCATTTTGTGGCATATTGCGAATGTGCATAGAAACGGTTATGGAGACGAAGCCTTAGCTAAGTTACTTAGAAAAGTTAGCCCTATCACTATGCATGCTTTTAAACGTGTTTTGAACTTTATTTGAAGTAAAGGGGGCTGGAGGTAAAGTGCCTTATTTTTGAAGTATAAAATAGGGACCGGATTAGCAAACACCAATCTTCGCGGACTTAAGCTGAAGACCAAACAATAACAAAAGGTCATCACCCTAAAACCGAAAAAAAAACTCTTCGCCTCAGTTAGTCCTGGAGCGAAATCAGTGCAATATCAAACGTTCTAGGACCAATCAAAAATTCCGGGACATAATGGTCGATCGGGCGGGACACCGGGCAAGGTCTCAAAAATGAGACTGTCTCAGTGAAAACGGGACGCATGGTAGCCCTAGTTGAAAGGTCAAAGTACCTTTATTTAATTCTTTCGTAGGGCTTCAAATCCCAGCAATTACGATAGTTCTTTCAAATGCCTCCACAAACGCGCAAAACGTCATCCAAGTGGCGTTAAAAAGGCTATTTTTTTCGAAAAATTACAAAAATCGTCAAACGGCTGGAGCTTTTACCCCTAGACCCTAATAACAGCTTCCGGTGGCTGTGAGACGCAGACAAATTTTAGATTAGAGTTCATACCATCCTCATCAAATTCTGGTTGCGTGCCTGAACCGACATGACAGAACGTGCTAGCGAGCTCGTAAAGACCATTCTCGCTCGCTAAAAAGCGCTAACGAACAAAAAATCTTCATAGACAAAATATCATTTCTAAGCCGTCTCGCCCAACACAAATTAAAACTGCTCGCTCGAATTCCTTTGCGAGATGTTAGTAACTTGTGTTGGAACGTAATAAATATCTCATTGTGACATCAGATGCATTTCTATTTCAAAATAATGCGTTTAAGCGTACTGTATGTACTGCATTGTCATGGAAAAAGATACTACAAGCTATGCGTTATTATTCTAAGCAAGCAAATTCCTCAACTGATAATAATTAGTAATGAACGACAGAATTTAATTATATTTTTGGATCAGTGTGAAATAAGAACAACTTTTTCCATACTATAATTCTTGTAAATGACGTAAAGCGCCCTTGAAGTTGTTGGTGGGTAAACTCATATGTTAACAGTAACTTTAGGTCTTTGGGTTTCAAAATTTTTCAAAAGTGAGCAAGTCAAAGTATACTCTTTCTTTTTAGAACCGGTAAATCTTGGGTTGAGACTGGCTGTTTTTAATTTTTTTTCGATATTCAGTCTCATTTGCTCTTGATTTTGTAAAAATTTTGAGAGCATCGATGTCAATTGTAGTGGGCAATGGGCATGTTTGAAACACTGTTTAATTCCTATTACTCTGTCTGCTTAAGTGAAGGCTTTTTTCTTGCTTTTGCAGCATCGTAAAATTGCAAAAGCGAAAAAGCAAGCTTTTTTCAAGTTGAACATTGAACAACTGCCAAAAAAATTTCTCAATTGCTTGCGCAGAGCAACAGACCTTAATAATCTTGAATACTTGCAATTTTCCTTGCAAACGCAAGAAAATTTCTGAAGTTTTATGGTTTTGAATCTGCACAAATTTTAGTTTCTTTGATTAGTTTGAATTTTTTTTTTGTTTGTTTTTGGTTTATTTTGCTGCCGAGGCTGGCATTGTTTTTAATTTGTTCTCAAATTTTGAGCAAAAATGAGCCTCGTGTTTTAGAAAATCGTTCTTATAAAAGAAGTGTATTGCTATTTTTGTCAATAGGCACTCTCAACATTTCTTTATCAGTCGAAACAGCAAATGGTTTCCAACGCAATTCGCTTTTTTTTAGCAATCTAACAGCAAACATGGCGACGATTTTAACTAATTTTTAGCAAAATTTGGCTTTAGAAGTTTTCAACATTTCGCTACCAAATTTCTGAACCAAAATGATTTCTCGCATGCTTAAAGAGTGCTTCAAGATCCTCTTTAAGTTGGTGAGGAAGATGTGACGTTTTTTTACTCAAACTGCTTTCCGCAATTGCTTGAAGCAACTTAGCGAGAAGGAATGAGGTGACGGATTTCGCAAGGCTTTACATACACATGCAAAATTGACCTCTTACGTTTAGCGAGTACGTTCGGTAGCGCCTCTTAAAAAAACTCGTTAATTAAAGCGAACGAGGAAATTTCTGTCATGTGGGCCCTGGTGCGTAGATTTGCACAACTCACCAAAAACCAAATTTTTTATTATACTCGCTATACTACGCGAAAGTGTTTAATCAGTTTGCGAGGCCCATCTCCGCGTCATTGCACCCGGGCAACATAGCTTTTTGAGAAAAAATGTCACCGCGGTGGCAAACCAATGGCAACTCTGTGTCCGATTTGACCGGCCCAAGTTTGGCATCTCTGACCTCGCGCTCCAGAGACGATTGTGCATCACTCGTCCAACTGGCCGGTGCACATAATCCAAAAATTTAACAAATTATTTGGTGTTATAGATGGATGCAAATTGGAAACCAGGACCAGCTTCAATGCAGTTTTAATGTAATGCTTAATTAAGTTTTTAACAGTATGAATAGGGATGAACATTTTAACTGCTCTGTTGCAAATCTGTGTTTTATCGTGATGACGTGAGATCTTTTTTTGAAACTGAAGCAAAAAATACAGTATTAACTGTTTCTGCTTGAAATGCAAGAAATTTTTCAGATATTTTTAGCCTACTGACAGTATAATATTGGCATTTTACAGTAAGAATGAGTGGTAGAAGTTAAGATATTGCAGCTGTTTAGGCATTATATAACTTTTTTTTAAACATTTTTGCCGTACGAGTTAAGCGAGTGCTGGCTATGAAGTGTAGGAATGTTTTCTTAGGAAGTTTCATTTCTCTAAAGCGGCAAAAGTGCCAAGGACTCCGCGCAATTTAAATCAGGCTCTGACTCACAGATTCCCCGCTGTGATATGAACAATATACATGGGCGTAGCCAGGATTTTTGATTGGAAGGGGCCCAAACTACAAATCACATGCAATGACGTCATCAGAAACCTCGAAAGAGGATTTTTTGTGGGGGCAAAGATATCGTAGAATGGAAGATTAGAAGCCGTGGCCTGGTGTTGGCATGTAACTAGGAACTCGTTCAAAGGAGAGGGCTTAAACCAATAGTTAAAATGTGACAATATCTAAATTGGGAGACGTGCTGAGTAAAGAAGTGTGTTGTAATTCAAATGTATCATTGATGGGGTCTGGGGGCGAAGCCCCCAGCCGCTGGGCAATTTTTCGTAATTTTTTGAAAAAAAAAGTTGCCTTAACGCCATTGGATCTCATTTCGCACGTATTCAGAGCCATTTGAAAGTACTAAATTTTTAACATTTGAAAGCCAATTGAAAAAACTAAGTTGCTCAGTCCTTCTTTTGCTTGCAATTTAAGTCCAAAACATTTTGGGGTTAAATGTTGTAAGTGACTTGGCCCAGGTAGGGGGAAGTAAAGTACATTCCCTCCTGCAATATTTTAGCAGTAAATAACAATCCAACTGAAAATTTTCCTCAGAGATTTTTGTTTTGTCATGAAAACAACCAGTTATAGGAATGCATATACGGCTAGGGGGTCCAGGCCTCTCAATTCAAAAATTTGTTCAATGCGCATTCTTTTTACTGTAGGTAATTTTTTTCAAAAGTATTTTGTTGCATAAAAACTGGCCAGGTGGAGGTGAATTGTTATTGAAAAATGTGCAGTAGGTGGTTACGCGTACTAACCATGTTATTGCCCTGGCCAGATTTACATTGTGTTGGGCCCCTGGCACTTTGGGATTTTTGCCGCATTTTTCTGCCAAATACTGGTGAAGACCAAAAAAAGTTTTATATGAGCGCGGTGCCCCTGGCACTGTGGTATATGTTAAATCCGTCCCAGGTTATTGCATTACGTTCATAAAAAGGTTACATGAGGGCCTGAGTTAGCAACTTTTAGGGATAAAACCTCTTAATTTTACTCGGGTTATACGTTTAAATTGGTTGGCAAAAATTAAATTGAGGGGGCCCGGGCCCCCTGGATCAATATTATCGTTAATTACTGCTGTACACGTGTACTGTTGTACGCGAAGATGCTAAAAGAAACTGAAACTGAAGAAGCAATTGTCTTTTGTGTGACATTTTTATCATTGGTAGCATTTCCATTGGAAGGGGCCCCTGCCCCCCCCCCCCCTGGCTGCGCCTATGACTATATATGCCATTGCTACTTCTTATCCACATCGGCAAAAAAATTGCGGGTGATTATTCTTACCGCTAAATTCCAGGCAAAAACAACTATATTATAGGCGAAACAACTCTTATTGGAGCATTATGTCGGAACATCGAATATCTTCAATATAAAACACAAAGCCAAAACAACTGTAAACACAGCTTGACGTTTCGTGAAACTACATTCAACCATACTTAGTTCAAAATAAAATAAAACTGTAAAAACAAATTTATAATCCTACTCATATATCAATAGCTGAAATTTTATGATAAGCTAATCGTAAATGTAACTTAACTCGTTGCTTCATGTTAATCAACTGTGTACATAATGTATATAATGTCTTTTTAACTGTATAAATTGATGTTAATTGTAAATACTCGTGCCAGTACCGTAAGTTTTTCTCATTTTCCAGAAACCGTGATTATTTATGACCAAAATTTCATGACAATTTTAAATACATAAATTGCGTATTTCGAATTGAACCTACTGTAAGCCTACTGGTCAGCATTTTCTTGGAAACTTTTTCGTTATGTCATATTAATTTTACTTTTATTTGCAAGGTGGTGCATGCATGTAGTCGTGTTACTTAAGTACTTTTTATATCGTTTGCATTTTAATGTTTTCGCGTCTCATGCTATAACGCTCAGTGTGTTTTTTGCGCCTTCCTTACGTCTTCGACGTGAAATAAATAAATAAATAATAAATAAATATTGCAAATTAATGTTTAACTGTAAAATAATAATCAAGCTAGCGATGAAAGAAGAACATAGATTTTATCAGCAGACGCAATTTTAAATAACATCTCTGAGACTAATCTCTAGTACGATAGATTTATATAATGTCAATCATGCAAACAATGTTTAAATGTACCATGCAATACTGTAAAAAATACATGTATATAAAAGTTTGATTTCCTCACCTTGATCATGCTATCCTTATTGCGTGCTTAAAGTACTTATTTATATACCGCCCTTGCTAAGCTTGGTTAATAAGCTTAAAGAGGACCTATAATGGCCCTTGGAAAATATTTCAAAAATAGCGTTAATTACTTTTGAACCCAGCAACATAAGCATGACTCTAAAAATCCTTTCATTTTCGAAAAATCGCTAATTTAGTGTTCCATTGTCTTGGTGATTATGACGTCAGTGAGCCTCTACTTTTTTGGCGGGTGTTCAGTTTGGCTGGGTTTTGCCATAAGAGCGAGAAAGCGTCCAGAAAAAAAGTGAATATAGAAGCAGAAAACAGCTTGCGCGATCGGTCATATTGCTGGCGAGTACTATCAGATCAAGTGCGTGTAAACAATATCATTTTCGCGATTGTAGGCAGTACTGGTATAGTTTTTTTGGAGGAGGAAACGATAGGTCAATATCGGCAGCTTAAGCTTACCGGTACTGCCTACCTAGTATAGCCTACTGCATGGGCGAGTCGTATCACTTTCAGTAAAATAGGTTGGGTACGCGTGGCCGAAAATAAGACGCTTAAAAGGAAGAATCTGCAATTTAAAATAACATAAGCAGACTTAGAGCAAGTTTATAGGCTTTTGGACTCAGACTGAGATCCCTGTGTTACCACGCCTTGGTATACTAGGCTAGATCTGAGATTCAGTGTTAGCACGCAGTTAGTATAATTTATAGAGAAATTGATTTCCTATTTCTATTTTTGATGTTATTATTGTTTGAAGTGGCCAATACTGTAGCTTAACCAATTGTTTATTTTGTTGCTGCCAAGTGTCTGTGATAGCTACTAAGCTAGGCCTATGTCTAGGTGGGCATATTTATTTAGAAATTTTAGCTTATTTTTAATACCGTATTGTTTGTATGCTGCAACGGTTATAAAGTTAGAAAAAATCAATTTTAAGCATTTTTCTTCTGCGACAGTGGTCAGATGGTACAACTGCTTAAAAGGGCATTCAACTCGAATTTTGAAAAATTGCAAAAAAATCTTAAAAAATATGTTTACCAACATGACCCCATTGCGATTCTTGCAAATCATTTGGTTAAGACAGTCTAAGAGAAAAAATTTTATGTTTTCCCCTTAGAATCCAAATTTCGGCCATCTTGTTTCAAGTAGATTGCGCAATAAATCAGTCTATAACTTCTATTTCCAAGTCTTGCTATGTATCGGGCTTTTTGGGACTAGGTGAGTGCTGAAGGTAGCCTATAGGTAAATCAATTAGTGGAACAACTACTGTTTGAATTCAGAGAGGTTAGATGCTTTCCTAGTATGCTTTGTCTACTAAGTGCAAGCTAAGTAGTCGGAATAAGATAAGGCTTTAGTGCTTTAGGCGTAGTAGCCTATAGCCTATTGCAGATTGTAACTATTGCTTCGTATAGATAGCCTATCCGAAAAAAGTATTGCCTGTTGAAGGCTAAGGCATCGTAGCTGACAAGACATTAGACTAAGATTCTAGTTTTTGGTCAGCCAGTAAGTTTTATGCGGTTATTGCGCAATTGGTTTAGGCTTAAAGATCAATAAGGCCAGTTAGTTTTTCACGTAAATATGAAATTGCAAGCTTCAGTGCTAAGCATTTTAGGAAGTATTTTTCGTTTAGGTTTGTTACGGTTATCAGCAGGTACCTACGAAGCACTTCCTCCACAGGTGCTATAATGTAGTCAGTCATTTGGAACGATTTTGACCTACGTCCTTTCAGTTTGGTAATGTTCAGAAGCGTTTCTCCTTAGTCTAAGGGGAAAAAGAATTGCGAATATCTTACAATTTCTTGGCCGAAGAGAACCAAAATTGGTACGAAAAAATTCTAAAAAATTGCCAAAGTTGTTTCACTATGGTTTTGCAGCAAAAAATTTTAAACAAAAACGTCCTGAATGCCCTTTTAAGGTAATATGTAGCCTATCTTTGTCGGTAGCAAGTTCCTATAAGCAAAGAGTTTTTTGCATGTGAGGAATTTTGAATCTTTGAAAGCGCTTAATGCTAAGAAAGGATGTCAGAAATCCAGCATTTCAATAATATGCTAGGCTACTTGTCACAATTAGCTAACTGCTAATTACTATTGGATAGCAAATATTGAGAAAAAAAATTTTTTTTTCTTAGATTAATTTTGGGAATTACTTAAACCGGTATTGCTTGACCTCATGAAATAAGCAGATCACCAATAAATTTAACGGCTTCTACTTATTACCAGAGGTGGAGTCCTCAAGAACGCTTTTCGAAGTCCTTGGCCTTGGCCTCAAGTCCTCGAAAATTGGCCTGTCCTCGGCTCGAGGACAGCACTATTTTTGAATTGTAGAAATTTTGTTGGAAAACACCAGAAACCATGCGGAAAATCTGCAAAGACCTTTGTTCTGGTTTCCTCAAGTAGAGATCGCCTGAAAAAAATTTTTTGAAGACCTTTTTTTTTGAAGTCGCCTGAAAAAAAATTTTGAAGACCTTTTTTTGAGAACACTTGCGTCTGTGTCCTTGGCCTTGGCCTCGAGAGGGTCTGTCCTTGGCCTCGAAATTTTTTTGTGTCCTTGGCCTTGGCCTCGAGCCTTGTGTCCTCGACCCCAACTCTGCTTATTACCTTTTATCAATTTTTTTTGATTGTATAGAAAGGCAAAAAGTTAACTGTTTGTTATTAAGCCATTTTACAAAATGCAATTTCTACTTTTATGTTTTGTTAGATTTTCTTTAAAATTTGCTTCTGCAAAATAGTGTGAATGTGATTATATTGCCTAGGTGGTTTTTTGCTATTCAACCTCTATAAATGTTTATTTTGTTAGAAAACTTTTACATTTTGCTTTGGTTTAGGTATTGAACTAAAAGTAGCATCATAAGATTTGTGGTGGTTTTGATTTTATGTATAAATATGGCGTTCAAAGAGTTGGTCTTAGCAATTTACACCATATCAAACTTTGCTTGCCAAATGCAGCAAACTTGGTCACTACAATGAATTCTACTGCATGGTAATTGAATTGAATTTTTATTTTTTTCGTTGTGTACAGATCAATAAAATGAGAAAAAATATTGCAATAACTGATAATGTAGATTTCATAACTACACACTCCATGGGTGTCGAGCAGCAAGGGAAGGCTGCAAATGGACTTTTCGGTCTTCAAGCCATGTAGCCATTCAACAGAGAAAGATGAAAATATGATTTAGAATATGAACGACATAAAAGTGTAATTTTCACAGAATTCAACAACATGGAAAAAACTGAAATTTGTTTAATGAATAGTTTTGCAATGAATTTGAAATGATAAAGAGATATATTTTTTATTTCTGAATATTGCTCCAAACTTTTACTGCTTTGGACTTTATGCATTTTTTTTATAGTTTTTTGTTTTTTTACAGTATAATGCCAGTTGGAGGTGGTGAACTGCTGGTAGTCCTACTTGATCTATTTTGAGTGCAGAGGAACTCGACAGAGACCAACAATTGGATCACACCCAAGGTATGTAATCAGAGTTCAAAGATAGATAAAAGGCAAGGTGGCTTTTCATAGAGTTTCAGAAGCAGGCCTCTTATAAAGATGATGACTGAGGCTCTGTAGATATGCAGCAGGACAAGTGTTTCTACAATTTAACTTATGTAGATAAGAAGAGAGTAAGAGGAAGGCTATGGTCATAAATCATGATAATCAAGGCAGCATAGTTCACACTTCACAGCCTTGAGCGCAAGACAAGCCCAGAGGTGCTATTTAGCCAGTTTGCGCTAGCCAGTTAATAAGCTAGAGAACCGGCTGTTCAAAATTACTTGCATATTTATCTTTTGCATTTGCTTGAAGAAACCGGTTGCTAAATTTAAGGAATATTTTGTTTTATTCACCAAGTTGCTTTGGCCAAGAGACAGCGAAGGGACCTTTCCATCTTCAAGTCAAGCTACCAATTTTCCACCACACACTCTGGAGGGAGGCTTGGCACTGACCCTTTGCACAATTCGACCTTGGCACAATTCGACCGGCCTAAAGATTTGAATCTCAGAGCTCTCGCTCCAGAAATGAAAGCGTTATCGCTCAAGTAGCAATCCTTTCGTAAATTTTTGTTTTCTGGTGAGATGATTTGTGTTTGCCGATTATTAATTCATTTTACTAAAAAGTTGTTATTTAACAAACTTTTGATGCATTAATATGTATAAAATTGTGAGTGCATCCTTAATTTATATTAATTAAAGCAATGCGCCGGGTGTACTGAATTTCTGCTTTAAATAAAACTTAAAAACACTCGCACGTTCACGATTTTTACGACCAGTGAAAAGTATCGCTGATGATTGGCCGAGATGGCACTACCTAACCTTCCCGGAGTCATGATAGAAAGGAGAAACTCAAAAGAAAACGATCTGGTCAAACACCAACTTTTGGCAATATAGTTGGGGAAAGGGCACAATTTTCGGCCAGTAAATAGAATAATGTCATTGACTTAGACTGCTTTATCGATAATTCAAAGGAGCTTTTTTACATTTTATTCAAAAATATATGCAAGATTACGTTATGCATTGCCTGTGCAGAAAAATATCTGCAAAAACAAAATAACAGTAGACGAGTGTACGGAAAAAAAATTACACGTAAATTGACAAATATGGAAATGAAATACAGTACAAAACTTCAGAAAAAAATTATACAAAAAATCGCGAAGACTCCGACTTTCCGCAACAATGCGACAGCCGAAATTGCTTAAGATTTATCAAAAAGTTTCAACAGAAAGAGAATTATGTTGAACTTTTAAGTTGAAAGCTTGAGTTTAAAAAGTTCTAAAGGTTTTCAAAAGCATACACCATAATAACAAAATGTTTCGATTGTAAATACGAAAGAAAGTCCAGTAATTACAAACACTGATCAAATTAGTATACTGCACCATCTAGCGGATAAAAATATTTCAATTTCTTTCCAACTGATAGTTGTTTATGAAACCTCAAGAATCTTGGTAACTTGGTATCCATTTGACTTGATAAGAATTACTCGCTGGCTGAGATTTGGGTTGAGAGTTAATAGGGTTGAAGGAACTGAAAACTTTTCGAACAGCTGAAATTGATAATCTTTCTTGTTGTTTAAGAATTTTTATTACCGATTACGAGAAAGTTGTTTGTAGGCAATCTTCTAAAACAGTGCTCGATGACATGCAGAAGTAAAATCAGAACAAAATACAACTACAAAATCATTATAAAAGGTTAAAAGCACAACAGTCTGTTTCGTCCTAAGGACTCATCAGATGCTATAATATGTAAAAGAATTATAATACCGAAAACATTAAAATTCTCTGAAAGCTAACACTAAATAATATACAACCTGCTAAGCCAAAACACTCCTACAACTGCTAAACTGCAGTGTTTTTGCTTTGATATGCCACACTCATTAAAAGCATCGGTTAAAAACATTGGTTAAAAACAATAAAACTAAGGTCAAAAGTTTTTCAGCTTGTATTTATTTATGTGCTTGCATTTTCCCCTAAAGTATCATCTTTTATTGAGCGCATTATGTTTGTCAGCTAAAAAAATTGCGAGTTTCTCTGTCATGCATAAATTGCAGGATCGAAACCCACAGATGTGGAGTCGAGAATACAAGGCTCGAGGCCAAGGCCAAGGACACAAAAAAACCGAGGCCAAGTACAGGAATGCTCGAGGCCAAGGACCTAGGACACAGGCGCAAATCTTCTGCCAAAAAAAAGGTCTTCAAAAAACTTTTTAAGGTGATCTCCAAAAAGAACAGTTCTTTAAAATAATTTTTCAGGCGATCTACAAACTTTTAACAAATCAAAAAATAGTGCTGTCCTCGAGCATAAGACAGGGTAATTTTCGAGGACTTGAGGCTTCGAGGCCAAGGCTAAGGACGTCCTCGAGAACTTTACCTCAGGAAATCCGGGTTGGTAAGCAGTGGTAAAAAGGGGTGGTGGTTTTTCGCTCTTGTTTTTTACTGAGGAAGTTTTTGTTGCGGCTAGATTAGATAAAATTGAAGCCATATTGGACATGCAACTGTAGCTGACTTTCAGGATGTTTCTTTTACAGATTAGCATCTGATGAGTATTTAGGACGAAACAGACTGTTATGATTTTAACTTTTTATGGTGATTTTATAGTCAACGGTAACTGTATTTCTAATGCTACAAAAAATCAATGTGGGCTATCAATACAAAAGATAATGCATAATGCTATTTAAACAGCTTAGGATAACAGTCACGCAAAAATTACTATTCAGACATTGTCAAACTGTGTAGCACAGCTTAGACATCATCTACGCCAAACGGCAACTTCTTGATAGCATCTCTATACACCAATAAGCGTAATATGCCGCTGAATTTGACATCGCGACTTTGCAGCTTCTTCAGGTACCCAAATGATGCTGTCCTCTGACGACCCATCTGCATTAAATTACACATATCATGAAGGATTAATCACTCACAAATATTGTACCAAACAAAACATTAAACAAGACAACTATTTCGTCGTGGATAACAACAAAAAATTCATAAACTTCTCAACTGAACCGACTTTCTTTTCAGTTTGTTGTTGCATCCCCAAAAGATGCTTACCAAAGCTTATCTAAAGCCAAGGCCGTTGAGGTAAATCCCGGGTTCGGGTACATAGCATAATAAAAACGAAAGCAAAGCTTCTCAACCGAGCAGCTATTCTGTCCTAAGAATTTAGGCTGAAGACCAAAAAAGTTTTCAAAACCTGTTTTTCGTATAAATTGAAAGTGGCTCGCGTTGCTATTCATTTTTCGATATTTGCTTGAGATCATGTTTCAAACCAAATACGGGGCATGAGTACTCCATGCCCCTTTGCTTCCCCTCTCAACGATTCTGCGTAAAGCTTTACTGTATTTCTCGTAAAGTGCCTAATGTGAAACGCAAAGAACCAAGGTGTGGCTCGGACCCACATCATGCAATCAAAGTCGTAAACATGATTTTTACTACTAATGGGCATCGATGCAATGTGCATTAATGGGCTTCCATGTTTCTTTTGGGCAGTCTACCTACAATTGCTGCGTAGGTCTTATTTTGGCCCATTGCAACAGTTTATCCGAGGAAAAATAAGTTGCATAATAGATTGAGAAATATGTTTCGATTGAAGTTTTACAAAGTAATTACTTACAATGCAGTACCATACATGAGTTAATCTGCCAGTATTTCAGTACGTTAGTATTTAACTGGAAAAACCGACTTTGTAGTCTCCACTAGCTGGGCAATTGCTTTTTCGAGAACTTTCCAATGGAATGATCGTTTTTCATCTTAATGGTGAAGATAACTAGCGTACGCAGAATTTTCGAAAGGGGGGGGCAGGAAATTTGAGAATAATGAAGACCAAACAAAAAGGTCTTTATTCAGATGTAGCCCGTTTTTCTGCCCAGATTTAGGTGACGACCAAAAAAAAGGTCTTCACTCAGAATTAGCCCGTTTTTCTGCCCAAATTCCAAAGGGGGGGCCATGACTCAATTTTGCGCACTATTTTTAAATATTTATGCATTACTGGCACCCCAAAGGGGGGGCATGGCACAAAGCCCCCCTATCTAAATACGCCACTGATGAAGATTCATGTTAGTAACATTGAAAGATTTACTTACTTTAGACCACTCGTTCATTGGAGCATCTCATCACATATCGAAGAGGGTTTCTTTATCTCTACCTTAAAAGGAAGAGCAGAGCAAAGAGTATGCTGTTATGTGTTGTCGTTCACTGTAGCTTCCAGGATAAGAAAATTTGGAAATCTAAAACAATAATAATTTACGAGTATCAAAAACATGCAAAGGCACTGTATTGTACACAAACGTTAAGACAAGTAATTAGTACACGAGCGCTGAGACTAATTTAAGCAGCAAGTGTTTATGCTGATTTAACAATACTATGTGGAGTTACTAAAGGTTTGAGCCAGAGAGGCAAGCTTCTAAAAATTTGGCACCAGAAACTTACTGCTTTTTACTTTCAAATTTATGTGAAGAGCAAAAAAAAGGTAGTCACCAAAAATTCATTGGTTTTTTTCTGTCAAATTAAGGTAAAGTCCCAGCCCTTTCCTCCAAAAAAATGCCTTCCCAAAACATTTGTAGTTTTTTGTTTAAATTTAGTTGAAAACAAAAATATAAACAAGGTCTTAACTGAAAGATTGCTGCTTTTTTCCAGAAATTTGTTGGCAGAATGCATTTTCCCTCTGTTACTTCAGACTTAAGAGAGTGACTGTATACATCTGGTGATACGCAGTTCTGAGTTAACTCCAATTAGTGTAACTACGCTTTTTGAGAGGGTCTGGCTAATTTTTCTTTCACAAAGTTTTAGCTTCATTTGTCCTTTTTATGGAAAAAAAGTGCCACAAATAAATTTTTGCTTGGCGAAACATTGTCTTTTGTCATTCATTATGATTACTGTTTGACAAATCAACAATGGCAATGTAGTAAAGGCCTTAAAAAAACTATGCTGGTTGGTGACAATGCATTGTTCTAGCCTGTGACTAGATTTTTTTTGCATGGTGACTACTGAGGCTAGCATTGTTCTTAGCTTTTTTTTTGATTGAGGGAAAAATGAGCCTTGTATGCTTAATAAAAAGAAGTACAAGTTAGTTTAGTGGTATGAAGTATAACAGTTTTATTCCAAAAGCAATTAAGTAGTTTTGACAAAAACTTCAACCGTTTAGAATATGGCTAATCATGAACTGAATTGATGTATAAAAAATTTTGTAAATCCGAAATCACACTTACTAAGATCAGAGGTGATGTAAGATTGGGCAACATTTCTTTTATATTGCAGGCCTAATTTGTCATCATTGCAAAATTATTGACTTCTGCACGAAGCGCGTGAAGTCAACACGAAGCACCACAAGTGCATGCAGGGTGGATCTTCCATCTCAGAATCTGCACATTTTTTTGACATAAATGTGGAACATATTGTAGTCCATTTTGATATAAAAGTGACACACTGGCATGCCTTCTATCCGGACACAAATCTTCGCAATGCACCGGTATTTTCGTTGTACTATCACCCAACGGTACTTGGTATTATTTTAATTCATCTTTTATTCAATACCATGTGCACACTGCCCAGTTTATGACTTGATCTTGATTCAATGTTCAACTAACCACACAACTATCAAGGATATAAAATAAATGCACATTAGGTAAAACACAAATAACTTAGGCTATTTAACAAATCTGAAATCTGTAAAATATTTTACTAAGCAATAAAGAACAGAATTTGTACCTGATCAAATTTTTCATAAACTATTTATTCAAAACTATTTTTGCAAAGCTTAATGTAATCTAGAAAAAGTTGTCAACCAGCTCAAACTTGTGCTTTGTATGAGGGTTTAGAAAGCCATAATTGTGCAGCAGAGGTGGAGTCCTCGAGGACGTCCTTGGCCTCGAGGACGTCCTCGAGGGCGCATTTTGAAGTCCTTGGCCTTGGCCTCGAAGGTCAAGTCCTTGGCCTTGGCCTCGAGACCTCAAGTCCTCGAAAATTGGCCTGTCCTCGGCTCGAGGACAGCACTACTTTTTGGAATGTTAAAATTTTGTGGAGCGCTTGAAAAATTTTTTGGAAAACGTTTTTTAGTGGAGATCGCGTGAAAAATTTTTGTGAAGACCTTTTTTTTTTTTTTTTTTTTGGAGAGCACTTGCGCTTTGCGTCCTTGGTCCTTGGCCTTGGCCTCGAGCATTCCTGTCCTTGGCCTCGAGAGTGTCTGTCCTCGGAAAGGCTGGCCTTGGCCTCGAATTTTTTTTGTGTCCTTGGCCTTGGCCTCGAGCCTTGTGTCCTCGACTCCACCTCTGTTGTGCAGGGCAGCACGTTATTGCAGATTGGGGAACAAAAATTTCAGCTACCGGTATTCTTTCTTTCCATTTTGTTTTTTTACACAATCAGAATTTTAACATAGACCAGTAAGTGAAAAGTATGCTCACAGCAACTTGCTACAGACTAAGATAAATCTGAAATATTAGTTGGTTGTAGACATTAGTGTCGCAAAATATATATGAATGATTAAGGCCTGCAAGCCTACCACAATTCACGTAGCCTACACAGTAATTGTAGAGTAGTGTGTCGTGAAACTTGGGTAGGCCTAGTTCTTGTCAAAACTATTTTTGCAACTGGTTGCCAGTAAACCTATCGTTTGTAGGAGAGGGAGGTACCATTTCAAAAAATATTATACTTCATCTGTGGGTAGGAGTGCGATTGATTTCTAGAAACAATGCAATAAGTAATACACTTTACTTCAGTATATTTTAGGAGAAAAAAGCTGGCATTGGTAGCAGCAAAACGAACAATTCAGAATTGGTTAGTTATTTAGGCCTAAGAGTAAGTTTTTGGCCAAATTTTCTAGGCCTACTTCAAATAAAGAGACACATAACACAGAAATCTCAGTCTGAGTCGAAAAGCCTATATAGTCTGAGTCCAAAAGCACTAAGTCTGCTTATGTTATTTCAAATTGCAGATTCTTCCTTTTAAGCGTCTTATTTTCGGCCACGCGTACCCAACCTATTTTACTGAAAGTGATACGACTCGCCCATGCAGTAGGCTATACTAGGTAGGCAGTACCGGTAAGCTTAAGCTGCCGATATTGACCTATCGTTTCCTCCCCTCAAAAAACTATACCAGTACTGCCTACAATCGCGAAAATGATATTGTTTACACGCACTTGATCTGATAGTACTCGCCAGCAATATGACCGATCGCGCAAGCTGTTTTCTGCTTCTATATTCACTTTTTTTCTGGACGCTTTCTCGCTCTTATGGCAAAACCCAGCCAAACTGAACACCCGCCAAAAAAGTAGAGGCTCACTGACGTCATAATCACCAAGACAATGGAACACTAAATTAGCGATTTTTCGAAAACGAAAGGATTTTTAGAGTCATGCTTATGTTGCTGGGTTCAAAAGTAATTAACGCTATTTTTAAAATAATTTTCTAACGCCATTATAGCCCGCCTTTAATGATGACAAAGGAAAATGCTCTTTTAAGAGTTTATAAGCAGGCAAAGAAGTATATCTCAGCAGCAGCCAAAATTGCAAAAGTTGAAAAGAGTATTTTGGTCCATTTTCTGGCTTTTTGTATTTTATGTACTGAAGCTCATCCTGCAGTTTGTTTGGTTTTTGTTCAGCAATACTTCCTAAATAAGAAGGAAAATTGTCAAGCATTGGCTTGCTTTTCAAACGACAGTTGCTACCCTTCCTAAACCACTCCGGAAGAGGCACTAGAATAGCTTTCCAAAATAATTTTACGTTTAAAGAATCTGTTGCAACAATGGTTTCGGTGACGAACGGAATGTCATTGACTGGACAATTTGCTGTTTCGTTGAAAAATCGCCTTATTTTTTTGAAGCTTCAGCAGTGATAACCCGGTGCGCACACTCTCTCATTAATCTGTGTAAAAAATATTTCATTTCGTCTTTTTGTTTAAACTTGCTAATTTGATCAGGAAACTTTCTTCTTGTAGGTGACTTTTTCCATGGGGGTACTGAAGGCAAAAGAGACGGAGGAAAGTTACCAGAATCAGGATAGATGCTGGGAACAGGGTTTAGATCCCATCGAAGCGTAGTTCGCTTTCCAGTTTTAAAAAACTTATCCTCAAAATGCTTCGAACAAATTCCACCGTTTTTGCTTGGCATCCGATTCTTACGGTTAAATTTTGTCCAACGGCTTAGCAAATCTGGTTTCTTCAAAGGAATGGAAAATACAGAGTTGTTTTCTGGAATGCTCTACTTCCTGTCTTTCCTCTTTTTATAACCAGATTTACAAAAAACAACAGAACAAGTGCTTGGCATTAAAAAATAAATAACTTAAAGTAAAATACGGTAGATTTTCAAAATTGCTATAAACAACAGAAAAGTATTGCAAGCCGAAGTAGACCTATTTTGCTTAAGTATAACTATATTCTGTATAATTAGTATTCTAACCACTGCTACTGTATCAAGCAGCTGTTTATAGCTCAAACTGTAACTGTCTCAACACAACTTTTCCAAAACGTGGTTTAAATATCGGCAATAGTAACTAAATGCACTGCGTAAAGCATAATTCTGAAAAAACTAGACCATCAAATTAAATCACTGAAAAACAATAATTTTACTAGTAAAAGCTTTCTTTCAGCGCATATGCAGTGAAAAACAGCGATGCATTACATTGATCTGCTGCTTAAAACTGTAAGAGTACGACTGACTGTGACGGCAGAACTAGTCAAACAAACTGTTGTAGACCGGTTAGCGATCAACAATTATAAACTGTCTATTACAAACTGTTGTTTATAGACAACCGCACCGCCGAGACAAGCAAAAAGTGACCCTGGTAATTTTCTATCGACAAGGCAGACTGTACGGCCGTGTTAAGTAGGCCATGGTCGAAGTCAATTTCATGATCGGAGTTATCTGTCAAAGGTTTGGATACATCAGTATCTTGTCTATGTGGCGAAGTGGGGTCGTGGTATTTCAACAGAGTAATCAGATTCCTGGAGGTCTGACCAATATACGTACTTTTACAGCTACATGTGATACGATAAACAACACTAGAACCAGGGCCGGATAAAGGCGGGGGCTAATGGGGCTGCAGCCCCAGGTCCACACTAAAAATAGGCCCACAACTATACCAAGTCAAGGAAGTTATAAAACAAGCTAGGCAGCCTAGGCTAACAGAAATGTCCCAGCTATTACGGAAAACCCCTGTCCATGCGCTGTCACTGTAAAACCCAACTTGCCCACTATGACGCAGCAATTGTCTTTTCTCGGCTGCTTGGCCAGTTATGACATCATCTATGATGCCACCGATAGCCTAGTGGTTTTCTTTCAGTTAGTATTGCAGCTGTTCTGTGTTGCTAGGTGTTTTGGGAAGATTAGGCTAACATGTAGATGTAGTGTGAAGCTGCGGTTAGTTAGGTAGGATTGTTAGTAGCCTATTGTTTTTTGCTTAGGCTAATGCTGCAAGTCTCGTAAGTTCTTGTAGTACTTTAGCTTAGATAGGTATTTAGACTTTATCGCTAGATTAGGTAGGCTAGGGTGATCTTATTGTGTGTTTGAGTAATTGCAAAAATTTCAAAATTTTCTAAGTTTCAATGCGCCTAGTACAAACAACTATTGCAAGGTAAGCTCGTCTTTTGTCTATATGATGTCATAAAAGCACTCAATGGACATCATGCAAACACTGTCAATTTAGAACCAAGAATTGATTTTACTGTGACAGTGTTTCCATATATAGTTGGGAGATTCCATATATAGGCTGAAGTTATTTAAAAATAAAAATGAAGAAGGATGAAAGCAGCAAGGAAAAGGAGAAATCTAGAAGAGAAGCAGAAGATTGTTTTTCGTTTCAATTGTGGTTAGTTTTTAGCAGTACCGGTACTTAAATTGTAGGGGGGACGCGTCCCCCCATTGAGAGTTAGCATCCACCCGTTGAGATTTAGCATCCCCCATCGAGATTTAGGTGTTCCCCCATTGAGATTTGAACGCTGAATGATCAGACAAAAAAAAGCCAGCCAGTATGAATAAATCCTACAAATTCCGGCCGAATTTAGTGCGAAATTGCGGGGGAAAATTGATTTCGAGGGAAAACCCTTCAATTGTCGGCGAAGACCTTTTTGTTTGGTCTTCACCTAATTTCGGGAAAAAAACACTTTAATTTGCGGCGAAGACCTTTTTTTTGGTCTTCATTCACTTTCGGCGACGGAATTACGTTATCGTCACTAAAGTACTTTCGCATGCCAAATGCGTTTGGTCAAGGCTGCAAAAGCTTCCCCCTCATGCAAAATTTTACGATTTAAGTACTGGTTTTTAGTACAACGAATAGAATGAAAAATAGGCCTCTAACTACCATAGAGCTCCAGGCCCATGAAAAGCTTGATCCGGCCTGGCTAGAACGATGTAACTTATTTTGGCGCTCTTTGTAGGTAAAAGGACGCTTTAAATTGAACGTTTCGTTAATTACAACAAATGTAATTTTAAAATCCAATTTTTTCAAAGAAGCATTAATTTTTTTTGGTATAAGGCCATTCATCTTTTTCATGTACGGAAGTTTCATAAAACTTCGTTTGGTGTCGTCCTTTTCGTCACTTTTGGGTTTTTTCGATTGCTTATTCGCAAGGAAATGTTGGATTTGCCGATTTATGTAGTTTAAGGGAAATCCAATTTTCTCCAGAAGAGTTGAAATTTTTAAAAATTCTTTTTTCCGTAATTGTGAGCCATTACAAATACTATATCCCCGGTGTAGTAATGTCCAGAACAAGTTTTGTTTGTATCGATTCGGAATATAGCTGTCCCATCTTGTGTACATGCCTAATGTTGGTCTTTTTTCGAAATATTGATGTTTCAATGACATCCGAATTTTTAGTGATTTGGTCATCCAAGAAAGCCAATTTATTGTTCTCTTCTTGTTCTTTTGTAGACTTCATTTTCTTGTGTATTGTGTCGAAAGTCCGAAAAACATGATCGATGTGGTTAGGGTCATCAAAGGTTAGAACTAAATCATGTATGTAAGGGTGCACTGTAATGTCTGTAAACTGATGATTTGATCTAGTATTGGCAGTCTCCGCCATCAATTTCTTGAAATGTCGGCTATGGCAGGGGCCAACGGCAACCCCATTGCTATGCCGTCAATTTGATGATAAAATTTTCATTGAATTGCAATGTTGTTGTTTTGTATGTTCACTTACTAGTTTTTCAAATTGTTTATTCATGCTGCAAAAATATTCATGCCGTAAAATCTTGTCGTATTGTCGGTAAAAAGTTTTTGGAGAACAATTTTATTGTAAAATTGACCGGAATATTTGTAAAAAGACTCTTTACGTCGCAACTTCAAAGCGTTTTTTCACTCAAATTAACCATGTTAGAAAGTTTTTCTTGAAAGTCGAATGCGTCTATTATGCAGAGGTGGGCAGTGCAATTTATAGCAGTTGCGCCGCAAGCGTACGCGCAACTATTCTTAAAATTTTGCGCCGCAAGCGTTTCCGCAAGCCCCAAAAAATAATTGCGTCGCAAGCGCACGCGCAAGTGTATATACGTTTTGAAAAGTTTAATTCTAATTGACTTACTGCTCAAGCTGCGCTAGGCTACAATACGAAACTAATTATCAAAACAAGTTATGCACGCTACCAAATAAGTAAACAAAAGATTATTGATTTCTAAGAACAAAAACGATTGCCAGAATACTGTAGAACTTTGGAAGCATAACAATTTATTAGACGTGTTTCGCTTTAACTTAAAGCATCATCAGTAGGGTGAATTTACAAAGTATGAAGAACGAATTTATATACAATAGCCATCCATTAATACAGGTGGCCACGGCATGACTTAAGATTCGTCATATTATCGAATAAAAGAGCGACAGGTCATAGGTTTAAACACACATGAGGACACAGCCGAATAGCGACGTCAGTTTTAAGAAACAATTAATACAATTAAGCATTGAAAAGATACAGGGGCAAAAATTGATTGTCGACATTCAGTTGCGATTCTGTTGTGGAAATGGGTAAGGTTTCTTTGATGCGTCATTTGGCAACTTGATTACTTCTGTCCAAAATTTTGGGTGAGTCAAAATTAATTTCGTGGTCGGGATTATTGAGCAAATGTTCGCAAACCTCAGTGTCTTCACACGTTTGATGTTCATTGAGGCGAGTAGTTAGGTTCCGTTTGGTTTGGCCAATATAATTTTGACCACAACTACTCGTTAATCGATGCACTACACCTGACGAAAGTAATAAGGATTGACGATCTTTAAACGAAAATTGTTTGCCAATAGTAAAGTTACAATGAGACATTATCAATATGATACCGTACGCACATAAAAATTTGCGAATTTCTTTTTCAATTTGTTTAGAAATAAGATCAATAAACTGCAATTTAAAAAATACACAATGCTTCGTAGATTGTTGTTGGTTAGGGCGGAGTTTGGCATCGGGATTTTGATTTTTGTTCATGGCTTTACGAATAACATTCCAAATAATTTTGATAGGATACCCATTTTGTTGCAACATTTTGGTAATTTTCTCTCACTCAAGGAGCAATAATTGTCGATTTATTGCAAATTTTAATAGCTCTATTGACTAAAGATCAAATCAGATTTATTTTGTATTTAGTGGGAGCCAAACTACTCCACTTATTATACAGCCCGGTGTGCGTTGATTTTCTGTAAACAAATAACCCAGTTTTTCTTTTGAATTGTCAACATTGACGTCCAGAAAGGACAACTGTTTGCTAACATCAAATTCATAAGTAAATTTGACGTTATTGTGAATTTGGTTTAATTTTCTATAAAACAAAATTGCACTTTTAAAGTCTGGCAACACTGCAAAGCAATCATACACATAGCGAAAAAATACGTCCGGTTGCACATTAAATTTTTTGTTTTCTCAATCACATGGTCCATAAAAATGTCTGCGAAAGCCGGGGCGATTGGAGAGCCCATACATACGCCATCTATTTGTTCATAAAAACTATCATTAAATTTAGACTTTTCGTTGTCCACACCAGAAGGTTCTTGAATTGTCGCTTAGTCAAACCACAAACCTTTTTCCAAAATTCACTTTTAGCACGTTTCCTATCCTTCGTGGTGTTTACTACATGATGCCTGCAAAAACAACCCAATTGCGATAGTATCAATGTAAGAATTACGCAGCTAAATTTTTTTGATTTCAAGAAGGGCCCAACTCCAGTTATTGGGCCCTTTATGCATTCAATCAGATGGAGTGGCGAAGTAGTCTTTCTGCTCTTTAATTAAAATTGCTGTAAAAACAAGTTTGCAATAAGGCAAAGCGACTGTAATTTCGAGACATAGCAGGATTTGAGTGAGTTTTAATAGAAGATAAAAGATTTTTTAACATAATTTGGAGTCAAAATATTGCATGAAACCTTATTTTTTGAGCTAATTAAAAAATTTAGTAAAATACATCAGCGGTGGAGTAAGCACAGTTCATCAAATAATCCTAAAAACATAATGATCATCATATTTAAACCGTGTGCGGAGTGGATTCAAAAATCCTTTAACTCCCTTAGACTACATGCTTGACTGATTCCAGCCATGTGGTGCAAGCCATGTGCTTGTTACGATCGTCCCTCAGTTTGCCAGCAAACAACCAGAACTACCTGCACGACTTGCAACAAAAAATATGTCTGAGGAAACGGCTAATGCTGGTTGCAAAGAAGCTAGTGAAGTAAGGGGAAAAAAAGAAGAAATGAAAAGGAATGGGTAAGGAACGTCGCTAAAAGAAGGAGGGCTGAAAGTAAAAGTTACACCATTGTCAGATGAAAGAAGATTGATGCCATAAAAACTGGCGATAAATGCAGGTATTACTACCATGTAGCACTTACAACATACCGGTACCAGTATCAGTAACTTCTATAGGTAGTGAAATGTATTATTATAGCTAAGTTTACTTTTAGTTTGATTTTTTATAAACTTTGTTAAGTAACTTGCCTTCCTGCTTAGTGCTCTCTCCAGGCAAAATATGGTACAGTAACCTACTTAGGTGATGTTTTATGGGTAATTTAGGGCTACGAGCACTCATTACCGCAGTAGTTAAAAGTCATATTTAACAGCTGCAAAAGAATGTGCATCAATGGGATAACTGATGCCACAAAACTTTTACTCTTACAGAACTTTAATGATATCGGAACACAAGACGGCCAAGATGCCTATCTCTCAGCTCTTATAACATCCCGACCAAGCAAGTGAAGGCGTTCACAAGGTGGTATTAATTGTAAATTACGTAAAATATACCTGTATGCGAATTTGTTGTAGTTTTAAAATTTTATTTGTTTTAGTACATAAAATTTAAACAAGAGATTAGTTACATTATTTAACATTTTCTATGTGTATATTTGGTTACTCAAAAATTATATCGCATCTCTCAAATTAACCATGCTGGTTTTATTTCAATCAATAAATCATATTGATATTATTTTAGTAGATATTAATGTTGATTTTTAGCAGATGGACCTCGCTTATTTAGAATGGTATTTGAAACTTGCTAATTTTATTTTAGTTTTTGAACTATGCTTAATGTATTTCAATAGGGAATCTTGTTGACATAAGTTCATAAATCATGCTTCTTGTATATGGGAGATGTATCCCATCACCAACTAGACTATCAGTACACATACAAAATCAAGTGCGGAGTTTTTGAAAAAGTTGTATGCCGTGAAGGCTTTGCAAGCCTGCATGGGATTGGGGTAAAACGTGTCAGGCGTGTGGCTCAACTGACAGCTCATGGAACCACACCAAATGACAAGAGAAAGAAGCATGGCAAACAGACTACCAAAAGCGATGATATTAAGCTAAAAATAGATGCTCATATTACGAGCTTTCCATACAGTGAGTCCCCATCATGAAGGTCATGGAAACGAAAGACGCTATCTCTCTGCTGACCTTAATGTCCTTAAAATGTATACAATGCTTCTCAGCAAACACTACTCGAAGCATTATGCTGAGTACAAGGCTGGCAAAGACCCACATAAACTACAATGTGACGTCAAATATCGCTACTACTGTAACTACTATAAAGAAAACTTTAACTATTGTTTCGGCAGACCTAAGGCAGAAATTTGCGCAGTCTGTGCAGAATTGGAGACAAGCATAAAGCTTTCTAAAAATGTGGGTGAAAAAAACACAACTAAACTCGACCTTCACAAACGAAAAGCGAAAATTTTTACAAGCAACTGAAGGGGAAGAGTGCATTGGCAAACAAGAATATGGACACAGAATGTTTATGCTTTGATCTTAAGCAGAACTTACCCTACCTACACATCGCGACAAGTGATGTTTTTTTACAGCAGGCAACTTTGGTTGTTCGTTTTCGAAATTTACTCAGCGAAAACCGGTAAGAGCCGGATCTACACCTGGCCTGAAACGAAAGCCAGAAGAGGCGTAAATAAGGTGGTGAGTTATCTTAATGACTACATTACTAAGTATCTTGATCCGACTCTGCGCACTTTACATGTTTTTACTGATGGGTGTCGAGGCCAAAATCATAATAACACTATGATCCAGTATCTCCATTCCTTGGTTTTAAACAAGAGATTAGATTCAGTAATCCATCGTCTGCCCATGCGTGGTTACAGTTACCTGCCATGTGACAGAAAGTTTGGTGTAATTGAGCGCATGCAGAAAAGACGTGATCATATAGAAATATTTACTGAATGGGATGATATGCTCCGTGAACGTTTTGAGGACAGCAGATAAAAGATTTTAGGAGAACCCTCGGGAACTTTTACAAAACCAATGCCAAGGACTGGAAAATTACGGAGTACAAAGTTTTTAAATATAGTAGTAAAACAAATTTGAAAATCATAACCTGCAAAGATATGAATGCGATACAAGAACAGAAGTTTCATCTTTTAAAGTCTTCATTTCGTAAGATCGTTTATCCCACAGATTTACTCTACACTGGACCATGCGCAATCAATTCAAAGAAAGTGAAAGACGTTCAATCATTAGCAAGATATCTTCTAAGAGAAGACGCAAAAGATTATATGAAGTCTTTGACTGAAAAAATGCCGCGCGGTATGGCTGGTGAAGACTCTGATAATGAAGAGTGATTTGTTATTTCATTCGACTTTCAAACAAAAAGTGGCATGGCTTGGGCAGCAGCAGGGCCATTGAGAGCAAATCCGGACCGCGGGGCAGAGATTTACCCCCGGGCCCCTTGTCGACTTTTGTTTCGGCCCATGGATAAACAATCTCTAAAAAAAAAGTCTGCGCTATTGCGGGCGGGCCTCTCAAAACAGGCTGGGCCTCGGTGCTCCGTACCCCCTGCCCTCCTCTCAACGGCCCTTGGCAGCAGTCTGCATTATTCTGTGTATGTCTTTCGAGTATTACGTAATATTTTGTGTCATTTCTTTGTAAACAATAAATCCGCATAATCAAAAAATAGAAGTGCGCTGGTTGAATTGTAAAAGGGCCCAATTTTGGGGAACAAAAATTGCTGCAGATATTGTTTTGTTCTAAACAAAAATCACAATTCTCTGAAACAACCATCAGGACAACATTTGTGCGAAAAGACCAATGTAATGGTACACCCAGTACTTAAATTGTTGGGGGGACGCAGGGGGACGCGTCCCCCATCGAAAGTTAGCGTCCCCCCCATCGAGATTGAGTTTTTCAGTTTCAGTTTATTTATTTATCATCACAAAAATAACATAGTATTATAATAATGGTTACTGCAAATAAACATAAAAGGATGCGATGAACGGGAGCCGTGAAGGGACGTGAAGTCTTCGAGTCAAACGACTCCCTCTTGTTAAATGAGCAAAAGCTCATTAAGGGGGAAGATTATGCCAAGATTGCAGTGTTGCATATACAAAATGGACCATCGAAAAATGTGATAGAGTTAATCTGAGTTATAAAAAGAAATTAAAAAAGTTTTATATTGTTCGATAAATTTGATATAACCTAATTTAGTCATATTTTTGGGAAGAGAATTCCATAATTTTGATCCTTGATACTTGAATGATTTTTGGCAACGATTAGTCCGGAAAAATGGAATAATGAGGTCACCATTTGTTGCAGCTCTAGTGGAGAAGCCATGATTTCCAGAAACTTTATTGAAGTAGTTTTGAAAATAATCGGGAATTTTTTTGTTGACGTATTTGTGCATAAATTTGGCAGATTCAATTTTGTATATGTCATTGACTTTGAGGATTTTATGTTCATAATACAAGGGTGTAACGTGAACATTCCAGCCAGAATTACTGATTGCCCTGATAGCTTTGTTCTGTATAGTTTGTAATTTTTTGAGATAGGTCGGATAAGTGGAGCCCCAAATAATAATGCCATATAAAAGATGCGGAAATACTATCCCATAATAGAGAGCAATAAGAGCTGATTTAGGTAAACAATGTTTTAATTTGGTGAGGACACCAACGTTTCGGGAAAGCTTTTTTTGTAATTTCTGGGTATATGGTAGAAAATTAAGTTGGTCGTCAATTTCTATTCCAAGATATTTTGTTGTCTTAACTGCATAAATTAATGTGTCGCCATAAGATAACGAAAATTTTGGAATTACCGTTCGAATTTTGGGATTAATAACAATAATTTGAGATTTATGGGGGTTTATGGTTAATTTATTGGCAGCCATCCAAGATTGAAGCATGTTTAATTCCTTATTTCCTTGTTCTTGTAGCTGTTTTAGATTGTTATTTTTTATTAACAAGCAAGTATCATCAGCGAACAGACGAGGCTTTGACGTAAGAGCATTTTTCAAATCATTTATATATATAATGAATAATAATGGCCCAAGGACCGACCCCTGGGGTACCCCATATTCAATTCTTACCATTCCCGAAGTACTGTCAGAGATGCCTACAAATTGCTTCCTGTTTCTTAAATAACTTGATAAAATTTGGTGGCAATTTCCTCGTATACCATAATGTTCCAATTTGTGCAGTAGAATAGAATGATTAACTGCGTCAAAAGCTTTTTTCAAATCAAGGGTGATAATGCATGTGTAATCATATGAATTAATATTGTCATAGCATTCAGTTAGAATATCAAGTATAGGATAAACAGTACAAAATTTTTTGCGAAATCCGTTTTGGCGATTGTAAAGGACGTCATGTTTATTTAGAAAACTTAAAATTCTAAATTTAAGTAGCTTTTCGATAACTTTTGAAATAGACGAGAGTATAGATATGGGTCTGTAATTTTCCACTAATTTTTTATCTCCCGTTTTAAATATAGGGACTACTCGAGCAATTTTAAGTAAGTCGGGGAATACGCCAAAATTGAACATAAATTCAATCATGAAAGCTAAATAAGGTGCAATAACTGTAGATGCAATTTTTAAGAAATAAGGTGCCAAATGATCTGGCCCAGAAGTCTTTTTGTCTTTCAGACGATTTAGTTCGTTTAGAATTTCATTAGTACTGGGCGTCTCCCCATCGGGATTTAGGTGTCCCCCATTGAGATTTGAACGCTGGATGATCAGAGGAAAAAGACCTACGAATTCCGGTCGAATATAGCACCAAATTCAGTGATTCAGAAGGAGAAACACTTCAACCGTTGGCGAAGACCTTTCTTTATGGTCTTTACCTTATTTTGGCGAAAAAGCACTTCGATTTTCGGCGAAGACCTTTTTCTTTTTTGATCTTTATTCAATTTCGTCGACGGAATTACGTAATCTTCACTAAGATTTGGTCAAGGCTGCAAAAGCGTCTCCCCATGCAAAATTTTACAATTTAAGTACTGGGTATACCTATAGTAACACACCTTGGGGCGATAAATGTGTTCGTCATAACAATTAATGTGACAACATTTATCTTGTGAATATTACAGCGGAACAGTTAGGCCTGAAATATTATTCTAAGTTCTACATAAATATTCTTACTTCCATTTTGTAACTTGCACATTTTGTTAACAAAATTTTTTGATGATCATGATAGTACTAAAGCTTAAAAACCATAAGCGACGCCAAAAAGCTTTCTAATTAAAAACAAACGTATATCTTTTAAGTAGTGTAACTTTTTTAATTAGCTTGTTCCTAATATAATAGCGAAATGCCTAGAAATCTATATTGCAATGTGTTGGGAAATTCATTGAATGTCCTAAATTTAGGGTCAAAAATATTTGCAAAATATTGCAAACTTTTGGTTTCAAAAGTCTCGTGTCTCGTCTCGGTCTCGGAACGTTCAAGTCTCGGTCTCGTCTCGAGTTTTTGCTCAAAGTCTCGGTCTCGCAACGTCAATGCCTCGTCTCGGTCCCGAAGATTTTGGCCGAGACTCCAGCTCTGTTGGTAATTAAAACTTCCAGTAAAGGCCATGATTGGTCGTAAAGGTATTCCATCTTTGTGGAGTTGTGGTAGTCCATAAAGCATGGGGATAGATGCAGCTCTAAATCTGATCAAATGATATATTTCATCAACGAATAGCTTGCCTACTTTAAGTTTGTATAAAAACACTTAATATTTTGAAAGTTTGCTAGTATTATCGTTATATTCAGTTGGTTTGAAAATCGTCTGATCTAGTAAAATCAATTCCATTTCAGCAATGTAGTCGCATTTATTAAGAAGTGTAACCCCTTGGCCTTTGTCCGGTTTCCTAATGATAATAGATTTGTCCTTACGCAAGTTGTCCAGTGCAAGCTTTTCTTCTTTGCTTAATCCAGTGACGTCATGTTGTTTTTTGTTGTATTTTTGCTGTTTTTTTTAGTTTTTTTTTTAAATAGTGCAAAGCAATTAGCATTAAATCGCACGACTAACACAGCAGAGTATCGCACATCAGAGTTGTAAACGGGCCGACAAGTACAGGCCCAAACCCGAAAATATAAATCCAAAAAAGGATTTGAAGCCAAAACTAGGCCGGAAAATTAAGTTAGATCTGAAGCACTGAGCGGTTATTGCTCGTATACGTACAGTTAAAATAAAACTATTCCTTGCTAATCATTATGACGTAATAAACTAGTGGTTCTTAACCTGTGGGTAATTACCCTCAAAAAGGTAATTTGGCATTTTGAAAGGGGTAATGCAAATTCTTTAAAAGTAAAAAGAAATCACTTCAGTTCAATGGCAAACGTTTATCGTGTGGGGCTAATAACTAAAAATTTCAGTTTGCTTAACTAAAACCATGCTTTCCGTGATGTCATACACTAATTAGTTAGAGCTAGGGCACTGTAACTAGGGTCTCTTTTTAAATTCTCTTGTTTCGTAAACAATTGATAGTCCAGTCCAATTAGTAATAAGGGTGAGGTGAGCAATGAACATTTGTTATATTGCGATTTAACCAATGGCGTAGCGTGACATTTCAGATAAGGCATGCAGTTATGATGACGTCATTAATTATCAGGCAGTAAAATAAAAAAACAACTTAACAATAATAAATGTCTGGTATTGCAACTAGGCCTCCTCTCTCCAGCAGGGGCGCCGAGAGCCGAACGTAGGCCCGGGGCCAGCTGAAATATGACGGAATTCAGGTTTTGTGAACTCCAAAACAGACGGAAACAATGCCGCAGTTTTGTCCAAATTATGATGCGATCTCAAAAAAAAAGTTCTTCACAGGAATTTTAACAGTTTTTTCATTCAAAATCAGGTGATCTCCAAAAAGAAGATCTCACATGCTCATTTCTAAATGTCATTTGATGGGCCCCTTTCGAGCCATGGTCAGCCTCATGGGCCCCCCCAAAGTCCATGGGCCCGGGGTCATTACCGTATACCCCCTGCCCCCCCTCTCGGTGGCCCTGCTCTCCAGTACACATTGGTGTGTACTGTACATTTACTGTCCCAGTACAAGTCTTCCTTGTGTTACTACAAACAGTGACAAGTCTAGCACTTTCATATGTGCCAGTAGCCGGTTGCCGGTTGGATGAATACCAGTATGTTTGAGCAGAAGATTGATGAAGTCAGAAAGTGTCTAATGGAATCTGTCTGGTTCATTCTGAGCGTAAAATTAGAACCAATCACAAAGTTGGTTAAGATTAATAAAATGAGTTTAACATTTCATTTTCATGACTTTGATATTTCAGTTTTTCTGATTTGACATCTTATTTTCCAAATTTACTGGTTTACATTTTAGTCATTTACCACTCCAGTACCTATAGCCAATTGCTCTAGCTCAGATCTGCTTATACTATAGTATTAGGCCCACCATGGTGCTTTAGCAACACACATAGCCAATAGTAACTTGAATGAAACTGTATTAATTAATTAATGAAACATGGGACCTTAGGCTTCCCTCTGGTATTCTATCTATAATGCAATAATTCCAAAAAACTCAGCAGCTCAACCCTAAAAGTAAAATTAAAAAAAAGATTATTACAGTAGACTAGGCTTTTATGACTTGCTTGCATGAAAAATTTTGTCTCAATATTTTCACTTCATCATAAAACGTAAGCCTAGGTTTATTGACTAACTGCTATCGCTTTGTGATATTCTTGCAACCCTGTTCTACCACTGCCTACCTACGGTAGGCTACTTTACCACAAACTCAAGTCTAGCCTAACTTTGCCCAGTACCATCGTACCAAGTTGCCTGTAAATAGAGCGGATCAAGTCAAAATTGAGAGCGGAGTACGAAACTGAAGGTTGGGACACAGGATGTGACGTAATAAATCTGCAAAACCATGGTTGAAAAAAAATTTCGCTGCCGGTACCATGCTAGGCTAACATTAACAGTAAAGTAGGCTTAATAACATTGAAGCAAAAACATTAATTGCAGAACTAAGCTAAGCCAACTTGCTGAATAGCAAATACATAGCCTACTTTGAAAGCCTCTTCCTCGTGTAATTACAATACCGGTATATCGTAGCCTGCTGGCCAGAGGTGGAGTCGAGGACACAAGGCTCGAGGCCAAGGCCAAGGACACAAAAAAATTCCGAGGCCAAGGCCAAGGACAGCCTTTCCGAGGACAGACACTCTCGAGGCCAAGGACCAAGGACACAAAGCGCAAGTGCTCTCCAAAATAAACAAAAAAAAAGGTCTTCACAAAAATTTTTCAGGCGATCTCCAAAAAAAAAAAGAAAAAAAAAAAAAAGGTCTTCACAAAAATTTTTCAAGCGATCTCCACTAAAAAACGTTTTCCAAAAAATTTTATCAAGCGCTCCACAAAATTTTAACATTCCAAAAAATAGTGCTGTCCTCGAGCCGAGGACAGGCCAATTTTCGAGGACTTGAGGCCTCGAGGCCAAGGACTTGACCTTCGAGGCCAAGGCCAAGGACTTCAAAATGTGTCCTCGAGGACTCCACCTCTGCTGCTGGCAACAGCCAGCGATGCTATACAATATTAAGCAGGCTAGTGGGCTCAAGGCTAGTCCAATGTATATATGATTAGGCCTGGCCTTGTTTAGTTTGTTTAAGAACGAGAAAAGCACAAGCAAAGTAGCAAAACTACCAAACGGTTATTTATTGATAGTCCTAAAAACTTTTTTGCAAACCAAGTGCAAATTCTACGACTAGCTTTAGCTTAGGCTAACTAAATAGTAACTGAACCAATTACCCGTAACTCTTTGTTTAAATTGATTTCACATCTTGCTTTCACTTTTATAGCTCAACATTTAGCCTAAATAGTGCGAACAGTACTCACTCTGACTTACATTACTTAAACCCAATACCAACCGGCTATCACGGCTTGGTTTTGCCGCTTAGTTATTCGCTTTTTTCATGTTGCGAAATTACATAAAATAAATGGCAACACGCATGCAATATTTAAAATTGCATGCTTTGGCGCATTGTTTATGGCCTGTCTTAAGCTAATTTACTGTAACAAATCTAAAATCAAAATAGAGACTATATTTTACGATAACAAGAAACTAGACGGATAAAACAACTTTTGCAGCAAACAATGCGCCAATCAAAGCTTTCAAACCTATTTAATTTTGTTCGTAATCGTATCGAAACACAGTGGTCTTTTGAGCCGTTGAATGCAATTTGAAAATTGCATGCGTGTTGCCATTATTTTTTGTAATTTAGCAATATGCTAAAAACAGGCTAAAACTGAAATCAATGAATTAAGGAAGACTATTAATAGCTACTTCGACTTGAAAGGGAATTCCTGTAACTGTGGCAACTTAGTTTGATTTTGTTTTAAATTTTTACATGTATTTGTTCAAATTATTATTTTCTTTTTTGGCTAAATGACTAGGCATACAATGCATGCCTTACATGCAAGGAGAATACGCCCCTGGATTTAACCATATTTTCCTGGAATTGAATAGCAACATCCTCTTTTGTGGATTAGCAAGCCATTTTCAGGTGAAGGAAACTCTATTTGTTATGAAGATATGACAGCAAAATTAGTGTTTCTTCAACCGCGCGAAAATGCACGTCTTTAATTTGTCTTAATCAGAGAGGATACACAAAATTTTTGGGCTGGTATTCAAAATGAATATCACACCCTTTCAACAAAAAGCTTAAGAGTTTTTACATTCAATTTCCTTCAACTTATTGCTGTGAAGTGGGATTTTCTTCAATGGTGTCCATAAAGACAAAATATCGAAACAGGCTTGAGATTGATGATTATATCCAGATATGGGATATTTTCTTTCCTACATTCAGCCTAAATATGAACCCTTAATTACAAAAAAGCAGTATCAACCTTCCCATTAATTGCGTTTGTAATAAAAATGACCCTATTTTTTGGTGCGTTTGTTTTGGATTGCAAACCATTATAGTTGATGTTTTTCTAAAAAAGGGATAATTGATGAGCATCAAAATATTTAATGGTAACAACATAAAAAAGTTTAAGAACCACTGCAATAAACGGTTATTATAATGATTTTGTAATAACAACCCCATTGATGCTTAAACGAAGTCGTCAGTCGGTGTAGCTAACAGTGATGCCAGCTTCGATGATTTTACATTAGATCTGATGTTTTTGACTTGCAATCTGATGTCTATTGTTTTTGATGGAAATGTAATGTAATTTACTTTCAGAAGCAAATCTGATGTTTTAAATCAAAACTCGATGTGGACTATGCAAATATTGGATAACCAGCTTTGGAAATAACGTGATTTCAAAAAAAAGAAAAAAAAAGACTTCACTCAATATTTCTACGAAAAAAGTGACCTCCAAACGCAAAACAAAAAAAAAACAAAACAGGAAACAAAGCTCCTCTCTAAATTCTTCCGAGACAAAGGTTGAAAAATGGATAATCTCCAAAAAAAGGATCTTCTGCCCAATTTCTCCTCTGTTCATGCATAGGCGTTACCAGGCGGAAGCAGAGGGCTCGCCCCCTCCAATTGTAATGCACCAATGATAAAAATGTGACAAAAAAGCCTATTGCTTCTTCAGTTTCTTTTTGCATTTTTCGCTTGCAACAGTAATTAATAATAATATTGACGACCAGGGATTTCGGGCACCACTCAATTTAGTTTTTGCTTACCAATTTAAATGTAAGTTTATAACCCAGGAGAAATTGAGGGTTTTTGTCCTATAAGTTGCTATCTTAAGCCCTCTCTAACCATTTTATGAACGTAGTACAATAACTATAGCGCCGGATGTACCATAATATGGCACAGTGCCAGGGGCCCTGTGGTCAGATAATGAGAGTTTTTTGGTCTTCACGTATATTTGCAGGAAGATGTTGCAAAAATTTCCCAAGTGCCAAGGGTCCCGCGTAATGTAAATCCGGATCCGGCCAGGGCAATAACCTGGTTGGTTGGTGTAACCATCTATTGTACCATTTTTAATTAACAATCCACCTCGCCAGTTTTTACGCGACAACATACTTTTGAAAAATATATTACCTGGGGGAAATGCTCATTGAACAAGTTATTGAATTTGAATTGAGGGGTTCTGGGCCCCCTGGTCGTATATATATCCTTCTACAACTGGTTATTTTTATGAAAAAACAAAAATTGCGAAGGAAAATCTTTGAGTGGATTATTATTTACAGCTGAAATATTGCTCGAGGCAATATACCTTGCTTTCCCTTACTTGGGCCAAATCATTTCCAAAATTTAACCCCCAAATGCAGAATTTTAAACGTGTTTTGGACATAAATTGAAAGCAAAAGAAGGATTGAACAATTTAATTTTTTCAAAAATAGTAATGTAGTTGTACACCAGGCATTTCAAATAAAAAGTTTTTCCTGAGGTTCCTCTGGTGTTCTAGGCTAGCTTTGAGAAATCACACAGGTGCTACTCAAAAGACTAACTTTATTACTGACGTTTCGCTAGTTAGAAACAACTAGCTTCTTCAGAGCACTGCTATCAGTAGTGATGGCAAATCGTCATCAACTTCTGATAGCAAAAAACAGAAAAACGATCCCACACATTGCTGCTGTAGAATAACTAGCGAAAAAATTCAAAATAAGGCTCCCATAAAATTCATTGTTACGATAGGCTACGTCATACAGATAATGTAAAGGTGCGTATAAAAATGAAAGAAAGCGGTTCTATGAAAATAGTTTCTCCGAATTAACATTGCAGCAAAACACGTTAGAACTAACACTAGGGAAGATTAAACCAGAAGAAATTCAACACTGGGAATTAAGCAACTTTCTGTAAACAGCAGGGAATGATAACCCATCATTTCTATTGAGTACTTGGGGCTTTTCGTTGATGTACCAACTTTCAGTGAAAAGACGCTTCGAGTAATCATGTTCCACTTTTAAAATTTTGACTTTAGACCAATCGATGAGGTGATCATTTTCCATGGAATGCTGGCAAAGTGCTGATTTTTCGGGCCGTTGGAATTTTATTGCTCGTTGATGTTCCTTTGTTCTAGATTTGAGGTCCCATTTGGTTTGTCGGATGTAAACAAAAGGACAATTCTGACAGGGAACTTTGTAAACCAAGTTGGACTTTTCATTATGATTTACCAGAAATTTACCAGAAACCCATCCACACCGACCGTTATCTACAATTCGACTTCCACCACCCTTTACACCATAAGTTAGCTGTTGCTAGAATCTTATATCACCGAATCGACTCCCACATTCAAAAACCATCTGAACGCAAATCACATTTTGATCTCACCAAGAAAACATTGACCCTCAATGGAATGACATAAAACTAGATGATACGCAACTCTTCTTCCCACTCTTTTTCCTCTTTGTTTCTTTATTGTGTGGATTTTTGCTCTGTCTTTGCCCGCGCTAAACTGCTGACAGTGACTGTACTGTACAGCCTTAGCCTTGCTCAACTAACAATAGGTAGCAATTATTACAAACATCGTTGTCTCTGGAAGTTGTGGCTTTGCGTAATTTACGTAAAGTTTTGTCAACTACTAAATTACCACCTAAAATCCAATTTTCGAGTTAGTGCTGCGTAAAATACATAAATATCAACGTGCTATTGCAACTTAATGTTACGACATCACTGAAATGTAAATATGAAAAGTGTTGATTTTTTGTTTATTGTTGCGGTTTCTCATTTGTTTTGCTTTTCTGAGTCAAAATATGTTAAATGTTTCACACTGAATTGATTGAACTACTAATCTAAATACGTAAGTGTCAGTTTTAGGTTTCATTTTGTGTTGTTGTCACGGCAGCATTGAACTTTGAAGAGTCAAGAGCGTATGTTATTTTTCGTTGCTTCCATGCCAGAAATGGCAAAAATAAACTGAATTAAATAATGTCAAAAAAAATTGCAGTAGTTTTTTACGGCATATAGTATACTTTTTTTTATAAGAACCAATAAATGCTAAGTTAAGGCTTACTGTTCGTAGTTTTTTGCCGAATTTTGGCCTCAATTGTTCTTAAATTTTGAAAATACGGATGTTAATTTTAGCGACCACATTTGTATAACTGTTTGAGATGTTAGTTTTAGCGATCATATTTGTAAAACTTAGCGTTTAGTCCAGAAGCTTTGTGTGCTTGAGTGAACGCTTTTTACTGCTTTTGCACTGTACAATACGTTTGTCCCACAAAAAAGTCCTCTTTCGAAAATTTCTGATGATGTCAGTGCATGTGATTTGGGTGTGGGGGCCCTCCCAAACAAAAATCCTGCCTACGTTTAAGTGTGCATGGATGCTTCTGTTGGTAGTTTGCTAAAAAAGCCTGGTTTTGTGGTTTTGATATTTTCTGATGTTTTTTCTCTAAATATCTGATTTTTTTAAACAGCACTCGCTGGCATCAATGGTAGCAAAGTTATTTTGATTACCGGTACGCTTTTGTAGTATCGAAAAGGTGAAAACACAAAGCAAGTATACCTACACTAAGCCGACATTTTGTCAATTTTGAGCCTGAATCTGACCTAATAAGCCCGGCCCGCATTACAACTGTGTCGCACATGTCATTACATTTTTTAAATATTTGAGGAGCCTGAGCCATGGCATTTACCCAGCTGAGCCCAATTCTTGTTCCATCTGCATTTCTGCAATTTTGCTTTCGAGTGTTATCTTGCTTACATGAAAAAGCGACGGAGGCGTTATGCTTAATACAATTCCAACTATCTTCGGATTTGCTATTATTTCGGAGTTTTTGGTCTGATTTTGCTTTGCGAAGATTAGAAGTTAGTAGAAGATCTACGACTCTAGGTTCTTCCTGGAAAAGTAACAGATCTCAACTAGCTATTTTAGGTGTATTTAACGTTTTGTTCGTCCTGACGATCAACATCATAAGAAATGATGAAGCTACGAATGATACGTACGCCACAGCATTTATGATCAATTCAAGACATTTGAAGTTAAAGCCAAACCTGTGATTATTGCATCATAACCACCGAAAACGAACAACGGTGACAAGAAAAGGATCAAGTACAATACGCGTAAACGAAATGCCGGTAAACGTTACAAACTCACTGACCTTTCCCAGCTTGTGCAAAACTTAAATTTTTTCGGGATTTGAACGAAACTGCAAAGCTTAAAATTGTTTCGTTCAAAAACTGTGAAGTATATCCGGCGTGCTGAACAATTTACACGTTTTTGGAGCCATTTGAAAAAAACTAAATTGCTAAAATTCGGAAGTCATTTTGAAAGATTTATATTACCCAGCCCTCTAAGCCCTTCCCCTTTACTAATAGTTCAAAACAAGTTTAAACGCTTGAATTTTGGGTTAAATTTTTAAATAACTTGGCTAAGGGGGGCTGAAGCCCTCTCGCACCCCTCTGGTTTTGCCACTGCTTATATGTGCCTAAACTTCATGGGAGCATGATACATAACCCACTGCTGAACCCTTAAAAATGCTTCACTGAAACTAGGAATTCGAAGATTAAAAACCATTGGATTACAGTGATAAGCCATTAAATAGCAAAGCACAATCCGTATTTTCACTTAAAAAAACAGTTTTTTTTTGTTTGAGACCAAATACAAAGGCAAAAAAACATTCACATCACTGGGCTTGACTTTCAATAGCAAGCAAAAATTGCAGCACGTTTTGAAAAGCGGAATTTCATAGCTGAGGTTCAGTAATGGCGGCTTACGATGAAGATTAGGTATACGTTATGTCCGCAGACATTAAAAAATTACCATGGAAATTCAATGGCAACGGAATCCGTATATGACACGCGAAGGAGTGGGTGTCCTCCATCCATCTACAATTCAAACGTCAAATAAGGTCGCAAAAGTGTGGAAAATGTTTGATCAGAGCTCGCAAAAATCAACTCGTCAAGCAGCGCATGAAAGTAGATTAATGTGGGGGTTACACCAAAGAGGAAGGACTCTTAAAGAAAACCTCTCACAACGGAAGATTTGAAGATAAAAATTCAACAACTTCTGAATGTTATCCCTAAAGACATTCTTTTAAAACTTGATCTTTTATTTCTGGTCATATAATAAAACTAGTTGAAGCCAATGGTACATTCGTTGAAAAATCTTTATTTTGATCTTATTTATAAACTTTATGTAATTCAACTGAGAAATTATACTTCCCCATATAATGCTCAAACTGTTTCGTCATAGTTCAATAAACTTCTTCTTTCTTCATTGCCCGCTTTTCTGTGGGAGTTGCGGGGGCAGCAGCTCGAGATTAAGCCGCCACTCTTCACGGTCTTTGATCACATCCATCATTTCTCTTGGGTAAAGTCCCAAGCGATTCTATCCAAGTTCCTCAATGTAATTGGTCCATCTAGTTCTAGGTCGTCCAACTGGTTTTCTTCCATTTGCTTTGGCAAGTAAAGCATGTTTGGAGAGTCGTTCCTGAGACATTTTGTTTACATGGCCAAACCATCTAAGCTGAGATCTTTCAATTCGAAGAGATAACGGCTTGATGTAAAGAAATTTTCGAATCCCAGAGCTATGCACCTTGTTAAACAGTGTAACTCCTTCAATTCATCGTAAAAACCTTATTTCGGACGCTTGCACTTATGATCGCACTTTTTCGGTCATTACCCAAGAGACCAAAAACTGTTTTGAATTGCTGTCTAGCTTTGGGATCTATTGCAAATTTTTTATGTCTGGTTAGTTTTCAACCACCTTGTAGATAGTACAGTAGTTAATTTGATTTAATGCTAAGCCAAGCATTTATCGAAACAGCTAACAATTTTAAACCTTTCTATTCACTTGTACAAAGGATAAGGCTTCCCATTTAAATTGCACAGGGTCCCTCTTTTTCCTAAGGCCACCACTGACTAAAACCTTTACGGGGTTAAAATGTAAGCGGGATCTTTGCAAGCTACCGTAATAAGAGTTCTTTATTAGCTAAGGTTTTGTTCATGCTTTTAAATAATTTTCAAAACGAAGTTTTTTGTGCAGTATATTGAACAAAACAACAAATGAAAGGGGAAGAAAATGCTTTGTTTTTTATACCTCTCAGGATATTTGCCCAACATTTTTACAATTCACTCACATTCAGCAATATCAATTGGCAATTATAGCATACAATCTTCGATTTGGCTTGAAGTTCTTTTTTTTAGTGGTCGTATTTCTTAAAGTGACGAGGCTGGTGCCAACCCACCTGTTGCCAGTACTCGCCTTTTATACGCCAAAATGCAATATAAATTCCAAATTACGTCACAGCCATTTACCTGGTTCTCTTGTTGGGGTTGCTGTACCTAATTCCTCACTTCCCGACATTTCCGAATTAAACAAGCCACGTAAATCATTAATATTGAAAGACATTTTGTTTTAGCCTACCACCAGTTAACTATTTTGTTACTTTTGTTTTACTTAACTTTACAGCTAATGCGGTAAAAATAAAAAAACACTGCAAAACGAAACATAAATTTAACTACGTACATAAAATGTGGCAATGTCAAGCAAGCCGGGGACTTCGAGAAAGTAAGCCTTTATGCTTCAATTACTATAGGTTTACTCAATGACATAAAACTAGATGATACGCAACTCTTTTTCCCACTCTTTTTCCTCTTTGTTTCTTTATTGTGCGGATTTTTGCTCTGTCTTTGCCCGCGCTGATCTCTGCTGACAGTGACTGTCTTGTACAGCCTTTGCCTTGCTCAACTAAAAATAAGCAGCAATTATAATAAATATGGTTGTCTCTGGAAGTTGTGGCTCTGCGTAATTTACGTAAAGTTTTGTCAACTACTAAATTACCTCCCAAAATCCAATTTTCGAGTAAGTTTTGCCTAAAATACATAAATATCAACGTGTTATTACAACTTAATGTTACGACATCACTGAAATGTAAATATGAAAAGTGTTGATTTTTTGTTTATTGTTGTGGTTTCTCATTTGTTTTGCTTTTCTGAGTCAAAATATGTTAAATGTTTCACACTGAATTGATTGAACTACTAATCTAAATACGTAAGTGTCAGTTTTAGGTTTCATTTTGTGTTGTTGTCACGGCAGCATTGAACTTTGAAGAGTCAAGAGCGTATGTTATTTTTCGTTGCTTCCATGCCAGAAATGGCAAAAATAAACCGAATTGAATAATGTCAAAAAAATTGCAGTAGTTTTTTACGGCATGTAGTATACTTTTTTTATAAGGTCCAATGAAGATTAAGTTAAGGCTGGCTGTTCGTAGTTTTTTGCCGATTTTTAGCCTCAATTGTTCTTAAACTTTTAAAACGCAGAAGTTAATTTTAGCGACCACATTTGTACAACTGTTTGTTAAATTTAGCGACCATATTTGTAAAACTGTTTAAGTTGTTTAGTCCCAAAGCTTTGTGTGCTTGAGTGAACGCTTTTTACTGCTTTTGCCGCAAAATTGCACTTCTTTCGACTTGAACGACTGTCAAAAAGTTTCTCAGTTACTCGCATAGAGCGCAACAGCATTCTTTAATCTCCTAATAGTTGCAAGTTTGCTCGCAAATACTAGAAAATCACTGAAATTTTATCGTTTTGAATCAGCACAGGATTTAGTTTCTTTTATTAATTTGGATTTTTTTTCTCTTACGTTTGTCCTTAATTTATTTTTGCTGCTGAGGCTGGAATTTTTCTTAATTTGTTCTTAAATTTTGAGAAAAAATGAGCATAGTGTTCTTATAAAATTGTTCTAGAAAAGAGCAATACTTAAATTGTAGTGAGGACGAGGGGGGACGCGTCCCCCATCGAGAGTTAGCTTCCCCCCATCGAGATTTAGCGTCTCCCCATCGAGATTTTGGTGTCCCCTCATCGAGATTTGAGTGCTGGAAGATCAGACAAAAAAGACCTAATTCTTTACCTAATTTTGGCGAAAAACTACTTCAATTTTCGGCGAAGACTTTTTTTTTTGGTTTTCAGCTAATTTTGGCAAAAAAAACACTTCAATTTTTGGCGAAGACCTTTTTTTCTTGGTTTTCATTCAATTTCGGCGACGGAATCACGTAATCTTCACTAAAGTACTGTCGCATGCCAAATGCGTTTGGTCAGGGCTGCAAAAGCGTCGCCCCATGCAAAATTTTACAATTTAAGTACTGGAAAAGAGTGTATGTGATTAGTTAGTTTGTGCGTTTTTGATTTCTTTTTTTTAAGATATGTTACCCAGTGGTGAAGTATCTTTATAAAAAAGATTAACTTTTACTGTGGAATGTGGAGTCTTTGCCACTAAAAAATCTTGTTTTTTTTTACAAAAAAGATTGATTTTATGATATTTTTGCGTGAAATTTCAGCTGCAAATTCTATTTTGGAAGGTCGTGCCGCTCAAGAAATTTTTCCTTTTTTCGTTTAGAAAACCGTCGATTTTGAAACGTTTTAGTGAAAAAAATTTGAATTCATCAAAATACTGCAGTGAAAAATCACGGGTATGTTTTGAAATTGATTGCAGAGAAACTCCAAAGCAGATGCGGTTTTGTCTAATATACAGCGCCACCGTTGTTTCGTGACAGCAAGATAAAGCAAAAATAAATCATCAGATACAGCATACGATCAAAACTCTAAATGTCGTCAGCATACGATCAAAACTCTAAATGTCGTCTTTGATGATTCATATATTTTACCAACTTCTTGCGAAAAAGCGTCGACGCACCTTTTTTTCAGAATTAGTGACTGCAATACGTTCTTGTGTCCTAGGGAAAGACATTTAACGCATATTTTCTATTAGGGCCAAGCAGTCTACCTGCAGTAGGGGCCCAGCCACAGGAAAGACTTGCAAAAAGAACCCAAAAAAGTGGTCGGCGTCATAGGCGAAGCTAGGATTTTTGATTAATAGAGCCCAAACCGCAAAGCAATGACGTCACCAGAACTTTTCAAAACAAATTTTTAATGGGCAAAGATACCGTAAAATGGAGGATCAGAAGCAAAAGCCTGGGTTACCATGTAACCAGGATTTTGCTAAAGGGGGTCAGGACTTGCACCAAAACTTGAAAAGTTTTCAAAAAATTGTAAATTAAGAGAGATGGCTAGTAAACTAGTGTAACTTGAGCGTATCACAGACTAGGGTTTAGGTGCAAAGTCCCCCGCCGCTGGGCGATTTTTTGTAATGTTTTAGAAAAAATTGCAATTCTAAGGCCATTTAGATCACATTTTGCACGTTTGTAGATCCATTTAAAATCACTAAATTTTTAAGATTTGAAAGCCAACTGAAAAAATTAAATTGTTCAATCTTCCATTTACTTGCAGGTCAAGTCCCACACATGTTTAAAATCTTGCATTTTTAGGTTAAATTTTGCAAGTGGCTTGGTCCAGGTAGGGTGAAGCAAGACGCAATGCCTCCTGCAATATTTTTAGCAGCTAGTAAATAATGATTCACTCCAAGATTTGCCTTGTAGATTTTTGTTTTATCATAAAAATAACCAGTTTTAGGAGTACATAAACGACCGGGACCCAGGCTCGCTCAATTCAAATTCAATAATTTGTTCAATAAGCATTTTCACAAGCTAATTTTTTTTTTCAAAAGTATTTTGTCGCGTTAAAGCTGCTAAGATGGAGGTGGATTGTTATTCAAAGTTGGTGCAATAGATGGTTACAAGCAGTACTTAAATTGTAGGGAGGATGGGGTGGGACGCGTCTCCCCATCGAGATTGAGCCTCCCCCCATTGAGATTTAGGAGTCTGCTCATCCAGATTTTAGCGCTGGTTTATGGGAGGAAAACTTTACTGTTTTTGGCCTGAAAAACCGCTTGAATTTCTGATTTCGGCCAGAAAAAGCCTTCGGATTTCAGCGAAGACCTTTTTTTTTGGAGATTACCTGTTTTTGGCCGGATAGATCGCTTGAATTTCTGATTTCGGCCAGAAAAAGCCTTCGGATTTCGGCGAAGACCTTTTTCTTTTTTTTTTTTTTTTTAGAGATCACCTGTTTTTAGCCGGAAAGATCGCTTGAATTTCTAATTTTGGCCAGAAAAAGCCTTCGGATTTCGGCGAAGACCTTTTTTTTGTTTTTATTTCTATTTTTTGGAGGTCACCTGTTTTTGGCCGGAAAGACCGCTTGAATTTCCGATTTCGGCCAGAAAAAGCATGCGGATTTCGGCGAAGATCTTTTTTTTTTGGAGATCACCTGTTTTTCACTAAATTTTCACTGAAAAATTGCCTCATTCCATTTCAGAAACAATGGAAATTTGGGTCAAGTTTGTTTGCGGAACAACCTTCCAAAAAATTCTGGCTACGTGCCTGTTCTTTACTAAGGTTCAGTAAACGCTGAAAAAGCGTCCCCCCCATGCAAAATTTTACAATTTAAGTACTGGTTACGAGTCATGTTATTGCATTATCTTCACAAAAAGGTTAAATGAGGGACTGAGGTTGCAACTTTTTAGGACAAAAAGCCTGAGTTTCTTCCGGATAATACATTTACATTGGTTGGATGTTTATATTGTACTGTTGAACGCAAAGGTGCTAAAATAAACTTAAGCTGAAAAAAGGCTTTGTTGTCTTTATTTTTATCACTGGTGGCAATTCAATTCCCCCCCCCCCCCCCCTTGGCTACGCCTGTGCTAAGCGTTGATGTGGTAAGACAGACGTAAAGTACCTGGGTTCATACGAATGATCGATCGAGTGACTATAGCAAAAGTTCATGACCTATGAAGAATGTTGGTGCCATGAGTATGAGTTTGACTATTTCGTTCACACTCTTTAAACGATTAAGAACGGACACGATCCTACTCTGAATGGACTACCCAATGACATAAAACTAGATGATCCAAAACTGCGCTAATGCGCTCGTTTTATTCTCTTGTTGGTTACGCTTGGCTGCAGGGGTCACTCTTCTGCTTTTCTCTGGCACTGGCGATTAGCAGGGCCTGCGAGAGGGGGGTTACATCGTACCCGGGCCCGGGCCTAGGGGGGCCCTGGCTCCAGGGGGCCCGGAAGAGTTCAGGTTTCCGCGTTAAGTTTTGGTATCACACCATAACACCGTAATCAAACTTGCCTAGAGCAAAAATATCAGTCAGCCTATTCAGTACTGGTAATTGGTCGCTATTTTTGCTACACAGTCTTTAGGGCATCCAATAGTGGCCAATTTGATTAAAAAAAGAGGAAAATGTATCAAAAGCCATACACTTGCACCGAAATTAACGTTTTGTTACATTTCTCTGACTTGAGAGCCCTAATTCTACGGTGTAACAATGTACGAGGGCCCACATCAGGGTGTCGAACCGTTTCAAATAACGGTTCGGGTTCAGGTTTAGCTCCTGCTTAAAATATTTTAGCAGTTCAGGTTTGGTTCGGGTTTACTTGAGCACCATTTTCGAGGTTCAGGTTTGGTTCAGGTTCACTCAAAAAAAAATATTACTAGTTCAGGTTCGGTTCGGGTTCATTGACTTAACATTTAACTGTCGTTACTCGTTTCGTCCAGAAAAAAAAGGAGATTATTGCTGATGCTGTTGATGATCACCACTGCTCTTATTGTGCGTGTACCAGCGCCAGCGGCATCCGGATATGAAAAAAAATATTCTTAGATTTGTTATGGGTTCAGGTTCGGTTTGCGTTCACTTGAGCACAATTTTGAGGGTTCAGGTTCGGTTCAGGTTCACTGAAGTAAAATTTTGCTGGTTCAGGTTCGGTTCGGGTTCACCGAAATGAAACGGTTCATTCGGGTTTACGGTTCGGGTTCAGGTTCGGTTCGACACCCTGGCCCACATTTCCAGAGATCCAAAAGCAATTCAATCTCAGAGAGCGGAGACAAAGTTGACATACTACACTACTATCATTAAGTAACTCACTCTATCTATATGAGTTTAATAGGTATTTGGGTTTGTGAAGTCTATGATTGCAGATGACTTCTTATCTGTGGCTTTTACAGTGAGTGTCACTGTTGTACTCTGGTACTGGGAGTATGATCATGTCGTCCTAGTGATGTTGTCCCCGAGAGGACGCTGTTGCCGGCTCCAATTTCTATCGAGAATTCCCGCCAAAACAATCGATTAAAGCCAATGTATGTTATTTGAACGTGTCGTCCCCCCATGTTGCTTATTCAGTAGATCTAGGCTACATAATCAACTGTAAGTTATAGACTATTCCTAGCCAAATAATATCTTATAACATCCTATATGATATAATATGCTATGCCGCAAATTTGTACATGCCAGAGAGTAAGCAATGGAAAATCTAATTTCAGAATTGTCATCCACTGCTATCAGTGGTGTAGTCAAAGCGTAGTGTCTATGCTGTAGTGTTGAGTGTTGACATAACAAACCACTACAAAGAGCAACTGTTTAGGAAAATTTTTAAGCTAAAACAAAATTAATTAATACTAACAGTTAGCATTTTCTGGGCCTTCAAAATCAAGGCACTTGGGGTTGCTCTAAATAAGCACTGTAGCCTATAGGCATAGAAGGCATAGCATAACCTTTACCCCACCACAATGGCTACTCTACTCCTGCCTTATTTGCTTTCTATGTCTATCTAGCCTCTAGCTCAATCTAGGCACTGTATATTACCCGTATATTAATAAATAAACTTATTGCCAAGATAATCAAGATTTTGGGTGGGAAATATTTTATCCGACTAGCTAAATTGATAAAACTTTTATCGGTAAACTATTTGGATTTGCAGTATTAAAATCATTATATTGTATAATGTGTCAGTGTCATCATCCCCCACTTCACATACTTTTTTCATGTACATCACGTTTTCTGCTGGTCAATTTAAGCAAGTTTGGTGCTGGGCTGTTGATCAAAGGCTGTATTTTACCCTCGAAAAACATAAAAAGTGCTAAAGCTTCCGGGGCTCCGCCCCGCACCAAGCTGGGGGAGCTCACAGCGCTCCCCCAGATCCCTAGCTGGATTTAAACCAATTTTACGTCTAGTTGTGTTTTTCATAGGTCCTAACTGTATGCGAATATCGTCATTCCCTCACTTTTAAATGAAGATCTACACCCATCGGACAAAAAGTGATTTAACGGCAAGGGCCCCGATAAAGCTTGGGGGGCCCAATAAGATTTGGGACCCGGTATCGACATCCGTACACCCTGGAAAATTTTCTCTCTGAGGCCCTGGTGATTGGTGCGCAGTTTGAAAAAGGTCGGTTGAAGCGCTAATAATGTGCTTGCATAGTAATTAATGGTGGTTTGAAGGGAATTAATTTGTATTCATGTTTATGTCATTCGAGTGAAAGCGATATCTTGAAAATTGGAGCTGATTTTGCAGGTCCTTGGTAGTCTATTCAGAGTAGGATCGTGTCCGTTCTCAATCGTTTAAAGAGTGTGAACGAAATAGTCAAACTATACTCATGGCACCAACATTCTTCATAGGTCATGAACTTTTGCTGTAGTCACTCGATCGATTATTCGTATGAACCCAGGTACTTTACGTCTGTCTTACCACATCAACGCTTAGCACAGGCGTAGCCAAGGGGGAGGGGGGGGAATTGAATTGCCACCAGTGATAAAAATAAAGACAACAAAGCCTTTTTTCAGCTTAAGTTTATTTTAGCACCTTTGCGTTCAACAGTACAATATAAACATCCAACCAATGTAAATGTATTATCCGGAAGAAACTCAGGCTTTTTGTCCTAAAAAGTTGCAACCTCAGTCCCTCATTTAACCTTTTTGTGAACATAATGCAATAACACAACTCGTAACCATCTACTGCACCAACTTTGAATAACAATCCACCTCCATCTTAGCAGCTTTAACGCGACAAAATACTTTTGAAAAAAAAAATTAGCTTGTGAAAATGCTTATTGAACAAATTATTGAATTTGAATTGAGCGAGCCTGGGTCCCGGTCGTTTATGTACTCCTAAAACTGGTTATTTTTATGATAAAACAAAAATCTACAAGGCAAATCTTGGAGTGAATCATTATTTACTAGCTGCTAAAAATATTGCAGGAGGCATTGCGTCTTGCTTCACCCTACCTGGACCAAGCCACTTGCAAAATTTAACCTAAAAATGCAAGATTTTAAACATGTGTGGGACTTGACCTGCAAGTAAATGGAAGATTGAACAATTTAATTTTTTCAGTTGGCTTTCAAATCTTAAAAATTTAGTGATTTTAAATGGATCTACAAACGTGCAAAATGTGATCTAAATGGCCTTAGAATTGCAATTTTTTCTAAAACATTACAAAAAATCGCCCAGCGGCGGGGGACTTTGCACCTAAACCCTAGTCTGTGATACGCTCAAGTTACACTAGTTTACTAGCCATCTCTCTTAATTTACAATTTTTTGAAAACTTTTCAAGTTTTGGTGCAAGTCCTGACCCCCTTTAGCAAAATCCTGGTTACATGGTAACCCAGGCTTTTGCTTCTGATCCTCCATTTTACGGTATCTTTGCCCATTAAAAATTTGTTTTGAAAAGTTCTGGTGACGTCATTGCTTTGCGGTTTGGGCTCTATTAATCAAAAATCCTAGCTTCGCCTATGACGCCGACCACTTTTTTGGGTTCTTTTTGCAAGTCTTTCCTGTGGCTGGGCCCCTACTGCAGGTAGACTGCTTGGCCCTAATAGAAAATATGCGTTAAATGTCTTTCCCTAGGACACAAGAACGTATTGCAGTCACTAATTCTGAAAAAAAGGTGCGTCGACGCTTTTTCGCAAGAAGTTGGTAAAATATATGAATCATCAAAGACGACATTTAGAGTTTTGATCGTATGCTGTATCTGATGATTTATTTTTGCTTTATCTTGCTGTCACGAAACAACGGTGGCGCTGTATATTAGACAAAACCGCATCTGCTTTGGAGTTTCTCTGCAATCAATTTCAAAACATACCCGTGATTTTTCACTGCAGTATTTTGATGAATTCAAATTTTTTTCACTAAAACGTCTCAAAATCGACGGTTTTCTAAACGAAAAAAGGAAAAATTTCTTGAGCGGCGCGACCTTCCAAAATAGAATTTGCAGCTGAAATTTCACGCAAAAATATCATAAAATCAATCTTTTTTGTAAAAAAAGCAAGATTTTTCAGCAGCGAAGACGCCACATTCCACAGTAAAAGTTAATCTTTTTTATAAAGATACTTCACCACTGGATAACATATCTTAAAAAAAAAGAAATCAAAAACGCACAAAAATAAATTAAGGACAAACGTAAGAGAAAAAAAATCCAAATTAATAAAAGAAACTAAATCCTGTGCTGATTCAAAGCGATAAAATTTCAGTGATTTTCTAGTATTTGCGAGCAAAATTGCAACTATTAGGAGATTAAAGAATGCTGTTAGTAGTTTATTCTGGCCGAAAACTATAGGGATTGCGGCGTGCGGTGTGAGGTGTGCGGCGTTCTCCAAATGCATCGTCCCCCAAGCATAGTATTATCTAAACGCAGTTTTGTCTAAATGCGGCGTTGTAGTCTTAGCTCTAACCTTACTCTAACCCTAGCTAGTTGTAAGAATTGAAACTTGGTCATGGCATGAGTACCCAACCACCGCAGGAGCCTGGCTTCAAGTCTACAGCTTGAAGAGTGTCTTGCCTGAGAATCAAACCACCGCAGGTGGTTTGCCTGGCTTCAAATCCAAAGTAGTAGCTGTTTAAAAGTGAATAACCTTAACCCAAGATCTAACCCTATTCTTAGCTTTAACTCTAAGTTTAGTGTAGTTAGTTGTAAGAATCGAACCCGAAACTTAGTGTTGACTTGAAGAGTGACTGAGTACCGAACCACCGCAGGTGGTTTGCCTGGCTTCAAATCCAAAGTAGTTGCCGGTTAAAAGTGAATAATCTTAACCAAGATCTAACCCTAGTCTTAGCTTTAACTCTAAGTTTAGTGTAGTTAGTTGTAAGAATCGAACCCGAAACTTTGTGTTGACCTGAAGAGTGACTGAGTACCGAACCACCGCAGGTGGTTTGCCTGGCTTCAAGTGTAAAGACCTTAGTGTCTTTCCTGAGAATCAAACCACCACAGGTGGTTTGCCTGGCTTCAAGTCTAAAGACCCTTAGTGTCTTGCTTGAGCACCGAACCACCGCAGGTGATTTGTCAAACCACCGCAGGTGGTTTGCCTGGCTTCAAGTGTAAAGACCTTGCCTGGGAACTGGCTATGGTTCAAGTCTCAAGTGTTATTTAGTAACTAGTTAAAGTATAAGCGAATAATTAACCTGAGAATCGAAACTTAGTGTTGACCTGAAGAGTGACTGAGTACCGAACCGCCGCAGGTAGTTTGCCTGGCTTCAAGTTCAAAGTAGTAGCCGGTTAAAAGTGAATAACCTGAGAACCCTGTAGTTTCTGAATGTAAAAAGATTATCTAGTTGATGCTATGAAGTCTATTTTGTACGTTTGAGAATAAGCTTCGTGTAACTTGAAACGTTTCCTGTCGCGCTGTAGCTGAATTTTCGCTGCCGTGTCGAAATCGTAAAAAAAACAGCTGTTGACCTATTCAAGGTTTAGCTGTGAATCACTATCTTTTGTTAATCTTTGTAAACTCTTCGAATATGGAACGAGCATGGCGCAACAGAACTTGTACTCGTTTAACCCCAATGATTTTAGGGTCGATCCTTTGGCATACGATGCCGTAATAACATTGTCTATAAAAGGTAGTTAATGAACTCTAGTTTTCATTAAATGAGATTAGAATTAAGACTTTAATTGGAATCGCTAACTGCGTCTGATCGTAAGCGAGCTTTGGGGAATCCCCTCTTTGGGGAAATTCCTGTTAATTTGAAAGCGAATTTTTTCAAAAACTTTTCAAAGAGTGCTCTAGAATAGGTCTGTCAACCTCAGGTTATGGACTGAATCTCTAGTGGAGGAATGCGGCAAAAAAACCTAAACTTTAAAACACTTGCCTGAGAACCGTTGGGAACCAAACCACCGAAGGTGGTGAGTCTAAAGTGTAAAATTGGTAAGACTTTTTGGAAACCCAACCACCGTAGGTGGTGAGTCTAAAGTGTAAAATTGGTAAGGCTTCCTAGGAACTGAACCACCGCAGGCGGTGAGTCTAAAGTTTACAATTTGTAACACTTCCTGGGAACCGAATCACCGAAGGTAGTGTATCCAAAGTTTAAAATTTGTAAGGCTTCCCAGGAAATCAAACTACCGCAGGTGGTTAGTTAAAGTGTAAAAATTTGTAAGGCTTTCCTGGGAATCGAACTACCGAAAGTGGTTAGTCAAAGTCTAAAGTTTAAACTTTGGACTAAACTTTAAATGTCATGGACCGTTCTTTGGACTGGCGACTAGCTGTCGCAAAATCGCTTTGAAGTTTGTTGGTTCCAACAATTCGTTACTTTCAATCTAAAAAAATTAAAAAATATAAAAAACAAAATAAAATTTAAAGGCATTTATTCGATAACGTAGAAATATGTCTGAAATATGGTTGTATATTACTGTAATTCTGGAGTTTGAATAACTACGGTATTATGTTTCAACAAGACGATGGTGAACTTGAATACAAGTTGGTCGATAGTATACTTTGACTTTTACATTAAAATATTGCAACAGCAACCGCTAGAATATATGTGAGTCGATATGGAATGGTGGTATTATCCTTCGACTTTTGCATTAAAATAGCGAGGGGCTGGTGGTGGTGGTGGTGGTACTACCCGACCCCTTCCGAGGGATGGGGGCGCGGAGGAACTCCGCGGAGACCCAACAGTCGGGCCACACCCCAAGGTCTGGACCATAGATCGAGAATAGAAAGAGAGGAGCCAAAGATAGATTTGCGAAGGGGTTCAGAAGCAGGACAATCGAGGAGGAGATGATTGAGGTCCTGCAGAGGGTGTCCACAGGCACTACAATCAGAATTCTCCTTCCGACTGATCCTGTGAAGATAAGAAGATAAAAGAAGACTTTCCTGATAAAAGAAGATAAAAGAATCACCACCGCCCACAGGTTCACAGTCGGTCCATATCTTGCCACCCCACACTCAAGGAAATCCACGCCCCTCACAAAATCTTCGTATTCTTCAATGGAATGCCGGCGGCCTTCCTTCCTCCCGCCGTGCCGAACTGATCGCTTTTCTCTCTGGCAACCACTATGACCTCATTTTCCTCCAGGAAACTCATCTTTCCTCAACCAAAAAGTTCCAAATCCCTGGTTATTATACCCTCCGCTCGGACCGGACATTCGGTAGACAAGGCCCTGTTTCCTCCGCTACTCATAACACTGGCGGTGGTGTCCTCACTCTCATCCACTCTGACCTAGCTTTCTCTCCTGTTTCTGTCTCCTCTCTGTCTTCTCAGGACCCCTACTCAGACTACACCTGTGTTAAAGTCCTTCTCTCCAACCACTCTCCTCTTCAATTTCTTAACCTCTACTCCCCTCCCATCAGAAACACTCCTTCTGACTACCGCACCAGGACCTTCTGTCCTGACATCCTTCCTAACTCCCCCGACACTTTTATCCTCGGAGACTTCAATGCTCACCATCCAACATGGGACAGACTCATTCCTCCTAACCCGCTCGGAAATGACCTGTTTCGCTGGATCACTTCCTCCGGTCTGGAAATTCTGAACGACCCCGCCTCTCCCACGCTCCTTCACCATTCCACCGGGAGCCGTTCTTCCCCTGATATCTCGTTAGCTCCTGCGTCTCTCGCTCCCCACTGTGAATGGCGCACTCTCCCTGGCCTTGGCTCAGACCATCTCCCCATTGAAATTGTCCTCCCCCTCTCTCCAGTTCGTCACCCAAACACTCGTCCTCCCAAATTCAACTACAAAAAGGCCAGTTGGGATATTTACCAATCTTATCTTGCTGAGCACCTTCCCTCTCTTGATTTCGATGCACTCAACATCCACCAGGCTGCTCACTCCTTTTCCCTCTTCTTAGTCGAAGCTGCCAAGGCCTCTATCCCCTTCGGCCGCCTTGGTCGTCCCCCCAAAGCCTGGTGGTCCCAGGAAGCGGAATCTGCAGTGCGGGAACGACGGAGGGCCCGCTCCGTAGCACACCGATCCGAGTCGCACCGACTCAGATACATAGACGCTTCTCGTAGGGCGTCCTCAGTCATTTCTAGAGCCAAATCTGCAACCTGGCAAGCCACCTGTTCTAACCTGTCTCCCCGTTCTGATCCTCGTGCTGTCTTCAGGCTTCTCAATGCCATCTCTGGCAAAAAGAACACCTCCCATGACCCTTCTTTTCCTGATTGCACTTCCCCTCTTGATACTGCCAACCACTACGCCTCTTATCTTCGCTCACATTTATCTCAAGCGACACCCCGTTCCTCGCGCAGAGCCGAAAGACAGTTCATGAATGAACTCCGGAAAGCTAGATGTGAGGATGCTTCTTCCCTCCACAATTCATTCTGCTCCCCCTTCTCCTTGAATGAACTCTCCACTGCTATCAGTAATCTCTCCGCTTCCACTGCATCTGGCCCTGACCAGATTGCCTACCCTTTACTAAAGCACCTGCCTGAACCTGCACAGCTCCTCCTTCTTTCTCTTTTTAACAGGTCCTGGCTCTCTCACACCTTCCCCTCTTGTTGGAAACCTTCCACTATCATTCCCATTCACAAACCTGGAAAACCCACCTCCTCTCCGTCCTCTTTCCGCCCCATTTCCCTCACCTCCTGCATCTCCAAGCTTTTTGAGCGCTTGATTCTTTCTCGCCTAACTTTTCACCTTGAATCTAATCATCTCCTCTCCACTTGCCAGGCCGGCTTTCGTCCTGGTAGGTCATCCCTTGACCAAATTCTAACTCTGTCTCAATCAATCTGGGATGGCTTCCAAAAGAAAAAACCTCCAGACCGAACCATTTTGGCTTCTGTTGACTTCTCCAAGGCTTTCGACTCGGTCTGGCACTCTGCTCTTTTTCACAAACTCCTCTCGCTCAAACTCCCCCCTTGCTTCGTTCTTTGGGTGCGCTCCTTCCTTTCTGATCGTAGAGCTAAAGTCCAGGTTGGTGGTTCCCACAGCCGCTCTTTCCGCATCAGACGTGGGGTCCCACAGGGCTCGGTACTTGGTCCAGTCCTTTTCATTCTGTTTGTTGATGACATCACTAAGGATTTACCTCGGGATGCCCATGCCTCCCTGTATGCTGATGATCTGGCCATCTGGTCCTCTTCCCCAGACCCGCTCAAAGCCTCCTCTGTTGTCCAATCCTCCCTCGCTGTTCTTGAAACATGGTCCAACTTATGGAGACTTCCACTCAATCCAAAGAAGTGTGAGTCCTCCTTTTTCTCTACAGATCCCCATCAAGCCACTTTCCAACCCCGACTGAACCTTTTGGGCTTCCCTCTTTTGTTCAATCCCACCCCTAAATTCCTTGGAGTAACCTTTGATCGGACTCTATCCTTTGGGGCCCATGTCCAATCCCTGTGTTCCAAATTCTACCCACGCCACAAAGCCCTTCGCTCAATTGCCACTGCCTCTTGGGGTCCCACAAAAGAATCTCTCTCCCTACTCTACAAAGCCTTTGTCCGTCCGGTGCTCACATATGCCTCTCCTGGATGGTTTCCGTTCCTCTGCAACACTGCAACCAATCATCTGGAAGTTCTACACAGAGCTGCATGCAGGGTCATTACTGGTTGCCTCTCTTCCACCCCCTCCTCACTACTCCTTCTCGAGGCCCAACTCCCTCCTCTAAAGCTGACACTAGAACATCAGACCCTCTACTCCTTTGAACGTGCTCTGCGCCTCCCCCCCGACTTCTCCAGCCTTTACGCCCTGGCAATCAAAAACGTTCCCCGTCGTCTAAAGAAGAAACCCTCCTGGAGATCTTTCTGTTCTTCAGCCACACTACCACTCCCATCCCCACGTGAGTCTCTGATCACTTGCCCCCCTTTTCCACCATGGTCCACAACCCACTTCACTGTTTCCCCCTTCATTCCCGACTGCACAGGCAGCAGTACAGCCCGACTCCAAATTGCTTCAAGCCGACTATCCTCCCTCCCCCCCTCTGATATCCAAGTATGGACTGACGGTTCTGTCCCCTCCCTTTTCGGTCCTGGTGGCGCTGGAGTCTATGCTACATGCTCCAAATGCAACACATCCCATTCCCTATCCTTTTCCTCTGGTACAATTGCCTCCAGTTTCACAGCCGAAACCTTTGCCCTCAACCAAGGTCTTGCTTGGTGTACTAGTCATTTGATGTCCTGCAAATTCCAGTCAGTTCTTTTCCTAACCGACTCTCAATCAGCCCTCTCTATCCTTTCTTCAGCCCCCACTTATCTCCTGCCTGAGACCCTATGGAATGTTTGGTCCCTTGCCTCTTCCCTCTCCAACAATACCACTTTGAGCTTCCAATGGGTCCCCGGACACGCAGGTCTTCCCGGAAATGAAAAAGCTGATTTACTTGCGAAAACTGGTGCCTCTCTGCCCACTGATGCGATCCCTAGCCCTCTCCTCCCAGTTATTGCCAAAGTCCGTTATTCCCAATACCGCAATTGGAGACGTCTCATCTCTCACTCCCACCTGAACTTCCAAGTCCCCGAAGTCTCTTCGGAGGAACTTCTTCTTCCTCGCTCCATACGCAGTGAGCTCTCTCGTCTTCGCTGCCATGGTCACAGTCTTCTTTTATCTTCTTATCTTATCTTCTAGGGGCTGGTCGTTAGCTGTTGCGGCCACATCTGTAAACCTCAGATGGTCTGTCACAAATTCACCTTTAGAAAATCTTTTCAACCGTTTTCACTCGCCAGATTAAAATTTGTTAACGCTGTTTTGCTTGCATGACGATCAATGCGAAAGCTAGAAGCAAACCTAGGAAATCTTGTAAAACAAACAGCCTATTCAGCTTCTCAGCTTAGCCAAAACTGCGTCGCCATTTTTTCTTTGACCAGCATAGTTACATCATAATCACGTTATCATGTCCAAACGAAAATCTACGGATGCTAAGATTACTGGTACGGACTTAGAGAACATTCAGAATTTAATTAATAAAGCTGTTACCAAATCACTTGCTAAACATTCTCAGAAGATGCTGGAACTAAAAGACGAACTAGCTGAAATGAAAAAAGATCAAAAAGATATGCGAATCCAAATAAATGCTCTAAAAGCTGAAAACAATAAGCTGAGAGAATCTAATCAAAAGGTGGACGAAAGTGAAGTTCGAGATCAAGTGAAATCATTAATAGATGAAGAAAGATCTTCAACCAAACAGGAGAAAGTGAAGCTAAGGCAAGAAGTTGATCAACTAACGACAAGAACGGACATGCTTTCTGGAAGTGTGGCCTTCATCGCGGACCAATATGACCTTGACATTGCTAAATTTTCCATTGCCTCTAAACTAGCCAAGGAAACCTCTGATAAACTGTTAAAAGTAAGAAGTGAAATTGACGACTTAAAAATGCAACAAAAATCAACTGCAATGCATCTGGACAAACTAGAGCAATATGGCAGACGAGAAAATGTCGAAATCCACGGTGTACCGACAATGAGGAACGAAAATACGAATCAAATCGTTAAAACCGTGGCAAAAGCTCTGAATGTGCAATTGGACGAGAGGCACATTTCAACTTCTCACCGACTATCGAAACCTCAAAACCAAAAAGAAACCCGTCAGTACCCGCCGATTATTGTGCGTTTTTCGAATAGAGACAAACGCAAAGAAATATTCAGAAAACGAAAAAATCTTCAAGCCAATCAATACATAAAATCAACGTTTGGCAATGCCAATCTGAAAATAACAGAAAATCTGACCAGGTATAAAAAAACTCTATTTGATACCGCTAAATTGGCCAACCAAGATCTCCATTATAAATTCCTTTGGACTTTTCAAGGCCAAATTCGCCTTAGACAGAAACCAGATAGCAAAATCATTACTGTGTCCTCACTATCTGACTTGAACAAGCTTGGGTATTCCGGCCCTGTTGCTGGAAAAACTGGGACGAAGTGTTAAGTGTGCCTATTATTGCTTTTTACCAGTAGGCTATCATACTACATTAATTTTTATTATACAGCAAAATGACCTTGTGCAACAAAAAGACTTTATGTAAGAATTGTAGCATGCTCAATTGTACCACCATATGCAACAAGTGTTGCAATGCCTTACTTCCCTTTTTTTCAATTAGCGACTTAGAATATAAAATTTTGAATACCGGTATCAGTGATCACAATTCAATCCAATGTAATAACAATGCTGAAACCAGTGTAAGAGACGATGAATATTTTTCTCCCAAACAACTTCGGAATCTCATGAGTAAGCGAAATAATTCATCCTTAATAATTCACTTTAATACAAGAAGTTTAGCAAAAAACAAAAATTTAATTGAAGAATTCTCAACCGAAATCAAATATTCTCCAGAGATAATTGGCATATCAGAAACTAAAATCAATTCTAACACGTGTCTCAATTTAAACATTCCAAATTTCGATTTTTTTCATAATGACTCTCCCACGAACGCAGGAGGAGTTGGAATATATGTAAAACAAAGTTTGAAATATAAACTAAGACATGATTTATCGCTCAATGTACCAAATTGCGAAGATATATGGGCAGAAGTTTCAACCAACCAAGGCAGTATAATTTTTGCTGTAATTTACCGACATCCATGTACTAACTTCCTAGTTTTTGAAAATGCCTTGTGTAACACCTTAACCGAATTGGAAAACCAAAAACTGAAGTATGTAGTCAGTGGGGATATAAACATAAATCATTTAGCATTTAATAATCAAAAAATCAGCAATTACTTTAATTCACTAAATGCGTTAGGTAGCAAACTTTTAATTAATGTACCTACACGGTTTTCGAGACATAGCAAGCCTTCTTTGTTAGATCATGTTTACTCCAACATCACCCAAAAAGAAATTATTGGTAAGCCATGCTTATTTCACATATCTTGACCACTTGCCGACTTGTGCAATAATAAACAGTTTTAGTGCTAACAAAAAATTCACGTCAAAAATGAAGAGGTGTATGAAAACCTTTAAAGTAGAAAGCTTTATTATTGATCTAAATTGCCAATTGCAAAGCTGTCGTAATATAAATAACCAAGACACGGATGTCAATGAAGATGTCTCCAGAATTACTGAAATTTTTATGAAAACCTTAAATAGCCATGCACCCCTAGTGTTTATGTCTCGACGTGAAAGAAAACTGAACGAGAAACCTTGGATAACTAAAGGCATTTTGAAATCAATCAAAACGAAAAACAAGCTATTCAAATCTTGTTATAAGTGTTCTGAAGTCAGCAAAATTGATTTTTACAAAAAATACCGCAATAAGCTCACGCATGTAAAATTTCTTGCAAGGAGTCAATATTACAACAGTTTATTAACAGAAAACCGATCCAACCCTAAAAAAAACTGGGAGATTCTTCGACAAATTATTGAAGGCAAGAACAGCTCGTGCAATAAACTATCCACTTCCTTAAAAATAAACGGAATAACATGTGAAACTGACAGTGATGAATTCTTAAACCGAATGAGTGAATATTTCGCTAACGTTGGCTCAAACTTATCGAAAAGTAATAAATCTGACATTTCCCAACTAAAGATTTTTTCCAAGTCTATAATGCAAAGTTTTATGTTGCATGAATTTACTGAAAGCGAAGTGTCTCTCGCTATTAGCGATGTTAAAAGTAATTCGGCTCCTGGAATTGACGGCATTTCTCCAAAATTTATGAAAATGGCCAAAGTTGCCTTAGCTCCTATTTTGACTAAATTATACAATAAATGTTTGCAACAGGAATGTTTTCATGATGATTTTAAAGTAGGTCAAGTCATTCCAATTCCGAAAACATTAGCACCCAAAGAACTTGGTGAATTTCGACCTATAACTCTCTTAAACCTCTTTTCTAAAGTTTTCGAAAAAGTGTTAAAGTCTAAATTTATGGATTTTATTGACAAATATAATATACTAGCTCCTGAACAATTTGGATTTACGACAAACAGCTCCACTGAACTAGCAATAACCACGATTTATGACAAATTACTTGATAATCTTGATAAAAATCAATATACTTGTGCTGTATTTCTCGACATCAAAAAGGCTTTTGATTCCCTTGACCACAAAATCCTACTGAAGAAGCTAGATCACTATGGTTTTCGAGGAAAAATTTGGAATTTGATGAAATCCTATTTGGAAAACAGAAAAATTTGCACTAAAGTAGAATTAAACACTTCGGGTTTTTTTAAAGTAACTCACGGAATTCCTCAAGGCTCTGTCTTAGGACCACTTCTTTTTCTGTTGTTTATCAACGACTTACCTCAAGCATCAAAATTCAATGTTACTTTGTTTGCTGATGATGCTAACTTGCATATTTCCCACCAAAATCCACACACTTTGCAAGTAATGGTTAATGAAGAAATCGAGAAAATTGAAAACTGGATGTACTCTAACAAACTAACGTTAAACTACTCGAAGTGTAGCTATATGATTATAAGCCGCAAGCCCCTTAATATCTCAGAATTTAGTTTGACAATGAATAACTTGAATATCAAACGAAGTGATTGCGTAAAATATCTAGGTGTGTTATTAGATGAAAACTTAACCTGGAAAAATCAAGTACAAAAACTAAACAAAAGCCTTTCAAAAATATGTGGGTTAATCTTTAAAATAAGACACTATGTACCCTTAGCCACTCGCAAACTAATTTATTACTCTATGTTTCACTCAGTCATATCGTACTCTTTAATTAATTGGGGAAGAACTACCAATTCGCGTCTACACCAACTGGAAGTTTTGCAGAATAAATTTATCAGAGCCAGTTTATTTCTTCCTCGAAATTCTCCTATCGACTGTCTTTATGTTAAATTTCAAGCTTTAAAACTAAAAGACATGATCAAATTTGAATTTTCAAAATTTATTTTTAAATTTAAAAATAACATGCTTCCTTTATCATTGAGTAATTACTTTGTCGATCTAACTAAGATACACAAACACAACACCAGACAAAAATCAGCCGGCGGTTATTATCATCATACATTCGACAGTGAGTTTGGGAGGAAAAGATTACATCACGCATGTTTAAAGGAATGGGAAGCTATTCCTCTTGCTCAAAAAAATTGCTCCTTTGCTAAATTTAAAAATAATTATAAATCAGTTACTTTGGAACGTTACTCCAAAGACGATGGTTAAATACATAATTTGCTTAACTGCTTGGTTTTTGTTTTTTTTCAAGTGGAGTAAAATATGTAATAAGTGTGATCGTTAATCTTTAGACTTACATTGATGTAAAGAAACGTTTTAGCTAAAATTAAACTTGTATTTTACTAGAAAACGTGTTTGCTAGATTAGACCTGTATTGTTATTAGGAAAACGTAATGTAATTATTCAATTACACCTATCGCATATTGTTGTTAATGAAAAATAGCTCAGCAAAAATTGACTGATTTGATAGATGCACGGTACCCATTAATGCGAAAACTGATATACATTGTAAATATTGTTTGCTTTATGACAGTGCTGCTTTTTACTATGCTTTGTAGAATTGTGTTAATTTTTCGCCAAGCTTAAGTTTACGTCTGATACTGTTTAAGTATTGCCATTTGGTGCAGTTGACATAGATGACCGCATGGTCTTTCGCTGCTTCCTGCCTGCGTACTTTAACGTATGGTAAATAAACTTGACTTGACTTGACTTGACGTAATATAATCCAATTTGTTTAATTTTCGATTGTTTTGGCACCACAAGGACTAGCAAGTTTGTTAGCTGCAATACTTACTCGAGAGTTTTATCGCTCTAGTCATGCTATCAAAATGAACGTGTGTACCTATTGTCAGAAAACCTTTACTCGAAATGGTGCTATACTACGTCACAAAAGAGATGTACATGAACGGTTTTGAAATTGAGTGCGAAAATGTGACAGAAAATTTAAAAGAAAACTAACCCCTGATTGAACTCAGAGATTGGTATAAGAAATAAAAAGTTTAGCCTCAAGTTAACTAATTTTTTAATTTGTGGTACTTAATTTAAAATCGGATTGGTTATTAATTTTATTTTTATTCGTTACATTTTATTTGTGCCAAAATACAATTTTAATAAAATGAGCAATAATTAAATCAGAACAGTACAATTGTAGCCAATTCAAAAAAAAAAAAAAACAATATTTTTACACAAATAGAAGCAGCTAAACGAATAACGTTATAACACGCATCAAGTCAAGGTAACATGGTCGCAGTTATCAATATTATGCACGGCTTTGAAACAATATGTAATACGAATGGTTTTGAAAAAAAAAAACCAGTTATCAATGTTATGCATGGCTTGCAAACAATATGTTTCATACATAAAATGCAAAACCACGATATAGACTAAAGAGAGGACGAGCATTACATAATCGATTAAAAATACTCAACTATTAAATTTGAACTAACGCTTGAAATCACTTCATAAATAGAGAATGAGTCAAGAGCACTACCTAGCGGTTAGAGGAAAATTTTAACCTTGCCTGTTTTTTGCATAATTCGAATAATCATGATAAACAATGAACTTAAAATAGAATGATAAACTCAAAATCCAAAACACACTACAGACCAGAAAGGAAGCAGATGAGTCCAAAGCACTACGTAAAAAATACATTTTACCTCACACTTAAGTTTGAACTAACATTCCAAGTCAAAATATAGAAAAAAAATCAATCAAGAGCACTATCTAGTGATGAGAGGTAAACTTCTAAACCTTGTTTGTTTTAGCTTCAACAAATCAAGACAATTTGAATACTAATAAAGTATTGAGAAACGGTTTGGTCACAAGCTTTTGATTTCTGACCTTGTTGAGGATATGACGTCATATCTTTGACGCCAGTAAGGTTCATCTTTGTGTCCATTTTGTGTCCACTTAAAACGCAAAAAGTGGGAGTTCAACGAAGATCATGCAATTTTAGTCACCGTGAAAACGACGCAGTGAAAATTCAACCAAGTTTAACCAATGATAAAAGCGGTATTCAGAATAAACAGACGATTTTTATTTTGATCAAATCACTCTGACATCAAGACAAAGTTTATAAAAAGTTAAAGTATCAAGCGAGTTTTTTGGATTAGTTTTTGTTGTACATTATAAAAAAATAAGAATTTTTAGTTAATAGTTATCAAATTTTTCATTTGTTTGATAGAGTTTGCGCTTGAGGAAAGCGCAGTGGGCGAGTGAACTGTTACATTTGTGCTTTTTCAATTCTTAGAAATCGACACGAAGCACGCTCGAAGATGTCGGGAGCCCACTATGACGTCATAATTCTTGTTAAAAATATACTAATTTCAAGTGTTTTAGTGCAATCGTACATCTTAAATCAAAGCAAGATGTGGCGTGTCAAAACGGAGCGCGCTGCAATTGCGGTTAACCGGCTCGACTGCGCAACCTATGAGCAGCTATGATCTGTTGATTTAAGAAGCCATCGGTTAGAATTATCTTTCGTTTGTGGTTACTTCCATGCTAGTTTCCACATCGCCACTGGATGAAGCAGGAACTGCGACACACTTCCCCCTTTCTGAAAGCAGTGGTAGGAAGTGGCCTGCTAATGTCGGCTATACTAGCGCCGACCATCCAATCACGTCGGGGTCACCAGTGTGGCGTGTCAAAAGGGAGCGCGCCCCAATTGCGGTTAACCGGCTCGACTGCGCAGCCTATGAGCTGCTATGATCTGTTGATTCAAGAAGCCATCGGTTAGAATTATCTTTCGTTTGTGGTTACTTCCATGCTAGTTTCCACATCGCCACTGGATGAAGCAGGAACTGCGACGAAGATCTTCTTGGCTGTTCAAGGTTTTCTATCGAAGTAGACGGTGGACTAGATGCATTTGTGACGTCATAATGCATATACATATTGTTTAATTTCGTATTCATGCTTGCTATTGGACAGCCTGATTTAGCCATATGCCAATATTGAATAAATCAAAAACAGCTAAAAGAAATAAATCGGATCGAGTGAAAGATGTAATCGGGAGACCACTCTGACATCACAAAGCTGTTACAAATTTGCCAATGTCAAGTGATTTGACTGCAACATAATCCATCATACAGTACAAGGATTTGGTTGCAGCTAAGTTTTATAGGGAGTAAAAAGGGTCGTGATCAACGCTTTCATCTGTGACGTCATAATCCATTTAAGTTTTGTTTCAATTTCCTGTTCAAGCTTGCTGTAGAACAGTCGCACTACAACCTAATATCAGCATTGAATAAATTCAAGATAGTAATCGAAGTATGCAGTCGGGAGACCACTATGACGTCATAAAGCTGTTACAAGTTTCCGAGTTTGGATTGATTTGACTGCAATTATTATCCATCTTAAATCATAACAAGGTTTTGCTTGCAGGTTGCAGCTAATTTTATATCGAGCAGAAGTAGTCTAGATCAACGCGTTCGTGTGTGATGTCATAATTGATTTATGTTTGATTATAATAATTTGTTTACTGCTTGATCATAATTCATAACCTATCATTATTTTAATTTGTATACAACAGTAATAAATACATAATCAGGGGTGGCGAAACCAGGGGGGATATATCCCCCAATAATTTGACTGTATGCCCCCTAATAGTTTGAGTATGGTCTACGTATGCATTTCCCCGATAATTTGACTCTGGTGTGCATTTGAGTGTAGGTGTCCACTTGAATTTGGGAAAAAAAGTGTTCCATTTTTTGGAAAGACCTTTTTTTGGTCTTCACTTAATTTGCTCACCTGAACAAAATCGTGATCGAGGTTCATCCCCCCCAATGTTGAAAATAGGGCAAAATTGGATAAAATTGCAAATTATTCCCCCCAATGCTCAGCAAAGATCGGCATCCTTGTACATAATGTCATCTATCGGTAAGTAGGATCTATAAATAAAGCTATTTATCACTGATCAGCAGGCTATAAAGTATATATCGTATCAGTCGGCTATGCTAGTTTTATTCACTATCATTAAGCTACGTATAACTCTATTTAGCTCTGAACTAGAAAGCTTCGAAATCTTCTCTTAAATTATCGTACTTATGCTGTATTTATTATATGCTTTTTCACACGAAAAAGCACGGCAAAGCTGTTGAACTAAAAGCATGGCAAAAACTGTTGAACAAAACGATTGACCATAATAGCCGAATAGAGCGGCATAGGTCTAGTTGTCTGATCATAGACTCTTTATCAGTGAACTGGAAACTAATGGTTTTGTATTTTTTCTTCTTGCTTAATTTGTTTTTAAATATGCCGATTCGTCCAATCAGCGTGACTGTTTTCTTCACGGTTTATTTATTCTACAAATACGTCTAATCAAATCAGCCGAATACGCTTGGCCTCAAAAATAACTTTACAACAAAAGTATGCTTTTTTCTTTAATGCTCTTCCAATTTTTTCCGCGCGTCTGTCCCTATTCTACTAAACAAAAAGTCTCCGGCCTGACGGTACACCTACCAAAGTAACTTATGTTGGGTTTACTTGTTTATTGTAGCAATTAAGAAGTAAGATAGTAATCAAAGAGCATTTCTTTTCGAAGAATTTTGGGGCTATCAATGTAATTAGATAGCTTACTTCAAGTACTGTAGAAATCAATGGCACATCACTGAGAAGAACTCACCCTTAAAACTCTTTTTAATCAATTAAAAGCATAGGTGGGCAAGTTAATGCAAAACGTTAGCTTCGTTAACCACTAGTCCGTTAACAAACTTCACACCTCCGTTAACGTTAATCCGTTATTTTCAGCTTTAATTAACGGAAGTTAATAAAGTCCGTTAATCCGTCAACATTTTGCGTGTAATTTACATTTCGTTTTATTCACTCGCTTCTAGAACACGTATTGACGCTGTTGAGCTGATTGTAAGGAAATATTTATTGCTATGGTGGTCTGTTTGTGTTTTGAAAGATACATTTTACAGTCTAATCTAATTTCAAGATAAAAATAAGTTCAAATGCACAACGAAGCTGCAAGATATTAACGTTAAAAACCTTAACGGAAGTTAACAGAACTTAACGGAAGTTACTTTAGTCCGTTAACAGCACTTAACGGAAGTTAATTTAGTCCGTTAACATGAAAAAACTTTTTAACGGATTAACGAGTTAATGAAAAAGTTAGCTTCGTTATTAACGGATTAACGATTAACGGACTTGTGCCCACCTATGATTAAAAGCAAATTATAATGCATGAAAGAAGAGAAAACGTAAATGCATTATGACATCACACGCGAACGCGTTGATCTAGACTACTTCTGCTCGATATAAAATTAGCTGCAACCTGCAAGCAAAACCTTGTTATGATTTAAGATGGATAATAATTGCAGTCAAATCAATCCAAACTCGGAAACTTGTAACAGCTTTATGACGTCATAGTGGTCTCCCGACTGCATACTTCGATTACTATCTTGAATTTATTCAATGCTGATATTAGGTTGTAGTGCGACTGTTCTACAGCAAGCTTGAACAGGAAATTGAAACAAAACTTAAATGGATTATGACGTCACAGATGAAAGCGTTGATCACGACCCTTTTTACTCCCTATAAAACTTAGCTGCAACCAAATCCTTGTACTGTATGATGGATTATGTTGCAGTCAAATCACTTGACATTGGCAAATTTGTAACAGCTTTGTGATGTCAGAGTGGTCTCCCGATTACATCTTTCACTCGATCCGATTTATTTCTTTTAGCTGTTTTTGATTTATTCAATATTGGCATATGGCTAAATCAGGCTGTCCAATAGCAAGCATGAATACGAAATTAAACAATATGTATATGCATTATGACGTCACAAATGCATCTAGTCCACCGTCTACTTCGATAGAAAACCTTGAACAGCCAAGAAGACCTTGCTTTGATTTAAGATCAACGATTGCCCTAAAACACTTGAAATTAGTATATTTTTAACAAGAATTATGACATCATATTGGGCTCCCGACATCTTCGAGCGTGCTTCGTGTCGATTTCTAAGAATTGAAAAAGCACAAATGTAACAGTTCGCTCGCCCACTGCGCTTTCCTTAAGCGCAAAGTCTATTAATTCAAATAAAAGACCCCAAAGTTTTTTTAAAAAATATACAATATTAAAATAATCGAAAAAAATTGGAAACATTTTTTTCACCATGTAGTGACGTGACCCACCCAGAAAAGTCCTTATGACGCAACACAGGCAAAAAAATGCTGGACATTTTAACAATGCATTTTGCTTGAAGTGACATGCTGTATATATTATCATACTGTGGAATAGCTGTAGTCTCAGTTTTTAAGAGAAATGTAACTAAAATGTAATTTTTCAAGCCATTTATCCTCATACTTGCTATTTTTTAGTTGCCATTTTTTTTTGTGCTTTAACTTCATGAATTAGGCTTGGCTGTTGCTAGAAACGCAGCAGCCCCTATCTTATTTAGAAAGAGGGGTATTGTGTCATGCCCCCTCCTCGTTTTGGCTAAGGAAAAAACACGTATTTTTTCCAAATAAAGCAAAAGTTATCGGCAGCCCCCGCTCCCTAAAGACTGCTTTTTTAAATAGTTTTTTACCGCCTATACGATATGACGGAAACGATGGGACCAAAACCCTGTATAGGCCTTACTTTTTGAATTGGAGAACTTAACTCCTAACATTTTCTGGTTCAAAAACATAATAAAATTATTAATTTTTTACAAATATGTTGTCCTTTCAAGTCAGAGTAAAATGATATCGATACTCGAATGCTTCACTGTATGCAGTTGCTGTATAGTAATATTTTTATATTTTGATCATCACTCTTTATTGCAGTTTTATCTTAATGTCTGTTTAATGCAGATATTTCGCATGAATCGATGATATTCTTATTCCCACTAAAAATCAAGCCGAACGAAGAAAAAAGGAGCTACTCCCGAGAATATTGACTCTGCTGAGATAAATTCCACATTAAAAAAAGGGAAAAGTCTCCCGAAAAATGCAAACATTTTTTGAAACTTTGCTTGAATCTACAGTAAGCCTGTAACCAGTACTTAAATTGTAAAATTTTGCATGGAGGGAAGCTTTTGCAGCCTTGAACAACTTTACTAAAAGTTTAGTGGAAATGATGTATTTCAGTCGCCGAAATCGAATGAAGACCAAAAACAAGAAAAAGGTATTTGCCGGAAATTGAAGTCATTTTTTCCCGAAATCAGTTGAAGACCAAACCAAAGGTCTTCGCGACCATTTTCGGCAAGAAATTTGTAGGATCTTTTAGTCCTGGCTGGCTGTTTTTCCTCTGGTCATCCAGTGCTCAACTCTCGATGGGAGGACGCCTGAATCTCGATGGGGGGACGCTAAATCTCGATATGGGGACGCTAACTCTCGATGGGGGGATGCGTCCCCCCAACAATTTTAGTCCTGCCTCTAACTATAGTACAGGGCAAATTTTCTGTACCAGCAAATCGATCTTGTAATGTGCATTCTTTTTTTATAGCTTGAAGCAAACTCGATATACCGGCTTGAAGCAAACGCTGCATACCGTTTGCCGGCTTGAAGCAACGTTGCTATCATTTTTTGTTGATTTTCATTAAACATATAACCAAAGACTTGCATTTGCTTATAACTTTGTTATTTACAATAAGATAGACAGATCTGCAACTGCCTCGCTATTGAGGCTCTATTTTTTCGCAGTTTCTCACGCGGAATACTCTGAAAGTTTACACTGCATATTTTAATTTTTCATGTATTGCATTGCTTGTTCACTGCACCAATATAATATCAAATATGAACACTGAATGCGTATTTTTGAGTCGTATTGCGAGCAATACCAGTAAAAATGTTTTCCAAAGCTACGTGCATGGGAAAATCTAGCGAAAAAAAAAATTACGTTCAATACCAGTAAAAAAATTACCAAAAACTTACGTGCTTTTTACGAGGAGACAGGTTCTACGTACTATGCACGTAAAATTTTGGTAAATATTATGTGGTAAAGACTAGAAAATTTAACGCAAAAATGTTGTACGTTTCAGTAAAATTTTTGCAACATTTATTAGTTTATAGCATGTATTATTTACAGCTAGTAGCAAGTAAATTATACCACAATTCTAAAATATTTTACCAAATGTACGGTAATTTCTACTTGTAAATTACAAGTTCGTTTTACAATTAAGGTTATTAATTTTCTACAGCATTTTTGTAGTATTTGCAAATTAGGTTCGTAAAAAATACGGTACGAGTAGCGTAAAAAGTAATACAGCGGAAACGTAAAATTTACACGCCATGCAGTAGTAGAACCCGTCTCCATGCAAAAAAACACGTAAATTTTTTTTTACAGTGTAACAACTTCAATCTGCGCAATGTCAAATGTTTAATACAGTTAATTGCACGCGAATTTAATTTCAGAAAATTTTTGTCGATCAATTACTACGCCCGCATATCACACAATTTACACCGCATTGCTGTGTTGATTATGAACAATGTTGTCGTCTATCAGAGCAGCGAGTCCGGCTACGTAGCCCAAATTGTGTAGAAGTCTAAATTGAGTGCGCTGGTTGGTTGCGAGCAAAAAGTCGCGCAGACGCCGTCCGCCTAATCCCCGTCTACACTGTGCTAAAAATCGTGAGTGCAAAAGCTCGTCGTTAGTTTGTTTTAAACCGAAATTTGGTATGCTCGGCGTATAGCCTTACCAGCGCCCAAGAAGCTAATTGTTTTAAACAAACTAACAATATGCCCGTACGATCACGATTTTACGGCCGGGCCTAAAAATTCGCTCTGGAAGCATTCTATATGCAGTTTTCGGTGCGAACCAAATTTTGATCGAGGACGTGCCATATAAATAAAAATGAACTCATTGTATTTCGTTATGACCATTTTTCTGCAAACACCGCGTTCAGATTCACATTATTTGATCAAAACAACCGCATATAAGGAATTGGTCGGTCGCTATCGCATTATTCTTGGTTAATGTTTAGATCCCTATTATTTCCTACCAACAATAATTATAACAGTACAGTAATTAATTAAACGAAACTTTGTATTGGCAAACCACAATACACCGCATTTTTTTCTGTTGGATGATAGCTAGCAGTATGTGGTGTCAACTGTCAATTAACATAAATAATAATAAGAAGCACTTATTTTTTTAAAAACGAATCATTTTCGGGTGTAGGTGGGGGTTTTTCGTATGTTTTGGCAAATTGTGCATTTCATTTGATATTAATTTGTTACATATACTGTGGTAGACAGAAGGTCAGGTGGCAGCTTAACTTGAAGACCGAAAGTCCCTTCGCTGTCTCCTGGCCAAGGCAACTTGGCGAACAAAATGTAATCATAATTATTCAAAAATTGAAATATCATTATGCCAGCTTGCTGGAATAATAACGGCAATCTGCGATTTTCTCTCATAGCCTACGTGAAAAAACGCGCTTTTTGTATCCGCTGTTGCATCAACAAATAAAGTAAAATCGTGAAACCACTTTAATTTTATTATTTTTCATATGTTAATTTTTCTTATACGTCTGCTGCATGAACAACGGCAGGACTTCAACCTGTTATCGCTTAATCTTTGAACAAAAGTTTGATACAATTTACCTAAATAAAAACTTTTCAATTTGCATATATGCTTTAATCATAATAAAAAATTTTGTTCCTCTCCTTTTTTTATGTCTGGCTCCGCGGTGGTACAGTTGTCAAGCAAACAAAACTTACACCTCCCAATATGGAATTAAAATAAAATAATGCAGTTTGCCGGTAAAGCAAGAAAGCCAATGAATGTTTATCGCATAACTTCCTCGAGCAGTTAAAGTTAATCGGCAATTTTAGTTAAAATGCAAGCATTAGCAAAGATAAAAAAATTGTTAACTCTGCAAATTGTCAAATATTAGCGTGGTTATTATAGATTAATTAAAGTACGTTTTGTTCAGATGTTATTCAAAAACCTTAGTTGATTAGATAAGTTTTTGATCACGTACTATTTTAGATTAATCAGATAAGTTTGTTCCAATGTTATTCTAATTGATTAGATAAGTTTAGCTAAGATGCCAGGCCCATTCTAGAATGAATTTAGTACTGCAGATTGCAGAAGTATGCTAGCATAGTATTTTACATAAGATAATAATATTGTCAGACATTGCAAAATGGTAGAAATTTAGTTCCTATCCGATATATTATCGTGCTCGGGATATATTCGTGTTAATTTACATGTGATTGCGCTGGTTATTATTTTTTTAGAGCCGTTGCATACAGGTGAAGGATTCAAGAGCTCGAAGATGTTTTAGAATCTTAAAATGATGATGATACTGATATTCTTGAAGTGTTGCAATGTTTGGTTTGGTCAAACACTCTTTTTCAAATTGATGATCAAAACTCTTGACAAATGACGTCGTCAAAAACGTTTGTGACGTCATCAATTTGATTCAAGCAATTTTAGGTTTGGAGCCAAACCACTAACTCTCATTCACAATTTGAGTCATCAATACAGAATACGTAATTTTTCAAAAAATTTAACAATGACGTCACCAACAATGACGTCATCAATTTCAAAGTAAATTTTTATATCTGCACTTGAAAATCAATTACGATTCAAAATTTGGCTCTTTCATAACCTTTGGATTGGCTGTTGAACAGTAAAGACTCTTTGACACTAGATGGCAGACTTTAAAGGCTGAAAAAAGGGGAAGTTCCATGTCCAAAACATGGGGATTTTTTTGGTGGCTCCAAACATGGTCCTGAATCATCGTGCCAAATATCAGCTTACTATAAATTTTTCCGGGTTTCAATGTAGTTTGTCGTATTTCTACCGGTCTAGTGTATATTAAACTTAATTGACGTCAGACTACGTTTTTCTTACGTAACCATAATGATTGAAGTATTTTATGATTGAGTTTCAAAAGCAAATTTACGTAAAAAATTTGAACAATTTATATGACGTCACTGAAAAATGTGTTGTATCTTAATGAATGTGCATTGAGAAATGACGTCATTTTCCGAAAATTAAACGTAATGTAACTATAATGACGTCTTCGAATTAAAACTTGTTTGCTGTTTTGTATTTGTTTTTTATTTTGGTGAACCAGAGTAGCAAGTCGGGCCGGTTTTTTCGAGTCAGGTTCTGGCCCAAAATTGACGTAAATTTCGAGCTTAATTTAACCGATCAATGGTCGAGTGGATAGAGCGTCTGCTACCGAAGCGGCAGACTCGGGTCGGGTCAAACCAAAGACCACAAAAATTGGTATTCACAGGTTTCCTGCTTGACGTTCAGCAATCAAAGGGACAGTGTGAAGCCTCTGCTGTGTGTGGTATACAGGTGGGCAGGTGGCAGCTTGACTCGAAGACCGAAAGGTCGTTTTGCTGTCTCCTGGCCAAGGCAACTTGGTGAATAAAATGTAATTACAATTACTTGAGACGTGCTTTTTGTCTTGGTTGCACAAAAATATAATCAAAATAACTTGTCAACATTGCTAAATTTTTCAGACCAAACTTAAGTTCTGTTTTTTTTTTTCGATCATGATTTAGGTCTCAAATTAGTTTTCGGGTTTGGGTGGGGTTCGGGTCTGAACTAGTAGGCCCGTTTACAACTCTGTGGTGAACACTAATCCGCATGCCAAATTTAGAGTGATAGATGGATAATTTTGTCCCCCTTGTAAAATGTGCAGGTCAAATAGCCTGTGTAATATAAGGACAAGGTTAAGAAAACTCCATAGGGCATATCAACTTTGATTGGTTTACGTTGAAATTGATTAATGTAAATCGAATTGGGGTAGTATATTATTCAATTTGGTTCGTTAATTCGTTAAATCATAAATCGCAAATCGTTAAATTGTAAGTCATACCTCGTAAATTGTTAATCGTTTTGTATATCTTAAATTGTATATGAGAGGTACGGCAAAGAAAATATGCAGTGGTTGATACTGCACTGGAATTGCTTGAAATTAGCAATTTAGCTTATCATGACGGAATGACAGAGTCACAACTTCTTTTAGGCGCTTTACCATTTTTTTCAGGTTTGCTGTTTGCTTTATTCCAAAAAATGTCAGCGAAAGCTGGTGTTAAAAGTAATGTACAGAAAAGCAAAATAGGCTACAACACCCTATTTCAATCGGATATTTGACCGACACTTTTTATGGCAGGGGGGGACAAAATGCTCCCCTATCTAGACCAAAGATCATAAAAAAAAATTTGACCTGCTGGTTGGTGTTCACCAAACTTTTACAGAAAAATTAAGATTAAGGTGATGACCTCATCATTGTGGCGTCACGGCCATATTTTCAAACAAATGACGTCATTTTTGCGATGGTGGTTCAAATTTTGTGCATAGGTTTGTTTTTCCGTATAATACTTAATCATAAAAATGCTTAAGTCAAAGAAGTTACGTCACAAAAATGTTTTATGGCATCATTCAAGTTAAGTTTTGGCCAAAAAATGCTCAGATTTCGGAGGGTTACTTCGGGAAACCTTAAAACTGGGAAACTTAATTTTACCTTAGCAACCGGAAAATTTCAGGAGTTATTTGTGATGAAATTTGACTCAACGTGTTGATTTAAACTATAATTATTTTTGTTGAAGAGATTTATTACAAAAAACCGAGACCAGACCAAAGATGCACACCTTATTCCGTGTAAAATAGAGTTAGAAATACGTTTGCGGCTTAACTGTAAAAAAGAAAGATGCCTGGCTTGTAGTTATATTGACGGCCACTGATTGAAAATCAAGGACAATTAAATCAATGGGAGTAAAAACACTGCAAACTTTTTTTGCTCTGACTCTTGTTTTCCATTTTCAAGTAAGAGTCACGTTTAACGAGTTATGATTTAGCAAGTGAACACAGTTTTCACAGATAGCAGTTTTCACAGATAGCAGTTTTCACATATAACAGTAAAACACAGTTTTCACAAATTCAAGTCTTTGTCAAACTTTTAATGCTTTTTAACTTTTAAACTGTCAAACTTTTAACCACCTTTTAATGCTTTCGAGTAAATTGCAAACAAAAAAAACTCTTTTGGATGCATTTTCTGGTACCATGTCCGAACAATTCGTTGATCGTCGCATGTAATTAAGAAAGTTACTATATCGTATTTCTCGAAAACTTTTGCCCAAAAAAGACTAAAAGAATAATGAAAAGAAATTATCGGCGGATTTTAGAATGTGTTTTTTTAGGAAGATTTAAAAAAGTAACTGTTAAAAGTGCGGATGAATTTTCCTCTTTTTTTCAGTTAAGGTTGCACTAATTGGGGTTAGTTTCAGAGTAAACATTTGAGTTTGGGTTAGATTTGGATAAAGATTAATAAAAAAAGTAGATGAAAGTTTTTGGTAAAATAAAGCTTATCTATAAATAATTGCTGCTTCCAGCAGGTAGAGGAAGGTTATAAACGAATCAGTAATTCTTTCTATTGCCTCCTCTGAAAAATTGGATGCTGGAACTATACACTCTTTCAGAAAATAGTATTCTTCCCTTTGCCACTGCGACTGTTGCTTTGCAACCTTTCTTGATCATCAATGATCAGTCTTTTACAGCTCAGAATTGGCATTTGCACAAAAATAGAATATGAAAGTTGTGATAAATGAGAAAGTAACACGCCTCTAACTTTGCTACTTGAGGCTGAGCCAAAAGCACTTAGCAGTGTCTCGAAATGTAACTTTGAATAATTATTCTTTAAGAGTTAGTTCGAAGAATTATCTCAAGAAAAAATTTTTGTCGTAGGGTTTTTCCTGATTTTCATTTCACTGGAAGCCACTTCTATTATTGTTGTAATTATTTATCATTATTTATTAAAAACCATTAAAATTTGAATTATTTGTGTTTAAATATTTTTCACTTTCAGACACTTCACTATACGAGGGATCGAGTCTTCGAGCTACGAACAACCGAGGAAAAAATCACTGAAACCACAAACTATAGCTTTACCAAAGCATTCTTTAATTTCTGTGATTACTTCTACAGTAATGACAAAGAATCGAATATAGCTACATTGTGCTGATGCTTTTTTACTTGTGACAAATCAAGTTCCTAGCTAAGGACGTTAAAAAAATTGATTTTGGGGCGTTACCGGTGGGAGGACACCAAAAAATTTAGGTAACGTTTGTAGCTCTACAAATTCATACAAAAATTAGACTTCAGTGTTTTGCGGTTTATGAAAATAAGAGCGTACAAAATTTGGACGAAAAAAAAGAAAAAAAAAATCGTCGCAGCCAAAGTGGGTTGGTGGAGATAAAAACGCAGCTTAAGATAATGACCATCTGACACATACTGTACAGTATGTGTTGATTTCACTCAATTTATTGCGCTTCTACAGCGAAATACATTCAGTATAAACACAGTGAACTTTGTGCAGTCTAAAATCTGAATGTGCACTTGTGCAGTCATATAATTTGTATTTGTTTATTTCATTCATAACATTTCTTAACTTTGCACAGAATTTTTAATTTAAAAATTGTTCAAGTTCATTATCATCAATTGTTTTTTACGGTGCATGGTTACAATTCGCTTTGTTATCTCTGTTGTTTTAGTTACTTAGCATTTCGATCAGTGATCCGCTAAATGTCGGTTAAAAGCAGCCGAATTCAATTTCCAGCGATTCGGACAATTTTTTAACTTTTAATCTAGGTTTTTGTGCTTTTGTCGCGCTTACGCATGAGGGCGAGATCAAAGCTTCTACTTTACCTTGACTGAATCATGACTGAGCATGCTGCATGCCGCGATTCAACATTTTCGCTGTGCTGAACATCGCTCCGATTCTAAAAAAATTTTTAGTTCCAACCCAAACTCGCCAAAGCTTAGTCATCGCGCCTGGCCGAAGATCGTGAATCCAAAACTTGCATCAAACAAACAAAAAGAGCCTGTGCGACCTCAGAATGAATCACAGCGCAGACCAGAGTGTTGAAAGTCGGGCTGAGCTTTTCGGGTTGAGTTCTGTTCGGGCCGGATTCGGTGACAGAATGTCGGGCTTGATGTACAGTATGCACTTGCCTTGCGTTCTAGATTTTGGGTGCTGTAAAACGTAACTAAAATAACAGTATTTTGCAACACTGAATGACGACTTTATTTAAGCATCAACATGATTTTTGTTACCTCACAATTATCATTACTACGTCAAAACTAATCAGTAGTTAGCTATTTCATTTTAACCGTCAGCGAGCAATAACCATACACATTTTTTAGACCTGGCTTAACTTACGAGCTTTTTGGCCCTGGTTTTGGCTTCATTACTTTTCAAGTAGGGTCTTGGGTTTCTGGGTCGGGCCTGTACTTGCCGATCCGTTTACAACTCAAGATAGACAAGGCTTGAGGTTTTCTTGCTACAGAAGCTTTTGCTTATTCGATCTGTTTAGTTGTGTTTTTTGACGAAGTTATGTAATATAATCAAGAAGTTTTTTGAAGAAGTATTTTTGTTGATCATACTTTGCAAATTGAGATTATCGTTCACTTGTTTATGCCTCAGCAACCTAGAAAACCAACATGGATACGATAAGAAAGCTGGTCAAAAAACTTGATATTTTTGACGAACTTGAACTCGAAAAATTAAATTAGAGAACTCGAACTTGAACTCGGACTAGCTAAAATGGGCTGAACTTGATTAAAATTGGTTGAGTTTGCGGCTCTGTTCGTAAGTAAATAACCGAAGCTAATAATTTATGATTGTTTGTAGTAGTATCGTTTTTTTTTGAGGAATGAAATTAAATGCTACAGTTTGGTATTTGAATTTATAGATTTTAGAAAGGTTTACTTCGATGTTTGGGGTCTCAAACTAGAGATATCGTAAGTGTTTAACTCCGTAGCCGTTTCGCTGAATTTACATAATTTGACAAATTAAAACATACAAGAAAGACTTTTACGCTATTGATGCCACAATCTTTTCATATCATTCTGAATGATCCAAAAGAATTGCCAGTCGATCCAACTACGTCAGTATACCACGGTTTTTTCCAACATAATATATTACCAAATATTTTTTCAAAAACATTTCTCGGAGGGTTTTTCCAGATTTTGTTTTTTTGCTATAATTACAATCATTCCCATTTGTTCCGTAAAAAATTCAATTTGTAAAGACGAAGTTCTTCGGAGAATCTTTCTTTGATGCGAATTTATGCTGGCGATTGTTGGCATTTATTTTAGATTTAAAATCAAATGTATTTCAACGTGCAATAATCAGCCAAAGTTACTGCAACATAATATATAACATAAAAAGAAAATGAAACCGATTTTGGCTCTGAAAACGGCCACCGTCAGTCTTATTCAAATAATCTTCTTTTTAAATAAAAACTGTTGATGACCCTTTTCGGTGCCAAAATTGATTTTTTTTTTCCCGATTGTTGAACGTTAATAAATTTTATTTTAAATTTGATCTGGATAGTATTGCTTGACGAAAACATTAGAATTTAGAAAATTGAAAGCAAAAAATTAATCAAACTTGGTTCTCACTTTTAAAAACCGAAGCATTGATACTTACAAGAAAACTTTCTCAAACGTTGATTAAAAGAAAATTAAGAAATATAGCATTTTCAGCTGATAGAAACTTTTGCAATGCTTAATGCAACCACATGCTTTTTCAAGCTTTTTAAGCGAGGAGACGGCAAAAGGACGTTGCGATGTTTGAGTCTAACTACCATCATATTTTAATTCAAGCTCAGTGGTGTTTTCAGAGGCGCTCACCGCTCTTTTTTGAGGTTTCTTGCGGCTCTTTTTTCTCAATTCGTTTTTTTCTACTTCAGAGTTGTAAGTCGGGCCGGGCTTTTCGGGCCGGGTTCGGACCTAAAGTTGACAAAAATTTCGGGCTCAATTCGGGCCTGAGACGTACTGTTTGTCTTAAGTGCACAAAAATATAATCGAAACAACTTGGCAACATTGTTAAATTTTTTAGACCTACCTTAACTTTTGTTTTTTTTTCGGGTAGGATTTGGGTTTCAAATTAGTTTTCGAGTTCAGGCCGGGTTCGGGCCTGAAGTCGGCCCGTTTACAACTCTGTTCTACTTGCGCTGTTGTGTAATACTGCCGTAAACTATTGCAGTACCAGCAAAATTATCGATTTTCAGTTTTTTGTATAACTTGTGCTTTTTTCAATTCCTGCATCCGTTGGTCGCATCCAAGCGTTGCAAAACTGCTTATTTATAGAGTTATTTTGTATACAAATGACGTCATTTTCCCGTAAACACCCGCTTTTTCAATTTGAATCGCAGTAATAGCCAATTAGGGTGGGGTAAAAAATGCAAAAAAAATTTTTTTTCGGAGCATGATAGTAATAAAAAGGTACTCAGCAGCAACACTATCAAAATGGTACGAAAACTAATTAAAGATTTTACAGTCTTCAGATGCCTCTAGAGCTGCAAAAAATTGATTTTTTGCCGTTTTTTTGAATTGTTTCCATTGCCGAAAATCGTAAGTATTCAAGCCATAACCTTAAACGTCCTTCTTAGCGATGTTTATTTGCTGTTTTAAAGTTTTCATAAGTAAATTCAAAATCTTCAGCTACCGATACTCAAAAAACATCTGAAAAAATTTTTTTCTCGTTTTTGCATTAATGTTGGTTAAAATTTAACAATACAAATATAAGACACTTTTTGCAACAAAAGTATTTACAAACAAATAAGGCTTAAAAATGTTGCTCCGAAAAAACTTTACTTTTAATTTAACTAAACACTGAGGCCCAGTCTACTGGGCGTGAAATCGTAAGCGTTCAAGTGCTTTTTTAGTGTATTTTAGACAATAAGCAGGTATACGTCGGGTATTCTTACACCTCGCAGAAAAACATTTCCCCAAAAATCATTTTCCAGAAAAACAATTCCCTGAGCGTTCTTTTTCCAGAATTAACATTTGTCAGAAATTACACTTGCCAGAATGAACACTTGCCTGAAATTACATCTGCCTGAATAAACATTTGTTTGAAATTACATCTGCTAGAATGAACACTTGCCTGAAATTACATCTGCCTGAATGAACATCTGTCCGAAATTACATTTCCCCGAAAACTTATTTGCCAGAATTTACACTTGCCAGAATGTGCATTTGGCCGAAATTACAGTGTAAGCTCTTCGATTTATATGGAACCAACTAGAGTAAATGAGGTTCTAAATATGATAAATTCTCTGAATTTGAATAAATCCGTGGGTCATGATAATTTATCACCTTATTTTTTTTAATCTAGCTTCCACTATTCTAGCTCCCGCCTTGTGTTATTTTATTGATAATGCTTTTCGATTAGGTATATTTCCACAAAGTTGTAAAACAGCTAAAATTGTTCCACTTTAATTATTTAGGACAATTGCGGCAGACGGACGTGTTTTTTTTGCTCTGATTCTCTACTAAATTTTTTCATAATTTTACTTAAAATCTTCGTAGTTTGAACCTAAAAATTTTTCATTCGGCTTTCTAATACTTTGGAAATTGTAATTAGCTACTTAATTGTGCTAATTACTGGATAATTTCCCTAAATTTTTGATACTTTTTTGAAGTTTGGTTAACCTTCAACTCTTCAAAATTTCAGTTATCGCCTGTCCGCAATTGCTGCCATTTTCAAATAGGCAGTTGCTAAGGTTACGTGACCATAATTTTCGTTTTTTAGAATTAAAAGTTACGTGACAACTTTTGCTGTTCAATTTACTATCTCTCAAGCTGGCATCGCTGCCCTAACCCTAACCCTGGCATCGCTGCCCGAACCCTAACTCAAATAATAAGATTTTAGAAAAAAAAAAGATTATGTAGCAAAACAGCTCTCTAGCGTTAATTTCAAAAAGCGTGTCCAAAGGGTATCAAAATTCCAACTCTCGCCATGGCAGTTCAGCGCACTAACCACTACGACATCAGGGCTACGTATTCGAAGCGTCAAAGTGCTGTATTTAAATCGAATCAATGCGAAAAATTCTCACGTAACTTTTAATTCCTAAAAACGAAAATTACGGTCCCGTAACGTTAGCCACTACCTTCAAAAAATTGTTACGTAATAGAACGAGTTGGTAAAAAACTTTGAAATGACGAAGCGTGCAAAACAACTGAGGGAAGATAGAACGAGAAACAGAAGTTTTAACGGAGAATGTAGCGTTAACAATGTTGAATCCAGTAATAACGGCTGTAATCCTAGCAAAAATATCAACGATCTATTCAATAAAGCTGTAGAAGAATGGAAAGCATTGTATGACAGTGAAACATTAGCACTTAAGATGGAATTAGAAGAGGTTAAGAAGAGCCAAGATTTGATTAACTCTCAGTATGAGTCACTGAAGGAGAAATGTGATAAGTTAATTGGTCTTCTTCTTTCTTCATTGCCCGCTTTTCCGTGAGGGTTGCGGGGGCAGTAGCTCAAGATTGAGCCGCCACACCTCACGGTCTTCCATCACCTCCGTGATTTCGCTTGGGCGAAGTCCCAAGCGATTCCATCCAAGATCCTCAATAAAATCGGTCCATCTAGTTCTAGGTCGTCCGACTGGTCTTCTCCCATTTGCTTTGGCAAGTAAAGCTTGTTTGGGGAGTCTTTCCTGAAGCATTCTGTTTACATGGCCAAACCATCTAAGCTGAGATCTTTCAATTCGGAGAAGTAACGGCTCGATGTTAAGAGATTTTCGAATTTCAGAGCTACGCACCTTGTTAAACAGTGTAACTCCTTCGATTCTTCGTAAAAACCTCATTTCGGACGCTTGCACTTGTGATCGCATTCTTTCGGTCATTACCCAAGATTCATGACCATAAGTGAGAATGGGGACAAAAACTGCTTTGAAAATTGAGAGCTTTGCCTTTTTCGACAATTCTCGTTTCATGACAACCGAGTAGTGCAAAGCTCGCATTACTGCACTAGCCTTGCCTATTTGGGTATCCAGTTCTTCGTCTTGCCTTCCGTCACTCGTAAATGCAACCCCAAGATACTTGAACTTCTCTACGTGCTTCAGTGTCGCTCCATTCACTTGTAATACGCACTGATCAGGGTTTCTTGAAAGATGAAGTACCTCAGTTTTGGCCGTGCTTATTTTCATTCCGGCGGTGTTGCATGCATCTGCAAAGCTATTTAATGCGCGCTGGAGGCCAGATTCTGTGGAAAAAAGCAGAACCAAATCATCTGCGAATAGCAGACGACTAATTTTACAATATTCAATCGTGGCACACTCATCAGCTTGGCTGTATTTGTCGAACCAATTCATGTAAACAATAAAAAGGAGAGGTGACAAAACGCACCCTTGCCGGAGTCCAACGCCCACATGGAACGGCTTTGATTGATTGCCATTTACCCGAACACAAACCTCCGGTCTGCAGTAGAATGACTTAATAGCGCGTAACAATTGACCATCAGCGCCATACTCCTGCAAAACCTTCCAAAGTTTATCCCGAGGAACTCGGTCATATGCTTTTTCAAGATCGACAAAGCATGCAAAGAGATCTTTGCCATACTCCCAAGATTTCTCGAAGATTTGCTTCAAAGTGAAGATTTGGTCCGTGGTGCTGCGACCCGGACGAAAACCGCACTGACCATCTTCCAGTTTTGATTCCACTATTTCTCGGCATTTCCTTTCAAGGCATTTGGCATATACTTTCCCTGGCAAACTAAGGAGTGATATCCCTCTGTAGTTTGTACATTGCTTGCGATCTCCTTTCTTGAATATCGGAATAATCACACCTGTTTGCCAATCTCTGGGAGTTTTGCCAAGCTTCCACGCAACTTGACACACTCGCGTCAACCAGAGAATTCCTTCTCCAGTCAGCGCTTTCAACATTTCGGGTCTGATTTCATCTTCACCAGCAGCTTTTCCAGATTTTATCCCTTTAATTGCAGTGCCACTTCTGCCGCAGTGAAAACTTCGTCCTTCCCTAGATGTGTCACTTCGTGTGTGTCACGAGTCGATGCCTTTACAGGATTCAAAAGATCTTCAAAGTATTCTCTCCATCGTGAAAGGATTTCATTCTTATCCGTTAGAATGTTACCGTCAGAATCCTTGATGCAGTACGTGATACTCGATCTTTTGCCACGTAAACGGTGGATGGTCTGCCAAAATACTTTGTTTGCCGAAAAATAGTTGGAATCCAACCGACGACCAAACTCTTCCCATGACTTCTCCTTGGATTTCTTTACTGCCAAAGTTGCCGCTTTTCGCGCCTCAGTGTACCGGGATTGCAAATCAGATGACGATCTGTCCTGTAGCCAGGCCTTGAACGCATCTTTCTTTGCTCGAATAGCTTCTTTAACCTCTTGGTTCCACCAAGGTGTTCTTTTCTCACTATCGCCCGCCATTCTAAGCCGTTTTCGCCCACAACTTTCAGCAGCTGATGAAATGATTGCTGATCTGAACAGCAGCCATTCCCTCTCAATGTCCTCGGATACATCAGGAAGTTGTCTGAACTTAGATGATATACTGGATGCAAACTGTTTCCTTACTTCTTTGTCCTCCAAAGCCTCCCATTTGATCCGGTAAGTCACAGACGACCTGTTGGATCTCTTGTTTGGCCAAGGTTTCGAAAGTTGTAAGGAACATACTACCAGATGGTGATCAGTTGACAATTCAGCACCTCGCTTCACTCGAACGTCCAGCACATCAGAAAACAAATCTGACGAAACTATGCAAAAATCTATCAAAGATTTTTGATCCATACTAGGTCGATACCATGTATACTTGTGAACCTCTCTGTGCTGGAAAAAGGTATTCATGATGCGGAGTCCGTTGCTACAACAGAGCTGCAATAAATACCTTCCGTTCTCATTTAGTCCAGTGACTCCATGTTTTCCGATCACACCCTTCCACGTATCTGTGTCTGTTCCAACATGTGCGTTAAAATTCCCCATAAGGACTGTAGATTCAGTAGCTGATACTCGTAGAAGAGCATCATTTACTTCATCCACAAAAGTCTGATATTCACTCGTGGCATTGGGGGCATATACCTGCAATAGGCACAATGACTGATCCAATACCTTAAGCTTCAACATACAGACCCGTGATCCCAAAGGAATCCAATCTGACACACAGTCTGACAAACGGGAGCTTGTGAGAATCCCCACACCCGCTTGTGCAGACATACTAGGATCAGCACCAGAATTGAAGAGTTTCCATCCGCCATCCAGATCCACAGTTCCAGAGCCACGTCGTTTGTTTGAAGAAACTCGATAATATCGAGATGATACCGCTTTGCTTCCTCAACCAATTCTAGCTCTTTTCCTGTGAGGGTGAGGATATTCCAATTGCCCAACAGCAGTTGGTGATGGTTGAACCGTGAGTGTGCGACATTATCTCGAGTACGAATACTCTGCGCTGCCTCCATTCGCCTCTCCAAACGTGTAGCGGGCACATTGGTGGAGCTGCCACTAGGGCTGGCTGGTGGAGATTGCCGCTTATTTTTCGAACGAGCCCCTCTGCCTAAGACTCGAACACCATAGGGGTTTCGCTGAATGACGACCTGGGAGTCCCTAGGCGCTCCCCTGCCGGACGAGGTTCCACTTGTGAAGGTGGCCCCCTTAACGTCGTTCACGAAATTTTCATTATTTGTGCTCATCATGATATGTTTTGCAGTTTAATCTAACTGCGGAGAGGTTTTATATCAGAGTTGTCCTTCTTCTAGGTTATATGCTTACCACAGCTGATGGGCATAACCAACCCAGGCTTTAAGTTTTCCAAGTATTTTGATTTGAACTATACTTCGTCTCGCTTCTACCATTAGACCTATCTGGCATGGGTAACCCTTTCAGGAGAATTGAATCTCCAGCCAGTACAGCTCTGGAGGTCATTGAGGCACATAGACTTTTCCACCTCGTTACGGTGATAGTTCATGGAAAAGCTGTGCATTGTAGGTCTAATTGCCGAGCTATGTTATTCTATGCCTACTGTGCCATAATAAGCCAATTATATGTCATACTATGCCTACTAAGCTACGGTGCCCACTTTGGCCCACTACGCCTGTTGTGCCATAATAAGCCTACTGTATGCCATACTATGTCTACCAGGGTGCCATGTTATGCCTACAATGTCATACTAAAGCTGCAGCACCTACTGTGGCACGCTATGCTTACTAATACTATGTCTATTTTCCATAACAAGCCTCCTGTATGTCATAATCTGCCTACTAAGGTGTAATGCTATCCCTACTTAAAGTTAATTGTTACCAATCAAAAACAAGAAAGCGTAATTAAAGAGTTACAAAACAAGAAAGCGTAATTAAAGAGTAATTAAAGTTAACTGTTACCAATCAAAAACAAGAAAGCGTAATTAAGGAACTAAAAGCTCAGTCAATAACCTTAAAGGGGCAGCAAAGTCTAATTTTACCTCAATTTTTCATATGCAAACAAAATTTATATTTTTAAAGTTTTTTTTGAGACTAATTTTAGAATTCTTCGACTTCTATATCGAAAGATATTTGCATTTCTTTTTCCCGCAATTTATAGTATTTCCCTTCACTTTTTAAAAAAAATTTGAAGTCTACCGTTGGTGTCGCTGTGCTCTGTTGCTACCATAAGGACGCAAGTCAAGCTGTTTGCAACAGGTAGGCCTAAGTCAATTATGGCGTACCGTACTGTAGTGAAAAAAGCTGACACTACTACTGGTATAAAATAATTTGAAAAATGAACACATTAAAAAACTGTTCAGCACTATCCTACGGTATTAACCTGTATCAGTATCTTCTGTGCTCACCTACGGTAACTGAAACCTACCCGTAGTAAATCTGAACTGAACTGGGTAACTGAACTACTGGTACTAAAAGCTGTTTCACTTCTGTAGTTATCAAGAGGCAAATTATTCGCACTTAGATTTCTTTAATACAATTGTAGTTGATTTAAACTTCGTGGTCTTCTTAACCTACCGGTATATTACCGATACATTGCAGATTTGAGCTACGGTATCATAGGCCTGGTACCAACACCTTAGACCTCCTTCACTATCAATAACCTACCTATAGATTTTAAAAGCTATAAAGCCTAGTCTAGTGCTTTTTCACACTAAGTTTTCCTCTACTAATCACAGGCAACAACTAACTTTCACTGTCTCTTCAGTGGTAGCCTAGGCCTATGATTCAAGTTTCTTTGTAAGTGCAACAAATCGAATACCTTTTGCTAAAAGAAACAAACTCAAATAAAAAAGTGTAATTTTACTTTGGAAAAGCAAGTTTACTTGCTAAAGGCACAGCAAAAACTCATCCTACCCCGATCGATACCCACGATCTGGCAAAGCTCGTTTGAAAACACAGCTCATTTGAAAATTTGATGGTGTAATGTCGCCACAGCCGAAATTTCGTCCCGTTAAGTCAAAATCTAGCCCGTTAAAGCTATTTAACTACAAACAATCAAAGAACGGGACAAAAACGTTGGTAATCAGTTATTTTATTCATATTTAGTGTTAAAATTCAAAAATTAGACTTTGCTGCCCCTTTAAAAAGTAGCAATGAGAAAGAAAACGAGAAAGCTGATGCCCCAGAGCAATACGGGCGTCGTCAAAATCTGGAAATAGTAGGTGTGCCATTAAAAGAGGGTGAAGACACCAATTAAATTGCAATTGAGGTTGCAAAGATGCCTAATGTGTCCTTAACACCAGACCAAATATCTACGTCTCGTAGACTTCAGACTCGTCCCAAACCAACGAACTAGGAACCCGCGGCGTCACCTCCAATCATAGTTCGTTTTTTGAGTCGTGACGTCAGAAATCAGCTCTACGCTAATCGTAAGTTGGCACGCACTGCAAACTTGCAGGAATTTTCGCTTCAAGTTGCTATGAACGTTTATATTAATGAAAATTTAACTCAAAGTCGAAAAAAGCTCTTCTGGCATGCGAAACAAAAGGCCATAGCTAGTAACTTTAAATTTTACTGGACTGTAAATGGAAACGTCTATGCAATGACATAAAACTAGATGATCCGAAACTCCGCAAATGCGCTCATTTTATTCTCTTCTTGGTCACGCTTCACTGCAGGCCCCACTCTTCTGGTTTTCTCTGGTACTGGCCGTTTGCGTGCAAGCCGACATAGATCGGTTAAAGCGCTAATTATGTACCTGCAAGGTTATGAATAGTGTTGGAAGTAAACTAGTCTGGAATTATGTTCATGTCTTTTGAGTAAAAGCGATATGTTTAAGGTTGTTGCTAATTTTATAGCTTAGGGTAGCCTATTCAGATCAGGGATGTTACCCAACTTACTGGTACCAAGTTCAGAAGTCCCAGTTTTACGGACTTCTGTTGGTTGGTACACTGTTAAAAAAATCCGTAAATTTTACCAAAAAAATTACGTATATATTTTTACAAACTTATGTAAACAATTGTTACGTGTCATAACGTAACTTTAACGTAAAAATGACGGTAAATTTTACTCAAATATAGGTAAATTGATGTTACCCTAATGTTTGTAAAATATTTTATGAGCGTATATTTGTAAAATATTTTACGAGTTGACTAGAGATTTTTTTTACAAAACAACGCAGTAAAATTATTTACAAATTTCCGTACGGCAAAAGACAATAAGCCACATCAAGCCACCTAAGGCACACATAAAGTCATTAATGCATCCATAACAGATACCGGTACCTAAAACTTCATCCTTGCACCAGTTAACATTTTGTGAATGGTTTGGAATTAACTGTCTCGTGCTGTAAAAATTTACTCATCATATCTTGTCAAGTATGGATTAGTACTAAATGGAATCCTGGGCTGTTGATTTTTGGGTTCCCCTGCAGTAAGGATGTTGGCAGAAAATTTTATGGAGGGGAAAATCCAACTTGAAAACCTAATTTCAATTTATTTAGGCATGCAAAAAGACTAAGTAAAGTCATCAAGGTCTAAATTCATAATAAAACTGGAAAAAAAACAAGCAAACAAAAAACTCCTAACTGTCAACGCTAGAAACAACACAAGAAAACTTAAAAACTGTCAACAAACTAAACAACACGCTAAAAAACAAAACTGATTAATCTTTTTAATGTTTTTCAAGGACTATAGGTTAAAATGTACTGGCCACTATTATCTTGTTGTTTTTTTTGTTTTTGTTTTTTTGTTTCTCATATCATTATTTTATCTTGCTGTACTCATTATCTTGTTTGTTTGTTTGTTTGTGATCCAGCGCTTAATGTTACCTTGTTTTATGTCATTGATTTTACAGATGAAAGTGGTGAAATCAATTTCAATTTGTTTCAGGGGTTTAACATGTGCAGGCAAAAACACACAAACGGTCAGCGCCATAATGTAGTTTATAAAAAGTATGATTCCGACAATAAACTAACTCTATTACTTCACGTGATATGCGTAAAGCCATTGATGTCCGTTGTGCTCCATTCCAATACTTTACGTGACGAGAAGCTAGTCATGCAAAACTCACGCAGGGAGCCGCATTCAAGCGTATCGGTACGTCGCTTACGCGATGTTGGCGGTAAGTTGAATTTCTTTGGGAAGTAGTTCAAGGCAATTCTTGAACAGAACTAGAGTACTGCATTGAGCACACTATAGGCCTACTACTGTTGTCTGGTAGTAGCTAGCATTAGAAAAAGCTACGGTATGCAATGCAGTAGGCCTACAGAGCAGACTGATTGACAGATATAGGTAGAATTGATTTAGGTAAAAAAAGTTATGCAATGCACTTTGCAGTAGGCCTATAGAGCAGACTGAGTGACTGATGTAGGTAGAGTTGATTTAGCTTAAAAAAGTTACGCAAAGAGTTGGTTTAGATGTATTACATACTAAATTATTACACAAAGCAGTAGGTAACAACAGAAGAACAGTAGCCTAGCCTTACTCATTAGGCTAGTACTGTAAATCTGTAAATGTATAACTCAAAACTGCAAGCTATGTTACAACAGTGCTGTAGCAGTCACTGTCAGTGTCAGAAGTGAGCCAGGCAGGCTACGGTATTTAACTTTAACAGTTTATAAACAATACTGACAGACCTTTTGTAGAAAAGTTTATTACAGCTTAGTTAAAGGGCAAGATAAAACCTTTGGTCATCTGATTTGGTCAAGTTAAATAGTTTCAGTTTAGTGATTAAGCTATAAAATATACTTTTCAACAGCTTGAGTTTCATGTTCCAGATTTACTTATCCAGCATTAGAGTAGCCTACCGTCGTTTGGTAGAATTAAAATAATCAAAATAAATGTATTGCCAATTCTTCATTTGTATGGCCTTCTTATACATTAGTTGAGATTGTAAAAAGTTGTTTTGATGGAGAATCTGCCAAGCAGTAATGTAAAACCAAATCTTGTTTGAAAATAATTTGATTTAAAATCAATATTGGCTGGGTAGCCATCTTGTTTATATAACTAAACTAAGTAAACATAATCAGGGTGTCGAACCATTTCAAATAACGGTTCAGGTTCAGCTTCTGCTCAAAATATTTTAGCGGTTCAGGTTTGGTTCGGGTTCACTTGAGCACCATTTTCGAGGTTCAGGTTCACTCAAGTGAAATATTACTGGTTCAGGTTCGGTTCGGGTTCATTGACTTAAAATTTAACTGTCGTTACTTGTTTCGTCCAGAAAAAAAAATGTAGAAATTGCTGATTCTGTTGATGATCACCACTGCTCTTATTGTGCATGTACCAGCGCCAGCGGCATCCGCATATGGAAAAATATATTCTTACTTTTGTTAGGGGTTCAGGTTCGGTTTGGGTTCACTAGAGCACAATTTTGAGGGTTCAGGTTTGGTTCAGGTTTACTGAAGTAAAATTTTGCTGGTTCAGGTTCGGTTCGGGTTCACCAAAATAAATTGGTTCATTCGGGTTTACGGTTCGGGTTCAGGTTCGGTTCGACTCCCTGAACATAATACGTAAGTGTTATCTCAGATCTTGTTCAAATACTGTTTGAGAAAGATAAGCTAGTGGTCGAATGAATAAAGCGTCTTCTACCAAAGCGATACGCTTGGGTTTAATTTCCAGTCGGGTCAAACCAAAGACTAGAGAAATTGGTATTCACAGCTTCCCTGCTTGGCGTTCAGCAATTTAGGGGACAGTGTGAAGCCTCTGCTGTGTGTGGTGGACAGGTGGGCAGGTGGCAGCTTGACTCGAAGACTGAGCGGTCCCTTCGCTGTCTCCTGGCCAAGACATCATGGTGAATGAAATTTAATACAATTGCAATAGTTATTTTTTAGTTTAGCTACCGTACTGAACATGGCTACTCAGGCAAAATCAATTTTACATACACAAATTATTTTCCAAAAGGATTTGGTTTGACTGATTGGCAGACTCTCCATCAAAACAACACATTACAATTTGTATTCATTGCATTCTTTTCATTTTTGTCTTACTGGTAATATTAGAGGTAGGATTTATGTGATGGATAAAAGCAATATTTCGTGCATAATGAATGCGGACTTTGTGTTGACAAACTACTCAACTAATACTAATCAACAATTCAGCAGTGTTATCAAGCTACTAATTGATCTAACAACAGGCATGGAGATACTAGTGCATTTTTCTTCATTATATATTTATCATTTGAAATAGTATACGGAATACAAGTTGAGTTTGTTGAAAAGGCTCGGCTTTTTATTATTTTGACACCCAAACAAGGATATCCCAAAAGCATTTACAGTATTATTGTGACAAAGAATGGATTCATTTCACCAAAAAATTTTGATGTAGTGTTTTATTACTTTTGATTCAATTCAGATGCTTACTTAAAATAACTTTAAATCTAACCTAAAACGTACTGTAATCTTAATCTTTAAAACAGCAAATAAAAAAGAGTGCAGAATATTTCTTTTTTTTTTACTTTCTTTGATTTTCCATTAAATTAGTCACTCTCAGTCTGATATGGCTCTGCTAAGCTTTTAACCAATCGTGGCATTTCAGTAGTAAATATGCTTCATTGGCATATTTTAATTTGAAATGAGCAAATTCATCATAAATAACCAATACTTTTTGTAGATTTCGTCTTGCAGTATGTTGTTTTGCTGAAATCATTAATCAGATGTCATGATTGGAGTTTGAAGTCCTGTTATGCGTCGAGAAGAATATTGGTCAACGACCTGTTTCTATAGTCCTGGTATATATGTTTTTCTTTTTGTTTTACATCAAATTTATATATTTTTTTGAGTTAGTATTGTTCTGTTGTGTATGGCAAAATTTAGTCCACTATATTTGTTCTGTGTAGTCAATGTGGAGTTTAAGACATAGTAATTAGTAGAGACATGGTACAAATCCAGAGTTACCCTACTTTGTACACAACTACAAGTATTGATGTATCAGAGTTTCCATAAACTATTGTACTTATGTATATATGATTTTACAAAATCCCACTACTTTTTTATGAGTGCAATAGCTATCACTCTCTACTTGCGTTGATTTGTTGCTAAACATATATTAAGTTGCTTGCTACTGGGGTAGGGATGTTCATTTGAGAATACCAAATCCTACAAAACCGCTTCCTATTTGGAACCGGTGCCGTTTTTAGAATTCGGTTTAGTTGCGAAGAAAAACTGCAAGTAATAAATTTGTTTAACCAAGCCGGTCGACCGTGTTGAAAAGTGTTCTTTTGACGTGAATGTTACAATGGCATGATTTTCTCCAGCAGGGCTAAGCCCCACCTGGTTGCGGGCCTGTTTCCTTTTCCTGAAAACAACTAGAAATGACTGCTAAAATGAAAACAAAAAATTCAGAGAAACTGATGAAACCATTGCAGAATGAGAATATCCAATCAATAATCAAGTGATTTATGGTGCTGTAATTCTTGTACTGGCTATGATTCATTCATTGAAAATGAAGCTAAATGTTGGACTTTTTTTTGTTTTGCAGTAGTCGAGTAGTTAAGTGCTGAATTGATATCAAAACAGCACTGACGGCCACTTTTTAGATTTAAGATTTGATTAAGGATTCGGAATTCTGGATTCTGTAAAAAAGATTCAAAACTATTCTTCTTATTTTTCCTTCATTGCCCGCTTTTCTGTGAGGGTTGCGGGGGCAGAGCTCAAGATTAAGCCGCCACACCTCACGGTCTTCCATCACCTCCATCATTTCGCTTGGGCGAAGTCCCAAGCGATTCCATCCGATTCCATCCGATTCCATCCAAGATCCTCAATGTAATCGGTGCCTCTAGTTCTAGGTCGTCCGACTGAGAATTCTAGAATACATAATTATTCTAGAATACATAATTATTCTGAAATGAATATTCCTATACTGGGGTTAAAAAGAATTAAAAGTCATGTTGTTTTTTCAAAAAAGTTAATGACAAGGTGAATGTAATTTTTATGTTTTAAAATATTTTTGTAATTTTAAAAGTTGTTGATTTTGTTTTTTGTTTGGGGGGGGGAAGGGGGAATAAATCAATTACACTTTATTTTCTATGAACAATTTTATAAAAACATGAGGCTCATTTTTGGTTTAAGAACAATGCCGGCCTGAGCAACATAAAATAATATTAAGAACCAGAAGCGTCGCTAAGAATGGTGGCACCCGAGGTGGGATTTCGTGGTGGCACTCTTTATCGGCCAAACTATAGATGAAAACCTAAAAAAGCTCTTTGCCAACTAATCAGTGAGTTTTTGGTCTCAAAACAAAAAAAAAACGACCAAATGGTGTCATCCCAAAATGGTGACACTCAGGGCTGGCCGCTCCCCCCTAGCGACGCCACTGTTAAGAACAATCAAACAAGAATAAATTTCATATCAAAAACAAAACTAAACTCTGTACTGATTCGAAACGATCAAGTTTGAGTGATTTTCTGGCATTTACAAGCAAAGTTGCACCAATTTCGAAAGTATATAGTAATGCTGCGCATCGCACAGGCAACTAGAATGTTTTTGGTGCTCATTCAAATAAAAATGCGTGCTTCTTCGCTTTTGCAATTTTACGATGCTGGGAAAACAGCAAAAAAAGCGTTTGCTCAAGCATACAGAGCATTGGAAGTACAACAGTTTTATGTAATTGGTATCGATGCTCTCAAAATTTAAGAACAAATGAGGGTAAAAATTGGCAAAAAATTAAAGAACAGCCAGCCTCAACTCGAAATTTACTGGTTCTTATATCACAAGTGCATTGAAAAATGTTTTTGAAATAAATATTTAATTGGGATATGTTGGGCAAAGTTTTAAGTCAACTCTGTGCTGCACTGTTAGGGTTGATAATTGCATTGTGGATCAAAAGAAACTCTAGTATGTTTCATAAAGTTTAGATTAACAATTAATTGTTTAAGATAGGTTAAACACTCATTGAATTGCTTTCAATAATTTTGAATCCTGTTCAAGTAAATAGTTTAGAGTTCACCTATCGGGAGGTCGAATTTAAATACTGTCAAATAAAATAACTGTATCGAGTTGTCGTTGGGAATTAAATCTGATCAAGAAGACGGCCCTATCCTAAACTCGAGTTTTGAAGATGCCAACACACTAAAGTTTAGCGTTTCTAAAGTTTTCAAAGATAATCAAAACTTTTTTCGTAACTAAAGTGCATTTCTTACGCTTACAATGATAGTAATTGACTGAACCCTAAAAATAGTTTACTAAATCTTGTTACCAACTAAATAGCTCTGTTTCTTTTCATGGATTGCATAAAAGTACTGAGAAATGTGAAATGCTTTCTACCTAGTGACGGCAGGCTCTGATCTTATCGAAACAGTTAAAGGGTAAATACGAAATGCTTTTGCCTGCACAAATCTATTTTTTTCCATGAAATGCAAACCGCTTCCAACAGGCTCAAGTGAAATTGAGAACGAGGTGTGGTTAGGATTTTAAACCGCGAATTAGAATAGTTGCTTGCGCACTGATTGGATTTCAACAAACCTTAGCCAATGGCTAAATCGCTCTTTGGTTCGAATTGAGTCTTACATTTTGCTTTGCATTTTCTATTTGGCTGTGTTTTTGTTGGTCGGGATCGTTGAATTCTCTGCTCCTGAGTAGGAGTGGTTCTTTGCCGTATTGCTTTTGAAACATGCTGCTTAATGCGTTTCTGAAGCCTTTGGGTTGTGCGACCTACGTACGGACTAATGGAAGCGGTTTATATTATGCGAAAAAAAAACAGATTTGTGCAGGCAAAAGCAGTTCGTATTTACCCTTCAATTGTTTCGATAAGATCACTGCCTCTGTCACAAGATAGACTGCATTTCTCTTTACCATTGATTGTGCAATCTTCTTAAAATAAGAAATGTGTAATTGTGTGTATTACGTTTTTAGCGAAATGCATTTTTTGTTTCAGAGCTAAGATAACACAGAGCAATATTCTTCCTCTTAATGCTCGTCGATGACCATCGTAAAGTTTGGTTAGTCTCCACAATGAAATGACTGTGCCGTGCGGCCATATCACAGCAAAAGTTGCTCGAAAAGGAATCTTCAACAGAATTATCATATTGTAAGTTATTTTACTTCTTTGGTGTTCGTTGCTGTACGTAACTGTCATTGGATGAGTGCCAAACTGAGAGAGCGGTAACGCGTTTGTCCCTGGAGCGGGAGAACTAAAAATATCATACATACAGTCTTGTCTTTTTAATTAATAGATTTAGAATTTTTTTAGACGTTTTAAATTTATTAGAATTTTTTCATAGAAATGTTAAACCATTTTCGGGTTGAGTGTTTACAGCTTATAAGTGCAACTACAAAATCCAGTGCAACTGTGGAAATGCATACTATTTCTGCATTACTAAGGGTTATTTCTTTTAATGTTTCCGTTTACAGAATCATCAAAACATGCAATCACAGTGGGAAGATTTTCCATTAATGATCAATCAATGGCAAATGTTTGGATGATGTGGTATGTTGAGAATGGCGTGTTTTTGTTTAAGAAACTCTATCTGATGAAAAAGCCTGTCCGCAGCATAATGTAAAATTTATCGTTTTCTGAGTTGAAGAAAATAATAACCATTCCTCGATGGAGCAGTTTTTTAAATCAATTGAATTCTAGCTTTTGTGTAGTACTCTTTGCCGGTAATACAAACTTTTGATCGTGCTTTTGAATTTAATTCTGTTATGAAGTTGAAAGCTTCTACATTTGAATAAGATCACGAAGGTATATGATGTATAGTGCGAATCTGTGCTTGCTGTTAGCTGTTTGTAATGATTTTTATTATATACTCCGTACTAGTAAATATCGCAGTAAATATGGCGTGGAATATTTGTGTTTAGATCATTGATGCGATAACCTGGAAGATAAGCTCCGACGTAAGTGTGTTGTGAGATAGCTGTAAAGTAACTGCTCTACGCCTCCAGCGTTTGGAGGCATTTAAGAGGAGCAGTGGCGCAACTATGGTACTCTAAGGGGCACTTAAATTTAACCAAAATAAGCATGCTTTTAAACAGTTTTTAAAATTTACCAGTGTGAAGGGACTGAAAGAGTTGAGAAATTTATATTTTTCAAAAGGCTTCCTGCTTTTTTAAACCTGCACAATATCAAAAACACTCGTTCTCAATTTGCCAAACCATTTAGCCTAGGTATGGAGTTACTGTAGAGGTCGCTATTGCCATGAACAAACATTTTTATCATTGCAACGATTTATTACATCATAGAAGCAGCACGATGTCTGCCACCAGGCGTAGCTACTCTTTATCCTTTGATTTTCTCGTGTTTCATCCAGCCTCGTAGTTATAGTAAGTCGTAGATTCTAGCAAGTTTGTCACCTTTCATGCCCTCCTTTAAAACTTTTTCCTTACCCCAAGGAAGACGCGCCCCCCAGTTTAAGAACCGATGAGCTATACAGATGGTTATGTTTGACAGATAAAAGAAGACAGCATGGTCTTTCTATATGATTTGATGGGAAACGAGGGTGCTATTGCCGGTACCATTTTGTCTAATTTGCTGTAAGTCAATGAACTTAAAGCATTAGTTAATTAGCGGAAATAAATTTCAAAAAAAAAAAAAAATACATCAAAATTGCTGCCTAGCACTGCCTAAAAACGCCATACGTATGAGTTGCAGTTGCTCTGTCCATAAGCGAAAAGTAACAAATCCAGGCTGTATTAAGGGGGAAATGTTCCCCTTGGCCCGGAAAGATGGGAACCCCATTCAAATAACCCTTTTCGAAAAATAGGTAACATAATTTAAAAGGGTGATTTTTTTGAAATGCAAAGATTTTTACGTAATCCCCCCTAACCTTTAGCGTATGTGGAATAGCAAAGCAGTTTGATAGCATGCTTTGAGGTGCAACGGCAATTGCGGCTAATAATTTAAAGTGTTGCATATTTGTGCAGCATAGTATATTAAATTTTATACTCAACTCACTAATTCTGATGTGCGCCTTGAGATAGCACCAAACTCTATGGCCTCCGACAGTTATGGCTCCGCCTGTGTGGACGTTGAGTCTCTTGCTTCTTCTTGCACGTAAATGTGCGATTTATTAATTTAATCGCTTTGTTTTGTACCAATGTGTGAGGTTTGTCAATACAAGTCAGGCAGCATATATTTAAATGCTGCATGATGCATTGCAAAGTATTAGTGCGGTGCGTGTGGTGATAATCAAGATATAAAGCCCCGCACGAAAGCAAAATGGATTGGCGCTGGGCAGTCTTGTTGAATTTCCATCGGGCACCCATTGTAAACTTGATTGAACACTGATTAAATAGAAGTTTTTTTGTAGTCATTGAAAATTTAAATTAATGTGTTTGCTATGTTTTATACTTGTACCTACTGTATATGACAATGACCGAGTCCGATTTTCATCACAATACAAATTGTTTAGAATGATCTACTACCAACTGTAAAAGTTTTTCAATAAGATTTGAGAAGCACCCGCGACAACAAGAAGTAACCAACTGTGGTGTTTTGGCACTAAAAGCAGTGGAGCTGTATCTAAAGTTGAAAAACGTCAAGTCGTTGCATTACAGGTCAGATGCATGCTTGGATTATAGAGATGAGTTCTAAAATATTATTTTGGAAAGTGGTTAGAGAATGAGGTATTTTGCAATATTCTTTCACTAGCCCTTTCGCTGCTGGGGTAGTAAAATCGCCGATATCGTAAAGTGCCGGAATGTCAGGAAAAATGACGTTTATAAAAATGTTTCTGAAATCATTTCATTTGCTGTAAAAGTGATGGAAACTGCCAAATCGTAACTTTTTGGTGAACATAAGTTTCAGGGGCCGTTCTAAGAGTGGGTATGCTGGGTGGAGGACTTTTTCGAAACTGATCTACCGTTTTTTTTTTTGTTTTTTTTTACAAATTTGCAGATCTGAAAGCGCAATAAAATTTGTTGATCTTATTTTGTATTATCAACTAATTTTATTGCGCTTTCAGAACTGCAAATTTTATTACCAGCCTGTTGGTCGAGCGGTAACACGTTCGTCTCTGGAGCGGGAGGTCCGAGGTTCAAATCTCGGGCTGGTCAAATCAAACACAGTGTTGCCCACAGGCGCAATGACGCGGAGGTGGGCCCCGCAAACTCGTTACACGCTTCGGCGTAATACAGCGAGTATAATGAAAGATTTGATTTGATATTTTGTATTATTTCTGGCTGCAACAAGGGTCGATTTATGAGGGAGGTTAACGCTTGTACCCCCCATTATACCATTTATACCAGCTAAACGAAATTGCAAAAGCCAAGGATTTCAGTTTTGTTGTTGTTGAACGTTTTCAGGTTTTGGTGACATTTTAGTGATGCTCAGGACATTCTGTCAGAGATTTTGCATTATAGCGAAGAAAAAGTTTACTCGCGCACGGCACGTAGGTCCTTGCAATGCTACTGTCGAGTCCGGCAGCAAAGGGGCTACATGTTTGTTGTTGTTCAATAACTTTTCAAATAAGCTTGTTGAATTCATTGCTTGAATTAAAAAAAGAATATTGTATACTACTTGTCGTGTCTATTTTTTTCACAAACTACATTCATCACTACATGCGTGTAGCTACAGTAACGTACTGTACATAAAAATAATTAACAGTCATCGTCAACTTTTCCAAACACTGCAATATGTTGTTTTATACTACTTTGCAGGAAGGTGCTGTTATACTGCGATGAGCGAAACCTGAAAAAAAAATTTCAGAACGTGGCTGTTCTGTTGGAAGGAAAACCAAAGCAATGAAGGGTCGCTCTATGTCTCTCTCGGCTATGGTACTTGCGAAGTCAATTGTACTGTTCAATAAGTTGCTGTAGGCTTTTGTCCAGCACTGCTGACTACTGCATTTTGTTTCACTTCTTTTGTTTTAATGAGTCTGTTTTATTTTTTAAATACATTTTGTTTTTGTAGTATTTTTTACATTTTTTAGATTTAAAACATTTTGTTTTCTAAGTTGGAGAATCGTAGCCATTTTGCATTTTGGTTTGTTACCGCAACACCGCGGTACCGTAATGTTTTTACGCAACGTTTGCAGTGTGGAATTAAAATACCAATGTACAATTATTAGAGTAGATGTTAAAGATAAACCTGAAAAATACCGTGAGCTTTGTTAGTTAGAGGTCTCGATGCAAACGTTGATTGTGGCAGAGCGTAGACAGGAGGGGCATCGGGCCATGGTCTTTTTTGGGTCCAGACTCCTGAGGCGTACTGTTATTGCGTTTTGTAATCCAGAGAATTCACTTCATAAATTCTTCTCATCTGAAGTCAGGCGGAGACCAAAAAAAGATTTTCATACTTATTTCGTAGTTATTTGGTTCGCATTTAGTTTAGGCGAAGTCCGAAAAAACAGGTCTTCTCCCTATTCTCGTAGTTGCTGTAATTCGAATTTAGGCGAAGATAAAAAGAAAAGTTTCCCTATTTTCGTTCGAATTTAGGCGATGACCAAAAATAAAAAAGTTCCTCACTACATCAAGTAGATTTTCATTCTTTGCTCCCACTTTTCGAAAATCCTGCTTCTAATTATTGCCCGTCTATTTTGTACTTTCTCTGGCTCAAAAATGTGAGTGATTGTTTTTTGAACGATTTTGCATGCTGCCCGAAAATCTGTTTAAGCGATCCAGCACTATGAAAAATGATTTAATCACCGCCATGTGTTGAGTAATTTGTATCTTAAGCAGATCACAGGTCGGAGTATGGAAGAGGGAAGCGACCCAGCATGTAGGCAATACGAGTATGTGATACGTGTAAATTTGAGTTGAAGTAGAATGTTCTAATGTTCTGTTCTTTGATGTTCACGAATTTCAGCATCATTAATTGTTAAACTTTTTTGAAGAATAAAAAGACAAATTTATTCATGCTTGATTAAATATTGTGTTTTAGTATTGATGATGATTCTTGAAATATACCTAGTCTAGTATTCAGATACATCAACAATGGCGTTCTAGTAAAGGGTGAGAAATCTTGATTGATTGCTTACAAATGCATTGTATACTGGCCCGTGTTCTAAAATATTTTTTATGCTGGGGTTGGCGTTGCTCAAAATTTTCATTTTCAGCAGAAATGAGCTTTGTGTCTTACAAAATTCTCAAAAACTTTAAAATAATAAATAAATGTAACATCAAATTAAGAAAATTTTAAAATGCATATAGTTCCATTTTTTACTTGTTCAACTTTAAGCGGTAGCAAGAAATTAAAATTTTAACACGTATAAATACGCTACAGCGTACAACTACAAAAGAGTGTTGAAGATAAATCAGCAATATGCTCGGACGCTTACGATTTCCCTCATTGTTTACGCTGTCCTTGGGTATCTTTTGTACGAATCCAGTCAATTATAAGACGACAGGCTGTAATTTTATTCATACCCGTCGTTTTTTGTTTTTTTTCCTTATAGCATAGCATCAGGCTGAGCGATTTTTGAACGAAAATTTTAATCGTTTTTTACGATTTTCGACTCTTAAAAAATGATAGAGCTTTCCTGCTTGACGTCCACCAATAAAAGCGTATGATGCTTCCACCATACGTGATACTGTGATAGGCAGGTGGTACCTTGACTTTAAATCGCCGTCTCCTAATCAATACTTAATTACGATCTTAAGGTACGCTGTAAAATATCATGAGCACTTAACCTTAATGACATGGAGTTAAGTAGACTGAAAATTACTGAGTTGCTGATCGTAATTTTCGGTTATTATTTCCTGCTTGTGTGAAATATCGAAAAATCCGGAGCTTTTGACGCGCGTTCGGAATATTGATTTTTTTACAAAGCAAGTCTTCTCGGCTGGTTTTGAAGTAATTAGAATAAACAATAAAACTAATTTCCTGTATTTTTACGATAGCAATTTTATTCAGTGCAAGAATTAGGAACGATGCCAACGTACATTAACTCCAGTCGAACTCTGTGTGCAAACCTTAGGGTCATTTCATTACATGACAGTCAAAATTTTGTAACTCACTCTCTCAGATATTCTTTATATTTGGATATGAGAAAACCATTCAAATTTGATGCAGATTGAAAAAAATCAAAATTCATCGAGCAGTTTATAAGTTGTCGTCGTTATAATTTTGCCACATGAGGGCGCTGTTCGGAGCTTAATTGATTCAAAAAATTTTGAGTTTCCGATTTCATTTTCGATTATCTCGAAAGGGCAAAAAACTTTTATTCTCCAATCAATGTTAAAATGTCCAGGATAAGAAGTTGATTAATGTGTGTGAATTTGGTAAATGTTTTTTGTTGCATATTTCTGTAATTGCCTTGAAAACATCATGCACATTTTTTTGCAATCATTTTTTTATTCAACTCATTTTATCGTAATTATTGATTTAGCATGTTACTGTAAAACTATTGATGGATTGCAGCTACGTCATAGCTTTTTCCCGCCAAAACGCCATTAAAAAGAATTGGACGTTACCGTAAATCAACGTATAAATCCTTCCGTGGGCATATTTAAAGAATTTGATTGTTAAGTAACACTTTTGTAGATACCTTGGCTTTAATTGGTAATTACCAGGAGCGATTTAAGCAGCTTACATAGCTCAGCGGATCTGAAAAGTTACGCTTTTTGTAAATTCTCATCGTCCATTGCCCGCTATTGTCCACTTTGACCAGTTTTTAGCTTTGGTTCAAATCGTAAATTCATCCATATCCTAAAATACGTAAAATTCTATGTCACAGCAGTAACACATGGCCGATTAATGTTTAGTTTAAGCACTATTATAAATAATATTTAACATCACCAGCTCAAGTCGAAATAAATGCAAATTAAGACTCGATCAAAGTTACACAGTTACACTGAGGCCAGTTAAATCATTAGTTTAAAGTTTAAATGACATATCTACGAAATAATTCAATGAAAACAACTGCTAATGCATTCTAACTCCTAGCAACCAATAATCATAGCGATAAGCCGCTAATGACTACAAGAAATACAAAAAATCACCAAGATCCTGCAAAATAGACTTCTAAAATTACAAAAGTTAAAAAATGCGCTAAACTGTTCCATTATAGCGCCATCAATAGTAAGCCACGAATTTGATTACCAAAACTAGCTACCACCATCCATACTAACATGATTCTGATGGGTTACTCAACAGCAAGCCGGATTTACGTCACTGAAAAACAGCAAACAAAACCGAATTCTTACTAATTAAAATCTTTTTCAGTTTTTACATGCATTTGCGTAGCATTTAACTTTAACGTTACAAAGAATCAACTATTTTATAGCCTGAAAATACGCTCCATATCTTCGCTGTCAGTATCTTTTTTTTTTGCTTCACCTAATATATTGGTCTGCTTGCGTTATGAAAATGGTACCGGTGGTTTTAAATGTTAGTATGGTTTAAAAATATTCAACATCATTGAGTACTTCTAAGCAAGAGTGATAAAGAACGTTTATTAAATTAATGTTGCGATTGCAAAGTTGATTAAACACAATATGAAAGTTAAAAATAAAAAAGATACTAGCCACAAATAGATTAAAGAGGCATTCTGCCATTAATGGTAGTATTAGCGCAACAACTTGCACATTATTTTATTATAATAATGCCTGTCTCGTGGATGCCGGTAAGCTTCTTGGCTGTTCATATACTTTTGTTGTTTACGTTGATTTCTTTTTACGTTTAACCTAATCTATATTTTGAATTAGACTCTTAAACACTGTCATCACCCAGTTTAAACGGTATGTTATTTACCAACACAAACAAATTGTCAGCCACATCACCAGGCATGAAGGACAGTCAGCAAGAACTACGTATTTTCGAGTAATAATGGTTTAATAAACATATTGTAAGACCCATATACGCAACCACACAAATGCATTATCTGTGCATAAACCTTCTAGTCCACAATCTAGACTAAGGGTCGCATTGTAAGTGCAAACTTAAAGCAAAACCATCCGACTTGAGCGAATACCGTAAATGCTAATGAAGAGTTATTTTATTAAAAACTGAAAGTTTTCAAAGCAGGATTTAAGGAACTCTCGTCCCACGTTTACAACTTTCTAATCTTGCTTTCCAAGTTTTTATTACCGGTACGATTTCAAATTTTCGCTCGGGTCGGAGTTTTGTTAAAGTCTGCTTTTGTGATACGATAAATCATTAGTTTCTAGATGGCAGATCCAAGTTTTTGACATTTAAAAACGTCCAACTGCAAAATAATTTCTACCACATATCCAGAATTGTTTGCACAAGCAATACAATGCAATAAAATATACTACAGCACTCGCTATACGCAGCATTATAAACGCTACGTCTGGTGAATGGTATTATTCAAAAATCTTCACAACAGTCCCAAAAATGCAGGGTATAGAATACGCGCATGTGGACATGTTTGGCATTCTTCACTCGGCCGCAGGGCACAGTCATTTCATTGTGGAGACTAACCAAACTTTACGATGGTCATCGACGAGCATTAAGAGGAAGAATATTGCTCTGTGTTATCTTAGCTCTGAAACAAAAAATGCATTTCGCTAAAAACGTAATACACACAATTACACATTTCTTATTTTAAGAAGATTGCACAATCAATGGTAAAGAGAAATGCAGTCTATCTTGTGACAGAGGCAGTGATCTTATCGAAACAATTGAAGGGTAAATACGAACTGCTTTTGCCTGCACAAATCTGTTTTTTTTTTCGCAAAATATAAACCGCTTCCATTAGTCCGTACGTAGGTCGCACAACCCAAAGGCTTCAGAAACGCATTAAGCAGCATGTTTCAAAAGCAATACGGCAAAGAACCACTCCTACTCAGGAGCAGAGAATTCAACGATCCCGACCAACAAAAACACAGCCAAATAGAAAATGCAAAGCAAAATGTAAGACTCAATTCGAACCAAAGAGCGATTTAGCCATTGGCTAAGGTTTGTTGAAATCCAATCAGTGCGCAAGCAACTATTCTAATTCGCGGTTTAAAATCCTAACCACACCTCGTTCTCAATTTCACTTGAGCCTGTTGGAAGCGGTTTGCATTTCATGGAAAAAAATAGATTTGTGCAGGCAAAAGCATTTCGTATTTACCCTTTAACTGTTTCGATAAGATCAGAGCCTGCCGTCACTAGGTAGAAAGCATTTCACATTTCTCAGTACTTTTATGCGATCCATGAAAAGAAACAGAGCTATTTAGTTGGTAACAAGATTTAGTAAACTATTTTTAGGGTTCAGTCAATTACTATCATTGTAAGCGTAAGAAATGCACTTTAGTTACGAAAAAAGTTTTGATTATCTTTGAAAACTTTAGAAACGCTAAACTTTAGTGTGTTGGCATCTTCAAAACTCGAGTTTAGGATAGGGCCGTCTTCTTGATCAGATTTAATTCCCAACGACAACTCGATACAGTTATTTTATTTGACAGTATTTAAATTCGACCTCCCGATAGGTGAACTCTAAACTATTTACTTGAACAGGATTCAAAATTATTGAAAGCAATTCAATGAGTGTTTAACCTATCTTAAACAATTAATTGTTAATCTAAACTTTATGAAACATACTAGAGTTTCTTTTGATCCACAATGCAATTATCAACCCTAACAGTGCAGCACAGAGTTGACTTAAAACTTTGCCCAACATATCCCAATTAAATATTTATTTCAAAAACATTTTTCAATGCACTTGTGATATAAGAACCAGTAAATTTCGAGTTGAGGCTGGCTGTTCTTTAATTTTTTGCCAATTTTTACCCTCATTTGTTCTTAAATTTTGAGAGCATCGATACCAATTACATAAAACTGTTGTACTTCCAATGCTCTGTATGCTTGAGCAAACGCTTTTTTTGCTGTTTTCCCAGCATCGTAAAATTGCAAAAGCGAAGAAGCACGCATTTTTATTTGAATGAGCACCAAAAACATTCTAGTTGCCTGTGCAATGCGCAGCATTACTATATACTTTCGAAATTGGTGCAACTTTGCTTGTAAATGCCAGAAAATCACTCAAACTTGATCGTTTCGAATCAGTACAGAGTTTAGTTTTGTTTTTGATATGAAATTTATTCTTGTTTGATTGTTCTTAACAGTGGCGTCGCTAGGGGGGAGCGGCCAGCCCTGAGTGTCACCATTTTGGGATGACACCATTTGGTCGTTTTTTTTTTGTTTTGAGACCAAAAACTCACTGATTAGTTGGCAAAGAGCTTTTTTAGGTTTTCATCTATAGTTTGGCCGATAAAGAGTGCCACCACGAAATCCCACCTCGGGTGCCACCATTCTTAGCGACGCTTCTGGTTCTTAATATTATTTTATGTTGCTCAGGCCGGCATTGTTCTTAAACCAAAAATGAGCCTCATGTTTTTATAAAATTGTTCATAGAAAATAAAGTGTAATTGATTTATTCCCCCTTCCCCCCCCCAAACAAAAAACAAAATCAACAACTTTTAAAATTACAAAAATATTTTAAAACATAAAAATTACATTCACCTTGTCATTAACTTTTTTGAAAAAACAACATGACTTTTAATTCTTTTTAACCCCAGTATAGGAATATTCATTTCAGAATAATTATGTATTCTAGAATAATTATGTATTCTAGAATTCTCAGTCGGACGACCTAGAACTAGAGGCACCGATTACATTGAGGATCTTGGATGGAATCGGATGGAATCGGATGGAATCGCTTGGGACTTCGCCCAAGCGAAATGATGGAGGTGATGGAAGACCGTGAGGTGTGGCGGCTTAATCTTGAGCTCTGCCCCCGCAACCCTCACAGAAAAGCGGGCAATGAAGGAAAAATAAGAAGAATAGTTTTGAATCTTTTTTACAGAATCCAGAATTCCGAATCCTTAATCAAATCTTAAATCTAAAAAGTGGCCGTCAGTGCTGTTTTGATATCAATTCAGCACTTAACTACTCGACTACTGCAAAACAAAAAAAAGTCCAACATTTAGCTTCATTTTCAATGAATGAATCATAGCCAGTACAAGAATTACAGCACCATAAATCACTTGATTATTGATTGGATATTCTCATTCTGCAATGGTTTCATCAGTTTCTCTGAATTTTTTGTTTTCATTTTAGCAGTCATTTCTAGTTGTTTTCAGGAAAAGGAAACAGGCCCGCAACCAGGTGGGGCTTAGCCCTGCTGGAGAAAATCATGCCATTGTAACATTCACGTCAAAAGAACACTTTTCAACACGGTCGACCGGCTTGGTTAAACAAATTTATTACTTGCAGTTTTTCTTCGCAACTAAACCGAATTCTAAAAACGGCACCGGTTCCAAATAGGAAGCGGTTTTGTAGGATTTGGTATTCTCAAATGAACATCCCTACCCCAGTAGCAAGCAACTTAATATATGTTTAGCAACAAATCAACGCAAGTAGAGAGTGATAGCTATTGCACTCATAAAAAAGTAGTGGGATTTTGTAAAATCATATATACATAAGTACAATAGTTTATGGAAACTCTGATACATCAATACTTGTAGTTGTGTACAAAGTAGGGTAACTCTGGATTTGTACCATGTCTCTACTAATTACTATGTCTTAAACTCCACATTGACTACACAGAACAAATATAGTGGACTAAATTTTGCCATACACAACAGAACAATACTAACTCAAAAAAATATATAAATTTGATGTAAAACAAAAAGAAAAACATATATACCAGGACTATAGAAACAGGTCGTTGACCAATATTCTTCTCGACGCATAACAGGACTTCAAACTCCAATCATGACATCTGATTAATGATTTCAGCAAAACAACATACTGCAAGACGAAATCTACAAAAAGTATTGGTTATTTATGATGAATTTGCTCATTTCAAATTAAAATATGCCAATGAAGCATATTTACTACTGAAATGCCACGATTGGTTAAAAGCTTAGCAGAGCCATATCAGACTGAGAGTGACTAATTTAATGGAAAATCAAAGAAAGTAAAAAAAAAAGAAATATTCTGCACTCTTTTTTATTTGCTGTTTTAAAGATTAAGATTACAGTACGTTTTAGGTTAGATTTAAAGTTATTTTAAGTAAGCATCTGAATTGAATCAAAAGTAATAAAACACTACATCAAAATTTTTTGGTGAAATGAATCCATTCTTTGTCACAATAATACTGTAAATGCTTTTGGGATATCCTTGTTTGGGTGTCAAAATAATAAAAAGCCGAGCCTTTTCAACAAACTCAACTTGTATTCCGTATACTATTTCAAATGATAAATATATAATGAAGAAAAATGCACTAGTATCTCCATGCCTGTTGTTAGATCAATTAGTAGCTTGATAACACTGCTGAATTGTTGATTAGTATTAGTTGAGTAGTTTGTCAACACAAAGTCCGCATTCATTATGCACGAAATATTGCTTTTATCCATCACATAAATCCTACCTCTAATATTACCAGTAAGACAAAAATGAAAAGAATGCAATGAATACAAATTGTAATGTGTTGTTTTGATGGAGAGTCTGCCAATCAGTCAAACCAAATCCTTTTGGAAAATAATTTGTGTATGTAAAATTGATTTTGCCTGAGTAGCCATGTTCAGTACGGTAGCTAAACTAAAAAATAACTATTGCAATTGTATTAAATTTCATTCACCATGATGTCTTGGCCAGGAGACAGCGAAGGGACCGCTCAGTCTTCGAGTCAAGCTGCCACCTGCCCACCTGTCCACCACACACAGCAGAGGCTTCACACTGTCCCCTAAATTGCTGAACGCCAAGCAGGGAAGCTGTGAATACCAATTTCTCTAGTCTTTGGTTTGACCCGACTGGAAATTAAACCCAAGCGTATCGCTTTGGTAGAAGACGCTTTATTCATTCGACCACTAGCTTATCTTTCTCAAACAGTATTTGAACAAGATCTGAGATAACACTTACGTATTATGTTCAGGGAGTCGAACCGAACCTGAACCCGAACCGTAAACCCGAATGAACCAATTTATTTTGGTGAACCCGAACCGAACCTGAACCAGCAAAATTTTACTTCAGTAAACCTGAACCAAACCTGAACCCTCAAAATTGTGCTCTAGTGAACCCAAACCGAACCTGAACCCCTAACAAAAGTAAGAATATATTTTTCCATATGCGGATGCCGCTGGCGCTGGTACATGCACAATAAGAGCAGTGGTGATCATCAACAGAATCAGCAATTTCTACATTTTTTTTTCTGGACGAAACAAGTAACGACAGTTAAATTTTAAGTCAATGAACCCGAACCGAACCTGAACCAGTAATATTTCACTTGAGTGAACCTGAACCTCGAAAATGGTGCTCAAGTGAACCCGAACCAAACCTGAACCGCTAAAATATTTTGAGCAGAAGCTGAACCTGAACCGTTATTTGAAATGGTTCGACACCCTGATTATGTTTACTTAGTTTAGTTATATAAACAAGATGGCTACCCAGCCAATATTGATTTTAAATCAAATTATTTTCAAACAAGATTTGGTTTTACATTACTGCTTGGCAGATTCTCCATCAAAACAACTTTTTACAATCTCAACTAATGTATAAGAAGGCCATACAAATGAAGAATTGGCAATACATTTATTTTGATTATTTTAATTCTACCAAACGACGGTAGGCTACTCTAATGCTGGATAAGTAAATCTGGAACATGAAACTCAAGCTGTTGAAAAGTATATTTTATAGCTTAATCACTAAACTGAAACTATTTAACTTGACCAAATCAGATGACCAAAGGTTTTATCTTGCCCTTTAACTAAGCTGTAATAAACTTTTCTACAAAAGGTCTGTCAGTATTGTTTATAAACTGTTAAAGTTAAATACCGTAGCCTGCCTGGCTCACTTCTGACACTGACAGTGACTGCTACAGCACTGTTGTAACATAGCTTGCAGTTTTGAGTTATACATTTACAGATTTACAGTACTAGCCTAATGAGTAAGGCTAGGCTACTGTTCTTCTGTTGTTACCTACTGCTTTGTGTAATAATTTAGTATGTAATACATCTAAACCAACTCTTTGCGTAACTTTTTTAAGCTAAATCAACTCTACCTACATCAGTCACTCAGTCTGCTCTATAGGCCTACTGCAAAGTGCATTGCATAACTTTTTTTACCTAAATCAATTCTACCTATATCTGTCAATCAGTCTGCTCTGTAGGCCTACTGCATTGCATACCGTAGCTTTTTCTAATGCTAGCTACTACCAGACAACAGTAGTAGGCCTATAGTGTGCTCAATGCAGTACTCTAGTTCTGTTCAAGAATTGCCTTGAACTACTTCCCAAAGAAATTCAACTTACCGCCAACATCGCGTAAGCGACGTACCGATACGCTTGAATGCGGCTCCCTGCGTGAGTTTTGCATGACTAGCTTCTCGTCTTTACGTGATGTCCGTAAAGCCAATGTGCTAACGGCTGACGCCAATCACATCCGGGAAGTTTTCAAATAGGTATTTGCAGAACTAGTTTGGTGTTAAGCGTAGCCTTCAGCAAGAGTGAGACTGTGGCATTAGGTAAAAGCATACCGTAGCTTGTTAAGTTTCATCTGACTGACTGAAGTCGTTTTCTGCGGTTGATTATAATATGTGCAGTGTAGTTAGATTCAGATTATGAGTGGCATGGTATCGGACTAGTCTTCCCCACACAGTGCAGTCTGTCAGTGCTCACATCTGATGGTGTTTTAATTGCCGTTAGCTAATCAAACTGGTTTTTTGTACGGTATAGCATAGGATCATAGCAGTAAATTCAAGCGCAGATGTCAGTACTGTAGTGTAATTTAGCCTCTGGCATGTGTAGGCTTATACAGGTACCGGTAGGTTTGTCCTCAGCAAGAAGTTACAAAAAGCAACTACCAGGACGTAGCAGACCTATTACCAGTTATTTTTGTTGTTGATCTGTAATGAAGGTTGCTGTTAATCTGCTTTGGATCAGTGGTTGAGTGGATAGAGCGGCTGCTGCTGAAGTGGTAGAGTCGGGTTCGATTCCCGGTTTGGTCGAACCAAAGACTCTAAAAATTGGTACTCACAGCTTACCTGCTTGACGTTCAGCAATTTAAGGGACAGTATGAAGCCTCCGCCGTGCGTGGCAGATAGGTGGGCAGGTGGCAGTTTGGCTCGAAGACCGAAAGGTCCCTTTGGTGTCTCCTGGCCAAGGCAACGTAATGAATAAAATGTAATTACAATTAAATCCCTTTCTAATTATTTTCTGAGAAAAGTATTTAAAGTTGTCTGTTGCGCATTGCACAGGCAAATGAAAAAACTGTTAACAGCTGTTCAATTTTTGATAAAACTTGCTTTTACACTTTGCTGCAAAAGCAACTAAAAAGTTGTTACTCAAGAGACAAAGCAGTGGGAATTAAACAATTTACCAACATGGTCACGGAAATTGACTCAACACTCTCAAAATATAACAACAAATTAATGACAAATGAGGCTAAAAAAGGACCAAAAATTAAGAACTGTCGGCCCCAACTCAAAATTTACTGATTCCAATAAAAAGGAAGTGTATACAAATTCAGCTTAAGCTGTAGTGATACTGGTAGAGGATTACGATTTTTGGTCAGTGGTTCTTGCTATAAACAGATTTTTTTTGTCAAACCAAAACTAAAAACTAAGTGGGCCTAAATATTGAATTAATTGTTAAATTTTTGTTTAAGATGAGAATGGTTCTTCAGTCTGCTGAAACCGATTTTGTGTTTAGTTTACCCTATTTCTGATCTTGTTATTGACTGGTTTTTGGTTTGACAATAACTTTCATTTATAGCTATGGTACTTAGCCTAGCCTACAGAAAGGCTTAAAGATGCACTTTGGCAATTTTTTTATCTCAACCGTTACGCTGTTTCTGAAATATCATTTCATGGTTTAACAACTGTTGCAAACTTTCTTTGTCTGATGATACCCACACTGCTTTATATACGTAATTGAAATATTTAAAGGTTGTTTTTATAATTATTCTTTAATCTAGATGTGTGTAACTGATTTGAACATTGTATTAAATTTTGTTGATATGCTTACATCGCACAGCATGTTTTTACATTATTTGGTACCATTTTTTTATGTTTTACCTGCATGCTTTGGATGGTGATTAATTGTAGTCTAGCCTACCTCTAATTAGTATGTATATGATTTGATTTGCACTTTTTAGCATAGGTGGACACAAGTCCGTTAATCATTAATTCATTAATAACGAAGCTATCTTTTTCATTAGAACCTGTTCATGCATACTTTGTTAATTAAAGTCAGCTTTTGTGTCTTGAACACGCTGTCTAGGTTACTAATTTTGATAGAAGGATAGCATATTAACATTTTTTTGCATCATCCTGTATAAGTTTCATGGGTAATGGTTGATTAATGAGGATGCTTTTTAAATATGGTTTTGCATACCGGTACTTTGCTTTGATGGAGTTCACTTGAATATTGCTTCAAAGTGGATATCGGAAGCTGTTTGTTACTGTAAACTAGGAATTAAGTTTGATTTGATATAATGATAATTCTGGTTTATAAAAAAAAAAAAAAAAGTGTTGAATATTGTGACTTAGTAAATGGTAGAAATTGAGACGGATCAAGCCTTGACTGGAAATGTATAATCTTTGGTGAACTTTGCGTGTATTTAAGTATGCTGTAATTTGTAATAACTATTGCATGAAACAAGTCACTGATAATTGTGAAAAAATATGCGGAAGGCTTTTTCTAAAATTTGCAAAATATTCATGGAAAAAATTTGTAACGCTTACGAAATCTTTGAAGACTAATCTGCATCAAATACGTGTTTGCAATATTTTCTTTTAGGTGTTAGTTTTTGCTCTTACACCGTGTTTAATTTTTAAGTATACTGGATTCTGTTTGTGGCTTATCGAATCATATATAATTAATTCTTATTGTGATGAATGACTATCAAATATCAAAACATTTACCAGCTTGGGCCAGGAAGAATCAAGATAAGGTCAAGTCTTTTGTAAGATATTTGGAAGATGAACTTTATCTGCCGGATTTCCCTTTGATTAGAATAAAAGAGGAACATTTACAGCAGATGACAAGATCCCCCCTCCAAATGCACAATTAATAATCGAAGGATGGCAAGAGGGCATGTATTAGTTTTTGTACAAAGATTCATTTAGTCTGTGTAGAACTTGTTCACAAGAACAAGAGCTAACGCAACAACCTAAAGCATATCAGCAGTAGGGTGTACCAAAAAACCCGACCTGTTCCGATTTTGCTATAACTTGGCAGAATGGTGCATTTGGATGAGAAAACATGTGTGTCAAAATTTTTTAAAATCCAGCGTCGTTTGACGCCCTAGAAGTGACGTCATAGTTTTGGTGGGGAGCCGCGCCCCCAAAATCCACTAAAATTGCCATATCTTGGAAACGACTTAAGCTACAGTAGAAACGTGATTAATAGCTTATTGGATGCAGAATATGCGATTTTTGTATCACACTTTAATACAACATATTGAGCTAAGATGAGTGGTTTAGATGTAATTTCAGAAAAACTAATATTTTGTATAACGTGTACAAATGGAAACATGAAACATGAACACTAAACAATAGCGTTTCATTACCTACATGAAGTTCACTTGACGCTCAACTTACACGTAATTCTGCACAACCATGGTATAAAATGCAGTATCAATAGGTTTTAGTTTTTTTCTTTCGGAGATTGAAGAGTTTGTTAGGGGTGGTCTTATCACTTAGTAGTCCATTACACCAAATAATATAACGATTCTCTTATCAAGTTCTATTGCAAAGGGTCAAAACTTTTCAAGATATGTTTGTGACATGAATTAAACCTTTGTTCATGCTCATGTTGCTGCTGTTGCACGTGCTTCTTTAACTTCTGGCGACATGAGTGGCGCACAGTTGTTCGATCTTTTCTTAGTACGATGCAGTTTTGGAGCTGTAGGAGAAAAACAAATGTTCGTGACAAGAGCCTATGCTCTCTCTGCTGCATCATTTATGGCAGGTAGGTTTTCGATCATTGCTTTGACTGCTACAAAATCAGCATTTTGCGACCAGGTTTTAGGAGGCAAATCAATAAAGTTGAAAGTAGCCGAAAGAAGCTTTAAAAGTGTGTGAGAGTCTGCAACAATCAAATCTTTTAAATGCGTGGTAGAGGTTAAATTTGGCATTTTTTCAATGCCCTCAGCAATTGCCTCTGCGTTATCTTTGTGTCTACAAGATTTTAGTTTTCACCACATTTCTGTTTTCTCCATCAGTGTAAGCTTTTCGCTAAATAGTGAAAAAACTACATGCCTTTCCGAAACATACCAAAGGTGGCGCTCCAAATTTTCTTGTGCTGAGTTTGCAAATTTCAGGTTCAACGGTGGAAACAATTTTAGAGTTCTTGTTTCTGTGCTTTTCATGGATTCGAATTGATTCCACAGTTCCAAGTTATGAATTGGTGCATCTGCTATAACTGATGTAGTGCACCAATTTTTTACGTAAAATAGTGAAAGAAAAGATGCCAGTGTCCTTTGTATTTTGAGTTACAAATCCCATTTTTACCAGCTGAGTTCCATATCTTTTTAACTCAACGTCCACGGCCCAACTGATCCAGGCCTACCTAGCATTTCATATTTTACAAAAATTGCCAGTCTTCCTGAAGCTTTTCTTTTCAAATGAGTGGATTCTTGAGCAGCAGTTCTCAAATTAATGTTTTTCACATTCCTTACTAACAGCCCAAAACGTTTCTTTCGATTTTTGCATAATTAATCTTTGCTTTTTTTGAATTGTTGGTGTAATTTTTTTTTTTTGAATTTTTAAGTGATCTTGTGACAATTGCTTTTGTTCATTTAACAGTTTAAGCAACTTTGCAGTAAGTCCATTGCTGGATTGGCAAAGAAACCCAGCTTTAATCCATCGTGCTTCAATTTCTGTAACAGTTTGCGTGGCTGCTTCCCTTTGACTAGACTGCCTGCTTGTTTTTTCTTGCATATTCTTTTGAATGGTATAAAATCGTAACAGAGCATTTTCAGTAGTATTAGGTTTGCTAGTAATACTAATCAAATTTTCCAAAACCGATCTTTTAAAAGGCCAAAATTTTGTTTGTTTTCTAGCATTAATCATGCTCAGTTACTCACAATTAGTCTAGACTTTGAATTGAATTAGCATAAACAACCTAAAACATATAAACATTTAGTGGAAATGCTGCACCATTTAATTACAGCATGCACCAGACTAGTGGTCTTGGTGTAAATTGACTTGTCAGTGTGACATAAAACAAAGTAAGCGTTTAGATAGGCTATGCCAATCATATTCTTCCTAAGTCTATGCTAAAAACTGATTTGCAAATTATGAATAAACTCGGCTTGATTACTGTAACATACATAGGTTAATTGCTAATAGTTTGTATTAATGTCTTTGCACAAACTATATAACTAGTAGCCAGCTGGCCATTATGCAAACTAACTACTAACATATGGGTTGCCTACAAATAAAGTACTGTACTAATTCCTACTGGCAGCTGAAAATTAGAATCAAGCAGGTCACCTACAACTTATAGATACTTAATAGAGGCTAATACAATGGTGTACTCAAACTTTTGTTTTTTGGCACAGCAAATTGACATAAATACAAGGTAATGAACACCTACTGTAGCTTAATGAAACAACAGGCATGGTATAATCATATCTAGAAGTAGGCTTAATGCAAAATATTAGTTTTTTTGAAATTACATCTAAACCACTCATCTTAGCTCAATATGTTGTATTAAAGTGTGATATAAAATCGTCTACTCTGCATTCAATGAGCTATTAATCACGTTTCTACCTTAAGTCGTTTCCAAGATATGGCAATTTTAGTGGATTTTGGGGGCGCGGCTCCCCACCAAAACTATGACGTCACTTCTAGGGCGTCAAACGACGCTGGATTTAAAAAAATTTTGACACACATGTTTTCTCATCCAAATGCACCATTCTGCCAAGTTATAGCGAAATCGGAACAGGTTGGGTTTTTTTGGTACACCCTAATCAGCAGCACATGGTATCTCTTGCATCTTCCATGGTTTAAATGGTCTTTCCTAATTTTGGTTGAAAAAAAAAAACAACGGAAAAATTACCTTCATCTGTTGAAAAATAGTAGCCGAAGTAAAGTAAACAGCTGCTTTTCATTTTGTTGTTCAGGTTGCAGCTGATCATTTTTTGTTAATTGGAACGACCCACGCTCGCGTCGCGTGTTCCTTTGTTTTTATTCGGCCATTTTCTAACTAATGAGTGCGAGATTTCAGACTTTTGCTTATAACTCGAGAACCGTTTGGTCTAACTACATGAAATTTTGACAGCAGTTTGAGATTAATGAGTTTTATGTTTGTACCAAATTTCGAGGCAATCGGTCACGTAACTTTGGGTTTATGACCCGAAAACCGCCCCGAAAGTTTGGCGTAAAAAGCGGTCTAAGTCAAAAACGGCTTAAGTACGGCAAAAAATATTTCTCATGGTTATATGTCTTAAGATATCCTTTCATCCCTACCAACCCACTTTCGGCCGCGATGAGGTTTTTTTCTTATTTTTTTCCTTTTTTTTCCTTTTTTTTCTTCCTAAATCTTGTACGCTCGAGTTCTCCTAAACCACAAAACATAGAAATCTAATTTTAGTGTGAAGTTGTTGAGGTAGATACGCAATTGTGTCTCCTGAAATTTTTTTGGGGCAACTCCCCCGGGAACCCCCCCAAAATGGGGCCCCAAAAAATCAATTTTTTGAACGGCTCAAGCTAGGGTGCCAGTTTTTTTGGATATCAGTAGATATTTGAGAGACAAATATTTTGACATAATTTGGGGGTACCACTCCCCCAAATGGACCCCCTCAAAAACAAATTTTTTTAACCATATAACCTAGGGTGCCATTTTTCTTTGATATCAGTAGATATTTAAGAGAGAAATATTTAGACATGATTTGGGGGTACCACCCCCCCGGAAACCCCCCCAAAATGGGGCCCCAAAAAATCAAATTTTTGAACGGCTCAAGCTAGGGTGCCAGTTTTTTTTGATATCAGTAGATATTTGAGAGACAAATATTTTGACATAATTTGGGGGTACCACCCCTTCGGGGACCCCCCCAAATGGACCCCCCAAAAACAAATTTTTTAACCATTTAACCTAGGGTGCCATTTTTCTTTGATATCAGTAGATATTTAAGAGAGAAATATTTTGACATGGTTTGGGGGTACCACCCCCCCGGGAACCCCCCCAAAAAATCAAATTTTTGAACGGCTCAACCTAGGGTGCCAGTTTTTTTTGTTATCAGTAGATATTTGAGAGACAAATATTTTGACATAATTTGGGGGTACCACCCCTTCGGGGACCCCCCCAAATGGACCCCCCCAAAAATAAATTTTTTAACGATTTAACCTAGGGTGCCATTTTTTTTTGATATCAGTAGATATTTAAGAGACAAATATTTAGACATAATTTGGGGGTACCACCCCCCTGGGGACCCCCCCAAAAGCAAGTTTTTTAACCATTTAACCTAGGGTGCCAGTTTTTTTTGATATCAGTAGATATTTAAGAGAAAAATATTTTGACATGATTTGGGGGTACCACCCCCCGGGGACCCCCCCAAAATGGGGCCCCAAAAAATCAAATTTTTGAACGGCTCAAGCTAGGGTGCCAGTTTTTTCTGTTATCAGTAGATATTTAAGAGACAAATATTTTAACATAATTTGGGGGTACCACCCCTTCGGGGACCCCCCAAAAATAAATTTTTTTAACGATTTAACCTAGGGCGCCAGTTTTTTTTTGATATCAGTAGATATTTAAGAGATAAATATTTTGACATGTTTGGGGTACCACCCCCTCGGGAACCCCCCAAAATGGGGCCCCAAAAATCAATTGTTTGAGCGGCTCAACTTAGAGTGCCAGCTAGTGTTTTATGATATCAGTAGATATTTAACAGACAAATATTTTGACATAGATTGGAGGTGCCACCCCCCCGAGGACCCCCCAAATGGACCCCCCAAAAATCAATTTTTTGAACGGCTCAACTTAGAGTGCCAGTGTTTTATGATATTAGCAGATATTCAACAGACAAATATTTTGACATAGTTTGGGGGTGCCACCCCCCTGGGGACCCCCCAAATATGAATTGTTTGAAAAGCTCAACTTGGGTGCCAGTCTGTTTTGATATCAGCAGATATTCAACAGACAAATATTTTGACATAGTTTGGGGGTGCCGCCACCCCCCCCCCAGGGACCCCCCAAATGGACCCCCAAAAATCAATTTTTGAACGGCTCAAGCTAGGGTGACAGTGTTTTATGATTTCAGGAGATATTTAACTGACAAATCTTTTGACTCAACTTTTCTGGAGGTTCCATAATCAGATATTTTTGAATAATTGCTGATTTTACGGTAGACAAAAAGTACTTTTGAGCGTCACAGCATTAGCTGTGCGTCGGTCGTTCACTGGGTTTGCTGGCAAACTCCCATCTAGTTGTGTTTTGCAGTAGCTTCCAATGTGGCAATGACTTTAATTTTGCAAATGAACCGATAAGATTGCCCAATCTTTATGTTTTGCGCTACAAATCTACAATATTTTCGAATCCTCTATGCAATCTTTATGCAGGGCTTAAATTTTAAAACACATTAATCTGTGTTAAGGGTGTCACATGTATGACATCTTCTATCTTAACAGTGGTAGAGAAGTTGTTTTTTCAACAATTGTGTAGTCATTTTGCGGTTTTCTTGTCTAAGGCAGCTTAGCAAGCAACTAACCAAAACTTTAAATTGTTTAATTGTTTGTTTAGATGCGTGCAACTTCAGCACTGCATCAAGCAGTAGCAGTATAGATATTTGTTCTTCATCCGAAGGTGAATCCCAACCCAATTGGATTATGAATTTTAGTATTTCTTGGCAAAAATGCTCTACAGTTTTAATTGATGCACTCAAGAAAGGCAAAGTTCCACCGGCATATTGCTGGCGAGAATTTGTTTATATTGCTGTGGATGAAGTTTTTAAGGTGTGCCTAAATGTAATGTAAAGTGACTTGTGATATGATGCGTTACTGCTTTGCTTACACATTTTCCACATACAACTCATCTATATTTAAACTTGTAACTGACGAAAGGTAAATTTTTGGATTGAGGTAAAAGTGTATAATTACTTTTAAAATGAGACTGCCAAAGTGAATAAAAAAAGAGTTTCTTTTATTTTCCTCAATATCCTGGAGGTCATAAAAACTTGAGTTAGAAGTTTGAAATGGCTTCTTGCATCTGTTTATTGTTTCTTTTGCCTTCATGCATGATAGTAATGGTAACAAGAACGACATTACTTCTAATGCTGAAAATCTAGGATTAGATTTACATATCGCTCAAATTGGACAGAGTGTTGCTAATGACTCATCATTACTGCAATGCAAAGCGAGTATAGATGTTGACCAGATTTGATATTTAAAAACTACTTTGGGTATCGTCATTGTATGAACTGAAAATTCAACCTAATAATGTTGCTTTTGCAGGTTACAAGCAAACCCGGACGCAAAAACTTAAGCAATATAGCATACATGGCATATACAGCTTATCCTGATTCTTTCTGAGATGAAGTGGAGGGTGGTATTGTTGGGACTGGCTATGATTTACCTGCACATCAGCTTTTCAACAGGTAACTAGTTTTTTATTGTGCGATAAATATTACGGTCAAGAAGTATTATTTTTCATCACCGCTGTTAGCAGAGAAATCGAAATAGCTCTAGTGTCAGTCGCGTGCACTCTTTGCACTTCTTTTAATGTCTGGCGTAATGACGATTTAAACAATAGCATATGTACCATGTAATTATTGTGATATTCGCATAAAAATAAAACGTTATTGTAGGTGGGAAAACTTGTCGCGTAAAAAGAACAGAAAATCTGCTACAGTCTCAATCAACAGCTTAAAGATGTCATCTGTGACACCATATGGTTGCGTAAACTGGAACCCAGCAATAGACGAAGCAAGTAATGGATCCAAAGAAAATTTATTGTCAATTCAAGCTTGGATGAAGGAACAATATTTCTTAAGTATAACACTGACGAATCCTGTATATATTTAGAGATGAAACAAACTTACCAAAAGCAAAGAGAAATAATAAACGAAAAAGGACAACCTATTCTAGCGGTTTCCAAAACTGGTACAGTTATTTCCTAAATTTGGCACTTTTTTGACATAACTTGGCGATAAGCAGGCACAGGAACCAAGAACCAGGCCTTGAAAACGAATCTATAAACATGCTGTTAAAATAGAAAGTAAAATTGAATTTTTGACTGCCACGATTTTTGCTAAACCAGGCAGCTAAAGTTATCTTGGTAAGCTAAAAAGTAAAAAACAACAGAGAGTAATTAAAATATTTTAAGCTTCTTGTTATGAAGCATAGCCACATCGATTGTATCAGAAAGAGCGTAGTCTGACGTAATACATTTTATTTGTTTATCAGTAATAAACCTGATTGTTGCGGCAAGATTTAAAAATTGTCCCGAATTGGAATGTAAGAAAGTGGAATAAAATGCAGATATCTCTATTACTAGACGTAATAGACAAAATCTGACTGCAGGTTTGGGCTCGGCACACCTGAAGCACTGCGAAACAATTGTTTTTCTGCGACGTAACGTTTTGTTGTTGACCAGTGAATTTGCATGTGATTCTATGTTATAGCTAGACTATAGGATGTTTCATTTTTTCACCATTTTTGAAACCAAAAATGCCCAGAGTGGGGTTTTCGGAAAAAAGTTGGGGCCAAAATTGTTTTGGATAATGATGTCATTTTGAGGTTGTTCGCGTCAATTGAAGTTTCGAGTGGCCGAAATTTCGTAAATGTGACGAAACTCTGAAATACTTAGCGTAAATTAACAAAACTGGTTTCAAAATCACCGAAAGATATAATTTTTTATAGGCACTTAAGTGGTTTCTACTCTCCAATGGCAACAAAAAAAATTTTTTTAATGATGATAAAATAAAACATCCTGATCTGGAAGCTTTTTTAAAAGTTGCTTTCGTTTCATTCCATGTTGTTTCTCTTAAAGGTGGAATAAATGCGATATTGCAGTACTATATTTTGTTATTTTGGAAGAGCATTTTTTATTTTTTTGCACGCTTGGTGGTAGAAATTACTGTACATTTCGAATTCTTATTAAACTAACCTGGCCATTTCCTTACTGTGTTGCTATAGTTTAACGTACAGAAGTTGTCAATTATTTTCCGCACTATTTTTGTAAATTCATTTACAATAAATGTTTTTAAAAAATACAACTTTCTTGCCAGCGTTACAACACCCAACTAATCGCAGAACATTTTACATTTTTTTGATATTGTCGTGTTTTGTTGTATGAACGAATATTGAACATAATGTAGACTTCCTATATCTAAACTAATTTACCGGTCGAACATTTGTGCATACAAAACGCTATGTAACAAAATGGACAATGATTAGAATTGCAACTTACAGGGTTTGTTTTTTGTCAATTCTAAACCAAAACAATATTACATCGTATATGTGTTAGCCATCACTGCAATAACAAAAAGCATAACCTGTATAGTTACGCTTCTAATCATCGCACATACCGTTACACAGCGTTTGTGCATGCACAAATTTTCGACAAGTAATTGGGTTAGATAAGGTCTACATTTCGTTGAATAATCATTCATAAAACGAAACGTAATAATATCAAAAAAGTAAAATGTTGTAGGATTAGTTGGTTGTTGTAACGCTGGCAAGAAAGTTGTATATTTTTCTTGAAGATTTATAGTAAATAAATGTACAAACATGCGCGTAAAAAAGTTGACAAGTATTGTACGTAAAACTGCGACATTAAGGCGTATTTTTTTTTACGGTTTTGTCAGTACTATTGCTGCCAGAATAATCACAGTAAATCTACATTGTAAGCACGTAAAAAGTTTTACAGAATAGGTAGTACTTTTGTTACCACGCAAACCAGTAAAATTTTTTTACGTTTAACAACCGTAAACACTTTTACTAAAAATTGCTGTAAAAAAATTTACAATTTGTAGAGGTAAAAAAATTACGGTGCGCTCTGTACTTTTGCTGCCAGTAAAAATACAGTAAATTTTTTTGACAGTGTAGGTATTGACAAATGGTATTATAATGATGTTAGTTAACATAGGTAATAATGTATTAAATGGTATAAAATAACGGTATTAATATAATAATGGTATTAAAATATAATATATGGTATATAATAATGGTATTGAATGGCATTATATATAGGTAAGTTGGTAGGTATTATAATGATGCGTTGACGTTTTCTCGCAAGAACTAGCTAAAATATAATTCTTCCAGGGTGGAGGTATTTACGGTAAACGTCAAACGACATTTTGAGTTTTGTTCGTATTTTGTTCCGGTAATTTGTTTCTGCTTTATCCTCCTGTCACGAAACGACGGTGGCGCTTTATATCGGACTAAACCGCATCTGCTTTCGAGTTTTTCTGCGTTAAAAAAGAATATCCGTAAAAAACAGCGCCTTAACTACTTAATTTGATTTTTTTGATTAGTGTATGTTTAATCCTCCTGTCACGAGAAAGCGACGGTGCGCTATGCTTTGGACGAATCCGTACCCGCTTAATAGTTGACCATTTTCCGGTTGACGTTTTACGTTTTCCCACGTAAATTTGCTGCTTGTTCGAAGCCACCAAGCAGAGATAATTATCTTTAAGCGTCTTATCCAAGGACGCAACAGCGTAACCAGGGTGCGGGTTGAACTCATCATCATGCGATCACAGTCGTCGTAAGAACGACGCCTTTACCCTCTCGGCCACGCTGAAGAGGAATGCTAAGGGCATTTAGTATTTTCTTCATGAACGTAGTCCTACCTGTTAATGGTACGTCTATAGATTAGGCTAAAGAAATAATATCGAAAAGCTCTCTTGTTATGACAGTAGCCCCTAAAAAAGTTATAGATGCGACGGCGCCCCTGCACAATTTGTCAGATTTTAAAATATCTATAATGTTGTGGATCGTTTTATCGCCGCGTCATTTTACTGGCTTAGCGTAAAGTTACGTTTGTGCTGTAAATAAATATTCTTCCAAGCTATCAGTAATAAAACTGCTTTTATTCAATGTTGCTTAAATTTTGTGGAAAGGCAAGATATATGTCAATTTAATATTGTAAAAAGCATCCTAGTCGAAAACATCTGGTGATTTTAGCAGCCACCTTCAGTACGGAAATTAAGATTGTTAAAAACAATTAAGCTACTGCTAAGAAAGAGTTGAATAGAATGTTAACGACTTTTCTAAGACGTTATTGAATCAAGCAACAACCAAAACTAAGCCTGCCCGATACTTTAATAATTTCATTTATATTCTGTTCCTTATCTGGGCTTTTTAGTGTTCGTATGTGTTGCGACTGCAGGTGCAGCTTCATTCCTCCCTTTGATTTGAACTGCTTGGGGCAGTGCTGGAGCTGTTCAATAAATATTGTTAACACAGGCGCGATAGTGCTTATTTATCACATAGTTTTTGTGATTAGGGTGTATGCATCGAACGTAAACAGGGGGCCCGGGTTTACAAAGCGTAGATCCCAGGCAAGCGGAGAAGAATCGACCATTGAGTTACAGTTTTCTTTTTCCAGAAAATATGATCTAAAAAAAAAGAAACAGAAAAAAGGTCACGCGAGTAAGCGCGGGGTGTCTGGAGTTTACCAGCTTGCCATACAGTAAATCCGGCGCTGGATAAAATAATGCTTTTCAAGTGAAATCAAACCGGGAATATCGTTGTGGTCAACAATGGACATTCAAGTGATTCACCTAAACGTATGAAACGGTCCAGCCTCATCCAGAGCAGAATGGATATGGAGCTCAGCATCGCTTAGAACTTCCACAATATACTCCACACTTAACGGGACTGCGCTGTTTCTAGTCAATAAAAGAGTCATAAATAAAATTAAATCACACAACACCGGACAAATCTGAAACAATGGCAAAAAGTTTCATTTTATTGCTATTGGCGACAAAAGCGAGAATAAAATTCAAGCAAACCAATGACATAAGAGCCAGTGGCGTTACTGAGAAAGAGGGAGGTCGGCTCAGGGTTTCACAGTTTTGAGGTGATACCATATTTTAATCACATCCAAATTTGAAATTTTTTGCTAAAACTTTTTAAAATCGACTGTTTTTCGATTTTTCGTTGAAAAGGGCAACATTATTTTGAGCGGCGACCCCCCAAAATAAACTTAGCAGCCGAAATTTCACGCAAAAATATTATAAAGTCAATGTTTTAAAAATCAATAAAACCATGCAAATACAAAAAAAAAAGATAAAGTGGTGACATGGTAACGTGACTTCGATTTTAGGCGCTTAAAAACATCCCAAACTTTGTCTTAACATGCGGTCTTATTCAAAAACAGCTTAAATGCGGCAAAATATTAAAAAATATTATATTAAAATTAAAAAAATGAAATATTATATTACATATTGTATTAAAAAATATTATATTAAAAAAATGAAAGCGCGCAAACTAACCACTAACCAAGCAACCAACCATTAACTGTATGCAGCAAAAAACTACGAGTTTTTATGACATTAGTTATGTCATTTCCAGCAAAAGTTACTCAAAAATTGGATTTTGGATGATAATTTAGCAGTTGACATAAGTTCTTAAGCAAATTACGCAAAGCTACTACTTTTAGAGACAACGATTTTTATTATTATTGCTACCTGCTGGTTGTTAAGCAAGGCTAAGGCTGTGCAGTACAGTCACTGTCAGCAGATCAGCGCGGGCAAAGACAGAGCAAAAATCCGCATAATAAAGAAACAAAGAGGAAAAAGAGTGGGAATAAGAGTTGCATATCATCTAGTTTTATGTCATTGGTCTATGCAAGGAAATCATCTGACTCAGATTCCTTACTGATTAAAAATATCGATGACATTTCTAAGATTAAGTAAATATCATCTGTTTAGCATTGTATCATTATAGCTATTTTGATTAGTGTCATATCATTACATTCCCTCTCGTTGGAGACAGTAAATGTTTAAACCATAATTTATCTAGCAATATTGATTTAGTTAACAATGTTTTTGATCTACTAACTAGCAACTCAGAAAAATGTGCATACCACAATCATTTTGATGTGCTTAGTAGTAATTCCAATTTGAAAGATTCTTTAACTATTATTCACTTTAATGTCCGCTCACTTCAAAAGAACTTTGATGCTTTTCATGAATTTCTTTGTAATCAACCTTGCTCACCTGATATTATTTGTGTAACGGAGACTAGATTAAAAAATCAACCTTTGTTAAATATCGATATTTCTGGTTATACTTTTATTCATATTGATTCACCCACTACTGCTGGCGGAGTTGCGATGTATATTAGTAATGCACTGCAATTTTCAGTGATTACTAATTTACAATTGACTGTGAATGAATGTGAAAATATTTGGATAAAATTGCATGATAGTAATGTAATCATTAGTACTATCTATAGACATCCAAAAAATGATGCACAAGTATTTATTGATGCATTAAACACAAATCTTGAAAAAGTTGGAAATAATAAGGTATTTTTAGTAGGTGACTTTAATTTAAATATCAAACCTCTTCCTGATTCGAAATTTCCGGATAGGCATGCATCTAAGTATCTTGACATGCTGATCAGTAATGGCTATTATCCTCTAATCAATGTACCAACTCGTGTGACTAACAATTTGTCGACGATCATTGGTCATATTGTTACTAATGATCATACACATAATATTTTACCAGGGGTAATCAAAACCGATTTAACTGACCATTATCCTATTTTTTGTACAATTTCAAACTTAACATTAAAAAAATCTCATAAGCCGACTTTTCGGCGTGATTTTAGTATGTTTAATGCGGATGACTTTTGCAATCACTTAAACAATGAGATAAATTCATTTTTCCTGACAATAAGCTATATTGACGAAAATAATTTCGATGCCATATTTGATCAGTTTCTTCAGTTATTAACTAATGCAATAACTCTGTATGCGCCAATGAGAAAACTTATTCACAAACAGCAAAAATTAATAAATAAGCCTTGGATTAGTCGTGGCATATTGAAGTCGATAAGAACAAAACAAAAATTGTACTTATCACATTTTGTCAATGGTAACTCGGAACAAAAACAACTCTACAAAAAATATGCTAACAAATTAACTAAAGTCAAATTTGCTGCCAAAAAGCTCTATTACCAGGATAAATTAGAAACTTCAAAAAACAATACAGCTGAAGTTTGGCGTGTTATTAAGTCTTTGCTATCTTCTTCCAGATCAGATGCTAGTCTTCCACAAAAATTAAGACACAATAACACTTTTACTACAAACCCAACTCTTATTGCGAACAATTTTAATGATTACTTTAGTGATATTGGAAAAATATTAGCAGATCAATCGAAGCCTTTTAGTGAAAATGAACATACTAAGTACTTAACAAAACGCCTTCACCAATCTCTCTTTCTCACACCAACCACTTCCTTTGAAGTTTTTAATCTCATATCAGGTCTAAAGAATACCAAATCAACTGGCAAGGATAATATTTCTGCTTATTTTCTTAAGGTGGCTGCCAAAGTTATTGCAGCACCACTTGCTCAATTATTTAATTACACCTTCCTTTTAGGAATTTTTCCTGCTTCATTAAAAATTGCTAAAACAATACCCATATATAAATCTAGTGATAAATCCAATGTAAGTAATTATCGACCGATATCTATACTTTCCCCAATTTCTAAAATTCTTGAAAAACTTATTCATGTCAGAACAATCAATTTTTTCAATAAACACTCGGTCTTGCTGCCAACGCAGAATGGATTTAGGGCTAATCCTTCAACATCTCATGCTCTAACTGACGTATTAACTTCATTTTATGATAATATTAATGATGAAAAATACACTGCTCTATTGTTACTTGATCTCAAAAAGGCTTTTGACACAGTTAATCACAAAACTTTATTAACCAAACTAGAACATTATGGAATCCATGGACCAATACTTGATTTGCTTGCTTCTTTTTTGACAAATAGATTTCAATACGTATCTTTAGAAAGTCACCAGTCAAATCTAAAAAAAATTAATCTTGGTGTTCCTCAAGGTTCTGTATTGGGACCTCTTCTTTTTAACGTTTATATTAATAATGTTAGTACCAGTGTTTCTTGCACACCAAGACTGTTTGCTGATGACACCTGTTTAATTGTTGATGATAAAAATATAAATGATCTTCATAAAAAAATTACGACTGAAATTACTTCACTAAATAAGCGGATGATAGCTTACAAACTAACTCTTAATTTATCAAAATCAAATTTGATATTAATACAACCAAAAAGTAGAGGTCATAGAACTAACTTATCCTTAATTTCGTCTCCATTTGTTTCAAATCTTGCTTCTGTCAGCATGTCAGAATATTTAGGTCTTATCTTTGATAATTCCTTGTCTTTTGAACCTCACATTAACAACTTGGCCCGCAAGCTATCTAAAGCAGTGGGAATCCTTTCGAAAGTTAAAGTGTATTTAAACACATAGGCCTTATGTAGTTTGTACTATGCCTTATTTCACTGTCATATTCAATATGGGATAATCACTTGGAGCTCAACGCATAAAACGTATCTTAAGAAATTAGCTACTCTTCAAAACAAAGCAGTAAAAAATGTAGGTAATGGAACATGGAATGATAGAGCAACTCCTTACTATGCAAAACTTAAAATTCTTAAATTACAAGACTTAGTTAAACTAGAAACTGCAGCGTTTGTTTCCAACTATAAATCGGGACAACTTCCACCTACTTTTCAAAATTATTTTACAGCTCTTAATAATATTCATGTTAAACCTACCAGAGCTACCTCCTCACATAACTTTTTTGTACCTTTTTTTAAAACTCTGAAACTTCAAAGGTCTATTAAATATCTAGGTCCAAAAATATGGAATTCGCTTGACCTTGAAATCAAAAATTCTAAATCTCTAAAAACATTTAAATCTAGACTGAAATACTCATTGCTAGAAAGTTACCACAATTAAATTAGAATGACTATAAAATTTGTGTTCTATCTGTCTATAAAAGACCTATAGAATTTGACTTGATGGTGTTTAACTACTTGCTCTGTATGCAACAAGATGTACGTGTTTGTGAATCATTCTAATTGACTTAAACTGTGTGTATTATGGTGCCGTGTAATTGCACCATTTTCTAATGTAAATAGAACCATTTTTTGTTTGTTTGTAAATAAAAATTGTATTGTTTTCTCTTTGTGTCCTAATTTTTCTGGTGTTATGCAACCTCGTTCTAATGTGAATATGTGTATGAAACCTCGATCTGGGTTAGCATTAAATGTTAACTCTGTTTGGCCAAGATTTTCTAAACTCCTTCTCGTAACTTTTGTAATTTTATTCATAAGGGTAGAAGTAGACTTGAAGACTACATTGGTCACTTCGCTTCTTCCCTATTGCCAGTAAATATTATCGTCAACATGCTTTGCTTTTGCTTTAATTGTGATTTTAAACTTTGCTGGCTTTGAAATAAATTACTACTACTACTACTTTTTAAATCAGGTAATACTCAAGGTTTTACCAACTATCGGCCAATATCCATTTTAACTTGTTTTGCTAAAATCTTTGAAAAGCTGATCTTTAGACGTTTAAGTACATTTTTTCGAAAGCATTCTGTATTGACAAAAACACAATACGGATTTCAAAGTGATAAGTCCACTAGCTATGCAATATTAGATGTATTAACGGCTGGTTATGACAACGTCAACAATAATCTATATACAGGCTTAATTCTATTAGATTTTAAAAAGGCATTTGATACGGTATCCATTGCTTTTACATAAACTTGAACATTGCGGTATTAGAGGCATAGCGTACAAACTAATAAAGTTATTTTTATCCAATAGATATCAATATGTAGCTTATCAAAACTTTCGTTCTAAACTATCATTAAATCATTTTGGCGTCCCACAAAGAAGTACTCTAGGCCCGTTATTATTTTTGATCTATGTAAACGATTTGCCAAATGCATTAAGGTCGACCCCCGTCTGTTTGCTGACGATACATGCTTAGTAATCCACGCAACTAATCCAATTATTCTCAGTGGAAAAATGAATCTTGAATTACAGAAAGTTTATGAGTGGACTAAAGCAAATAAAATTACTGTTAATCCCGAAAAATCACATGTGTTAATAATACCACCTAAAAGAACCCATCAAATTCCTATCGTTAAAGAGTATATGTATAAATCTCCATTAAAAGTTAAAGATTCTGTAAAGTACTCAGGTGCCACGATCGATTCGAGACTAAATTTTGATGACCATATTAATTTACTTTGTGGTAAAATCTCAAGATCTATTGGAGTATTGTCCAAACTACGGCATGTTTTACCGTTAAAAGCTTTACAAAATTTGTATTACTCTTTAATTCACCCTCATCTCCTATATGGAATTATCATTTGGGGAAACACTTATAAAACGTACTTAAAAAGGCTAACTACACTGCAAAATTGAGCAGTTAAAATATCGGTAGGAGCTCATTGGCGAGACAATACCACGAATTGCTATATGCAACTGCAAGTTCTTAAGTTAAATGAATTATATACAGTACCTAAAAGGTCGCTAAATTTATGTATAAGTACACGAGAAAAAATTTGCCTCCCAGCTTCTCCTCCTTTTTTACCTCAATCGCCTCGGTACACACATGATCAACACGTTTGGCGTCATCCCAATATAGTTTGTACTTGCCCAGATATAAAACACTTACATTACAGAGAAATATCGAATTCCAAGGTGTTAAAATTTGGAACTCAGTACCTTTAGAAATAAAAAAATTACCCTTCAATCGATTCAAAATACAATATAAGAAGCATTTGCTGCCAAATTATACTTGATGCTTTCAGTTCTATATTATTCGGAACTTTGATATGACTATAACTTCTGTGACTATTATTGGACCAGTAGCTATATCGCATAGGGATTCGTCCGCAGATCATGCTGGAGGCTGGCTGGTGGGTTGCGTCTCTTCGCTCGGGTTCGCTTCGTTCTACCTTACGAATTTTTTGTTAAGAATTTTTTCATCAATGGTTGAGCGAGGTTGGCCAAGAGGGTGAAGGCGTGTTCGCTGGGGTGGTCATCGCGGGTTTTGCTAGCGCTTCTCGTTGCGCATCTTACTGCTACTTCTCAATTAATAAATTACATTCGCACTGCACGATTGCTATGTTCATAGGTGGCTGCTCGACTTGATGACCGAGAGGTCCCTTCGCAGCTTCCTGTCACAACTCCACTCCCTGCTTTTTTGTGCTGTGTGTTGTTTTGTGCTAAAATAAACATGACTATGACTACATTTCCCCGAAAACTTATTTGCCAGAATTTACACTTGCCAGAATGTACATTTGGCCGAAATTACATTTCCCCGAAAACTTATATGTCAGAATTTACACTTGCCAGAACGTACATTTGGCCGAAATTACATTTCCCCGAAAACTTATTTGCCAGAATTTACACTTGACAGAATGTACATTTAGCCGAAATTACATTTCCCCGAAAGCTCATTTGCCAGAATGTAAATTTGGCCGAAATTACGTTTTCCCGAAAATTCATTTTACAGATATACACATTAAACCGAAATTTCGTTATTGATAGAATTTACATTACAAAAATATTTATAATTATGCTTGTTCATTTTCAAAAATTATTAAGCTGCGCGTAGAATAAAAGGGGCAAAGGAAAGCAGTCTCTCACGCCTTGTAAGTAATTTTGACAAACAACGTTAGGTTTGTAATATTTTGGGTTTTTGACAAAAATAAGTGCCATTTTCAGAACGGAACTATTCTTTCAAAGTTTGTGATGATATTTTGATGTGTTGTTAGATTATTGGTAATATGACGGTATTTCGATAGTATCTGAAACTTACAAAAACATCAGCATACAAGCGTCGTACCATTGAAGTATCTTAGTCAGGCGCGTAGCCAGAAATCTGCAAAGAGGTGCTGTTTCGGGGTCTGATTGCGAGCCCCCAGCCAGAGGCCATTCGAGGTCTGGGGGCAGAGCGCCTATAACCGCTGGAAAATTTTGTATTTTTTGCAAAACGGACTTAATTTTAGGCCTATTTTGATAAAAACCATTGCTTTAAAACGTGGCATTAAAAGTTAGCAGTGCAAAAACTTGATTAAACTGGCTGCAGAAATGGGTTATGTAAACGGTGGATATAAACGATAAAATTTTAGTTTCATATTTACAAGCTGTTAAATCATAAAATTGTAGTTCAGTAAAACTTACAAGGGGTAAACTATTTCGTGTATATTTTTGAGAAAGGTAATTGGAGGGGGAGCGGGCTAATGGAATGAAACTTGAAAGAAGTGATTGACAAAATTTGAGAGAAATGATTGGTAATTAACTAAAATTGAATAGCCCCCCATGTCTATTTCTGCGTTTTCCTTTTTTTTTGATGAATATCCATGTTCAGCATTTTTTTAGCAAGCGATCAAATTCGATTGCTTATTTTTGCCATTTTGAAAGTTTTTACTTATTTGAGTATTTTATTTCTGACAAATCAGTTTCCCCAAAATAATTCTTTCAAAAGATGCTTTAAATCATTTTTGAGTCCATTCCAATGCAAAAGACTGCCGTCTCAGAAAGCTATGGTCATTACCCGAGTGCCGTCGCCAGGGCAAACGAAGCGATGGGGCACTAGCCGAAAGTGGGGCGCTAAAATAGACTAAATTTTTGCATATTAAAACCGATTTTCAATCTTGTACGGCTACAAATATATGTTTAAAAATGCTGTATTCATGTCTAAAAAAAGTATCTATAAGGCCGGCAACGTTTCTAATCTCGTTTTCGTCTGCGGCTCCCAGGGCCTCAGAGAGAAATTTTTCGAGGAGGTACGAAGGTCGATACCGGGCTCCCAAATCTCTTTGGGCACCAGACTCGCGCAAAATTTTTATCTCTGATATTTTGCCCAAAATTAGGTGAAGAGCAAAAAAAAGAAGGTCTTCTTTGAAATTTAGTCCAATTTTTTGCCCAAAATCAGGTGAAGAGCAAAAAAAAAAGGTCTTCACTGAAATTTAGTCCGATGTTTTGCCCAAATAATGGTGAAGAGCAAAAAAATAAAAAAGAAAGGTCTTCTTTGAAATTTAGTCTTGCCCGAAATTCGGTGAAGAGCAAAAAAAAAAAAGGTCTTCACTGAAATTTAGTCCAATGTTTTGCCCAAATAATGGTGAAGAGCAAAAAATTGTTAGCCATGGCTCGATGACCCCCCCCATAAATACGCCCTTGGGTGCGACAACAAAACTTAACCCGGAAACCTGAACTCTTCCGGGCCCCTTGAGTCCGAGCCCCCTAGGCCCGGGCTTGGGTAAGATGTACCCCATGAACCTCCCTCTCGCAGACCCTCGCGGTCTCTAATCCAGTGCCTCAACTAGAGCGTTGTTCTATGGGGCAAAATTTCTTTCAGGGGAGGCAAAAAATTGCTGCCTTTTTCTACGATACGAGCATGCTGGGCCATAAGTGTAGCCAAGATTTTTGACTAGGGGGGAGGGCACAAATCACGAGCAATGACGTTACCAGAAACTTTTGAAAGAAGAACTTTTTGTGGGACAAAGATATTGTAGATTGGAAGATCAGAAGCTGTGGCCAGTGTGTTAGCACATAACGGTACAAGGAGAGAGCTTAAACCTCCCAAAAAAGTGTAAAATGAGAGACGTGTTGAGCAAACTGGTGTAACTTAAACGTATTACAACCGCTGGGCGATTTTTTGTAATTTTTTGGAAAACTAGCTATTTTATTGCATTGGATCACAATTTGCACGTGTTTAGAGCCATTCGAAAAAACTAGATTTTTAACATTTGAAAGTCAATTGGAAAAAATTAAATTGTTCAACCCTACTTTAATTTACAAGTTAAGTCCAAAACATTTTCAAATCTTGCATTTTGGTGTTAAATTTTGTAAGTGATTTGGCCCGGGTAGGGGAAAGCAAGGAACATTGCCTACAGAAATATTTGAGCAGTAAATAATAATCCACTCGAAGATTTTTCTTAGAGATTTTTGTTTTGTCATAAAAATAACCAGTTGCAGGAGCACATATACGACCAAGAGGTACAAACTACAAACTCCCTGAATTCAAATTTAATAGTTTGTTTAAGGAACATTTTCCCTAGCTAATTTTTTTCCAAAAGTATTTTGTCACGTAAAAACTGGCAAGGTGGAGGTGGATTGTTATTTAAAAATGGTACAATAGATGGTTACGCCTACTAACTATGTTATTGCCCTAGCCAGATTTATACTGTGCGGGGCCCTTAGTACTTTGAAGATTTTAAGACAGGAACTTTTAGAACAAAACTCTCCATTTCTCTTGGGTGATATATACATTTAAATTGGTTGACAAAAACTGAATTGACGGGACCTAGTCGTCGTTATTCTAATTAATTACTGTTGTAAGCAAAAAAATGCTAGAAGAAACTGAAACTGAAGAAACAAGAGGCTTTTTTGTCACATGTTTGTCATTGGTGACATTTCAATTGGGGGCGGGATCCCTGGCTACTCCTATGCGTGCTGGGCAGTTTGTTTTAGAAATAAAAAAGCGCTTAGCAACCTCTGAAGCTGAGTTCAATTCATTGGTTGGTGCGGGTATGGGTGCGAAACCATTCGGGACAAAAGCAGCGGTTATTTTTGCCTTTCGGAATAGATTCAAGTTTGGACGTGAAGGAGCAAGAAGGTTACGATAACCAGGGGCAAGAGAAGCATTTGCAGATAATTAAGTGAAAGGAGTATCGGTAGCTTCAGAAGAAGTACGATTCGGACCGGGTGAGAGTCTCTAATACTTCTCATGACAAACCTATCCATTACTGCCAAACAAGACAAAACGCAGTGTGCAACAGTTACTAAACAACTTTTCGGCCAAGGTCAAAGCGACCACGTGCACTCATTGCTAATGCTAGCGTGCTACCCTGGTGCTACCGCAACCAACTCAATTTTTTGATTGTAAAATAGTTGCTATTGCGTAACAAAAAAATTTTGCAATATTCTTCAAAGATTTTACTTACTGAACAATTTGTAGCTTGTCAGCTAAATCAAGCAAGGACTGCGATGATACATTCGGCTTATGCAAAGCAGGTGCCATCACAATCAATGTACCGATTATAAAAGTTTTGCGAAACGCAATATTTCGCATCAGTTCAAATCATTAATCAATAGCCTTACAATAGGCTACTTAGGCCTACCAATATTTTCTCCTATTGTCGCTTTGGGGTTTGGGCGGGCGAGATTTTTGTTTGGGGGGCGCCGCCCCTCCTGCCCCCCTTCGTTGCGGCTCTGCCGTAATCGCTTGAAAACTCTATCCTGCAGCAATAAATGCTGCCAAACGCGCAACCAAAATATTCCTAAAGAGGGGTGAAACAAAAGTTGTTTTTTTTTGCACAAAAATTGTGTAATTTAGGCCTTGTGCTAAACAAACTGATGCAACTCGAGCGTGTCACAGACCGGGGCCTGGGGGTGGAGCCCCCAAGCACTGGGCAATGTTTGTAATTTTACATCACAAAAGTAGCGATTTTAACGGCATTTTAATCACATTTCGCACTTTTTGAAGCGGCATCAATGAGTAAATTGCTAAAATTCAGAAGTCATTTCAAAGAATTAAATTGCTTAACCCTTTTAGCCCTCCCCCTTACTTCAGGTCAAGTCTAAATACGTTTTTAGGGGGCCTAAGCCCTTTCACAATGGTGATCCACTGACTGCGACCTAAAAATGTTGAGTGTGCTCCGAAATTCCAAAATAGCTGCTCTTTGAAAAAAATGTTTTCACCTATTGTTTATGTCATAATGACTAACAAAGTATGGGTAACGGTTCTGCAGTCTTATATCTCTCTTCCGCGACACATTTGTGAAGGAGTGTTACAGTAAAAAGGCGGGTTATTCCGGAAAGATTATAGTTATATTTCCGTCATTGACTATTGTCTTATCGTTACGTGATGTTGCAAAAACAGTATTTTGAGTAAACTGAAATCGGGGGGCCAGGCGCGTAGCCAGGAATTTGGATTGGGGGTGGGGGGCTGTTTTGGATAGTGGAAAAAGCATGAAACGATTTTGACCCAGATCTTTGATCAGTCTGAGTCGGCTATTCCGGCCAAAATTAGGTGATCTCCGAAAAAAAAAAAGGTCTTCACCGAAATTCAGTCAGGTTTTCTCCAAAATCAACTCCAGTTTTCTGGTCCGAATCACAGCAAGCCCTTCGCGACTTCTTATCGCCAATACCATTGGGGGGGCTTTTTTCATTTTTGCAGCAAAAATCGGCCTCAAAAGCACTAAAAACGTGGTATTTTGTATACTTTTCAAGCCAATGGGGGGCTCGAGGCCGCCGCCCCCCTGGCTACGCTATTGCGGGAGGCACAGCCCCCCGATAGCGGCGCCTACGCTACTGACCTTAGTGCAGACTTACACGTATGAAAAGACGAAACTGAAATTTCACGACCATTACGCTTACATATGGCCTACAGCAGTGGTTTTCAACCTGTGGGCCATACGAGCATTTTGTGATGGGCTACAGACCTAGTTGGGTAATTGGAAATTCGGTTGAAAAACTGTCTTGATCATTGGCGCTGTGGGGCCCCTTAGAGAGCTAGCACAAAATTTGCGGATTTTGGCGTAAATATCTTTTTTTTTTGTGAAGATCACCTGAAAATTGAAAAATTGCGATTAAGCTAGCGATTTAGATGTGGTCCATGCAAATTTTTTGAATTGAAAATAGGTCACGGTGATGAAAAGATTGGGAAGCACTGGCCTACAATCTTGCTTTAATGGAGCTCGTTAGGTGAGCGTTTTCTCGCTTTAAATATGCAATAATATGATGAAATATTTGTATCAATAAATTTGAAGAATTAAAAAAAAACATCGTTCGGAACTGTCATTTTGATTTGAGGTACATAACGCGCCTTGAGGGAAAAATTTATTTAAAGCAAAAATTAATGTTTCAGTGACAAGAATGTGTAAATTGGTGAAATTGTTCAACTCGAAAGATTGACAGGAGCCTGGTTGCAAACAAATATTAACTCAAAATTCTCCGGTCAAAAGTACGCAGCAGAGAATTCTTAACAGCAGGAAATTCGAATTTTCATCGTATACAGTTGCAGTCCAGCTACCTACCCAACCACAATCTCGACAAGATTATTCCTTCTATGTGGTTCATTACATTGCATTATGCGGTCAGTTTTTGCTAGAGCAAGGCTCGTTGGTTTTAATTGTGACGTCACCTGAAGGAAAAACTTATCTTCTTGCTACCTTCGCGTGAACAGCGAATGAAATGTTAATTGTATGAAATGTGAATGGCGGGAAATGACATCATAATAAGCTTTCCGTAGGAGTGGCTTTCTCTGTAGATTTCAACTAAAAACTCTTTGAAGCTGGTTGCGGGAATATACGCCATTGGTGCTTTTTTGAGTGTTTATAAGCAAGCTAAAGCGCGAAATCTTTTGTCGAGGAATGCTACGAGTGTTGTTTTGCTGGCTTGCATTTGATGTAGATTTTGGCTGTTTCGTACTACAACTGCAGATTTAATTTTGTCGCGAATGCAAGACGAATTGCACTTTTTTTTTTTATAACAATAATATTTCGTAAAACCCAAGGCTCATTGTTGCTCAGAATCTAAAAAAATGCCAGCCTCCATCAGTAACAAAAAGATTGGAAACAAAAAAGAATAAATTTCAAATCTTTAAAGCAACTAAATTCTGTGCTAATTTAAAACTATGAAATTTTAGTAATTTGCCAGAGTTTATAAGCAAAATATTGCAACGAATCTAACATTACAGAGAGCTGCTTCAAACTGCGCAAACAACTCGTAAATATTTGGATGTTCTCAAGTTAAAATAAAAACTCCGTACTTTTTCGCTTTTGCAGTTTTACGATGCTGCAAAAAAAGCAAAAAGTCTTTGCCCAAGCTGACAGAGCATTCCGAATTAAACACCAAAATAACTTTAAGAACATGGTCGTTTAAATTGACATGAACGTTCTCTGAATTCAAGAACTAATATTGGAACCAATAAAGCAGCAAATTGGCAAAAAACTAAGAGAAGCCAGTAGTAGCGTACGCAGGATTTTGAAAAGGGGGGGCAAGAAATTTCAGAAAACTTGGGAAAAACAAAGATCTGAATCAGAAATTGTTCCACTCATATTTGGTCCGATTTTTGGCCCAAAATGAGGTGAAGAGCAAAAAAAAGGTCTCCACTCAAATTTAGTGCGATTTTTGGCTCAAAATTAGGTGAAAAGCAAAAAAAAAGGTCTTCACTCAAATGCAGTCCGATTTTTCGCCCAAAACCAAGATGAAACGCGCAACACATGCCCTTTGTGTTATCAAACCTCGTGCCCAACTTGCAAAGAGAGGGGCCATGCCTAAATTTTTCTTACTTTTCAATGCAATTTTACAATCCTAACGACCCAAAGGGGGGGGCCATGGCACATTGCCCCCCCCTAAATACGCCCCTGGAAGCCAGCCTCAACTTAAAATTTATTGGTCCTTCTAAAAAAGTGTAACCTGAGTTAAAATAAGCTTGCTTTGCCTCAGTGAACATGCTTGCATCGATTTTTAATTGCTTATTTTCGTTACGCTGAAGCACACCTTATGATAGCAAATTGACTAGTAAGCTAGGTTATATTTCTCATTCAGTAAGCTTACTGTTATCGCAACGTTTCTTAATTTCAACTAAAAGTTTGTTCTGTTTATTAGAAACAAATAACCGAAACATACTATAGTATAATTTTTCGAATGAAAAATAGTTTCTAGAAAATGAATTTATCAGGAAATGTAATTTCTAAAAAATAAGTTTTCGGATATGTAATTTTGGCCAAATGTACATTGTGGCAAGTGTAAATCCTGGCCAATAAGTTTTCGGGGAAATGTAATTTCGGCCAAATGTACATTCTGGCAAGTGTAAATTGTGACAAATAAGTTTTCGGGGAAATGTAATTTTGGCCAAATGTAAATTCTGGCAAATGAGCATTCGGGGAAATGTAATTTCTGGCAAGTGCATGTTCAGGAAAATGTAATTTCTGCCAAATGCACGTTCAGGAAAATGTAATTTTTGGAAATGCACGTTCAGGGAAATGTATATTCGAGATAATGTAGTTTCGGCCAAGTGTTTTTCGGGGAAATGTAATTTCTGGAAGGTGTTTTTCGGGGAGTTGTATAGGATCCGGTACGTCGGGCGTTCCCAGCGTACAAGCTGCCATTTGTATGTAACAAACAAAAGATACGCTCGGTTAAAATAAAAAAAGGTTTTGCCGTAGCTTCGTCAAGGTGAAGGAAAAAATGACGGAAAAGCAGTTTTTGGGTGCAGTTGACACACCAGCCACTGCAAAGGCCGCTGCTGACTAGTTTTAAATATTCTGGTAGGAGTACACCTTTTTTAACTCCAGTGTTTACTGCTTTTTATCGCACAGTATTTTTTGAATATGATACAGATTTATTAATTTTAATTTCAGTGCTTTGAGTAATTCTTTTCCAATGCTTCCAAGTAGAAGTAGAACTATATGGAAAAGCAGTAAACACAGTCCAAGTAGAACTATATGGAGACAAAGTTAAAAGGGAAGTCATGAAGGGGAACCCACAAGGTGGTATCCTTTCGTCTTTTCTGTGGAACTGTGTTTTAAACAACCTATTGCTAGAGTTACGTAGCAGGGGCTTTTATGTTCAAGCCTATGCCGATGATCTAGCAATATTGGTCACTGGTGCTGATATGCTTTGGATCAGAGGTATGGCCCAGAAAGCAATAAATATTGCTGCAAACTGGGCTTCGGAACAAGAGCTACAGGTCAGCAGCAAGAAAACCGAAATTGTACTGTTCACTCACAAACGGAATCCAGATTTGGGTTCCTTGACAATGAACGGTTCAAAGCTCGAACTTTCCAAGGAAGCAAAGCCATTAGGTGTTACTCTGGATAGCAAGCTAACTTGGAAACCACATATAACCCGCATTACCCGCAAAGCAACTACGGCATTAATGCAATGTAGACAAATTGTGGGTAAAACCTGGGGAATAAAACCATCTATTATGAAATGGATATACACAGCTGTGATACGTCCAATCATGTCGTACGCTTGTGTGTCCTGGGCTGGCGGTCTCAACAAAAAGTACCTAGTGAGGAAACTCACAAAGGTACAGAGATTTGCTTGGTTAATGATTTCATCAGCTTTTCCTGGCACCCCTACTGGTGCTCTGGAAATACTGCTCAACATTGCTCCCATCGAGGAATTCTTGTTAGCCGAAGCAGTGCGAGGGTCATACAGAATCTCTGTGAGTGGACACTGGCATGCCAAGCCCGTTGGCTCCTTTGGGAAAACGAAAAGTCATGTTGATATTTGCAATGAGGCTAGAAGATTTTTACCTCTGCTGCAAATGCCAGCTGACCGAATAAAGAAAACAAAGGTATTCGAGAGAAACTTCGAATGTCAAATCATGGATAAACAGAATGCTATCAGATCTGAAAGCATTCTATATCACAACACTATCAGGGTTTACACTGATGGCTCGAAACTAGATGGGAGAGTGGGGGCGGGTTTTTACGCAGAATACCCAAACAACTCCCCAAAACAAGCATTTTTCCACCTTGGAATACACAGCACCGTGTTCCAGGCAGAAGTCTTAGCTATTTCAGAAGTGGCAAAGAACCTGCATTTGGAAAAAATGCACAATCAAAATATTGTTGTGCTGGTTGATAGTCAGGCGGCTATCAAAGCACTCATAAAGAGCACTGTAACATCAATTACAGTGCTCAACTGCATCAGAAGCCTAAATCAGTTAGGCAAACAAAACCACGTCAGTATTGCCTGGATTCCTGGACATGCAGGGGTACATGGTAACGAAGTGGCAGACTATGTAACCAAATCAGGATCTAAATCAATAATGTATGGTCCTGAACCTTTTATTACAGTTCCGTATGCCAGTTGTGTTAGCACGGTTACGGACTGGTCCACAGCTAGATGGAAATCTATGTGGAATAAACGGAAAGACTGCTTGAGGATGAAGGAGACTGTAGATTGGACGCCTTCACGACTAACAATACGTCTCCTTAACCTTAAGAGGCCTCAATTGAATAGAGTAGTGCAAGTTTTGACTGGGCATTGCAATCTACAGCGGCACAAGAAAACTACAGGTCGTGCTGAGTCTTCCCTGTGTCCAAAATGTAGCCTAGAGGATGAAACACCAAATCATCATGTAGGCAATTGTAAAGTTTACCAAGATATTCGTGTTAAATATTTTGGAACTACCAAAACCACTGTTCACAGTGTGGTAACGAAATGTAACATTAACAAACTGGCCACGTACTTAAAGGAAGCTGGAAGGCTTTCTGAGTTCGACCAGTAACCAAACAAAATACAGCAAATTAGCAGCTATAATTGCAATGGGCCCAAATGAGGCCTACGCAATGTGTAGGTGGACTTTACCTAATGGTAGCAAATTCACTTGCACCGCTGCCCTTTAATAATAATAATAATAATCTTGACTGGAATTTTCATTGATCTAGAAGCAGTTTCAAACGGTTTGTCCGAAAATTGAGACAAAATTTCTCGGAAAGCTCGGAAACTCAAAGCTTTTTTCCGCCCAAAATCAGGTGATCTCCAAAAAAAAAAAAAAGGTCTTCACCAAAATTGAGAGTGAATTTTCGGCCGAAATCCGAAATTTTCCGCCCAAAATTAGGTGATCTCCAAAAAAAAATAAAAATAAAAAAAGGTCTTCACCAAAATTGAGAGTGATTTTCCGCCGGAAATCAGGTGATCTCCAAAAACAAAAAAAAGGTCTTCATCAAAATTGAGAGTGAATTTTCGGCCGAAATCCGAAATCCGCCCAAATATAGGTGATCTCCAAATAAAAAAAAAAAAAAAAAAAGGTCTTCACCAAAATTGAGAGGGATTTTTCGTCCAATTTCGCAAATTCAGACGTTTGAGGGGGGGCTGTTTTCGAATGGGGGGGGCTATTTTCCATTTTTCTCAGGAAATCGGCCTCAAAAGCACAAAAAACATGCGATTTTGCATACTTCACAAGCCAATGGGGGGGCTCGAGCCCCCCCCCCGCCCCCCCTGGCTACGCTACTGATAGTGATAACTACAGTTAAAACCAGAGGTGGAGTCCTCGTGGACGTCCTTGGCCTCGAGGACATCCTCGAGGACGCATTTTCAAGTCCTTGGCCTCGAAGCCTCAAGTCCTTGGCCTTGGCCTCGAAGCCTTAGGTCATCGAAAATTGCCCTGTCCTCGGCTCGAAGACAGTAGTATTTTTTGAACCGTTGAAATTTTGTTGGAAAACGCCAAAAACCTCGCGGAAAATTCGCAAACACCTTTTTTGTTTTTCGCAATTGGAGCATAGGCTTAGCCAAGCGGGCCTCCCGCCAATTGAAATTTTACCAATGACAAAAATGTGACAAAAAAGCCTATTGTTTCTTCAGTTTCAGTTTCTTTTTAACATGTTTTGCTTACACCAGTAGCGAACAACAGTATTGAAGACCAGGGGCCCCGGGACCCCTTTAAATCAATTTTTGCCAGCCAATTTAACGTAAACCTAATAGACATGGATAGTTTTCGTCCTAAAAGTTGCTATCTCAGGATCACATCTAGCCTTTTTATGAACGTAATGCATTAACCAAGGCCGGATTTACCACAATATGGCGCAGTACCAGCTAAGGGCCATGCGCTCACATCTTAAGACTTTTTATGGTCTTCACCTACATTTGGCAGAAAGATGTTGCAAAAATCTCCAAAGTGCCAGGGGCCCATCGCGATGTAAATGCGGCCCAGCAATAACATGGTTAGTAAGCGTAACCATCTATTGTACTATTTTTCAATAACAATTCATTAATTCACCTCCACCTCGCCAGTTTTTACGCTCAAAATACTTTTAAAAAAATCAGCCACGGAAAATGCTGATTTGAACAAATCGTTGAACTTCAATTGAGGGGGCCTAGAGCCCCTGGCCTAACATGCACTTCTATAACTAGTTATTTTCTTGACAAAACAAAAATCTTTAAGGAAAATCTTCGAGTGGGTTTTCATTTACTGCTAAAATGTTGCACGAGACAATGCACCTTACTTCCCCCTACCTGGACCAAATCACGTACAATTAAACTTTAACACCAAAATGCAAGATGTTAAACGTGTTTTGGACTTAAATTGCAACTAGAGGGAGGATTAAACAATTTAGTTTTTTTAATTGGCTTTCAAATGTCATGCCTTTCAATTTCAAAATTGGCTTTCAAATCTAGTGCTTTTAAATGGCTGTAAATATGTGCGAAATGTGATTCAATGGCATTAAAATAGTTTTTTTTTCCAAAAAATTACAAAAAATCGCCCAACAGCTGGGGGCTTCGCCCCCAGACCCCCCGTCTGTGATACGTTTGAGTTACACTGGCTTTCTCAAAATGTCTCCAAAGTTACGTATTTGCACTTTTCAACTATATTGGTTTAAGCCCTCTCCCTTTGCAAAATCCTGGTTAAGTGCAAACAGGCAAATTTTTGATGACGTCAGTACATGTGATTTGTGGTTTAGGCCTCCCCAATCAAAAATTCTGGCTACGCCTATAACTTGGAAATTGCCTGAAAAACTTTTTTAAGACATTTTTTTTTGGAGAACACTTGCGGCTGTGTCCTTGGTCCTTGGCCTCGAGCATTCCTGTCCTTGGCCTCGAGAGGGTCTGTCCTCGGAAAGGCTGTCCTTGGCCTCGGATTATTTTTGTGTCCTTGGCCTTGGCCTCGAGCCTTGTGTCCTCGACTCCACCTCTGGTTAAAACATGTGGAAGCGTTTAGCAGCTAATAGTTTGTCGGCAAATTAATAGGGTAGGTAATTCGGTCATGACTCATGAACATTGCGCAAACAGTGTAGGCATTGCATCATCAGATCATGGCATAATAAGTTCATTGCAATTCGCAACTGCGTTGATGCTGACTGGCTTAATTTTTGTTTTGAGAATTACAATTTGCGTAGTGCCGTCGCCAGAGCAAAGGAAGTGAGGGGGCGCAAAATAGACTGAACGTTTGCACATTAGAACTGATCTTGTACGGCTACAAACTAAGCGCAATTTCAAAATTCTGTAATCATGTTTAAAAAAAGAGACATGTAATGCGGTAGCGCATCTTAGCTCTTTTAGTTTCCGGCCCATAATCACTTGAAAAGTCTATCTGCAGCAGTGGCTGCGACCTAAACAACCTTCGGTGTGCTCTAAAACAACAAAAACAGCTGTTTTTTTTAAAGACGAAATAAACAATTTTGATTGTAATAATAAGTCAATTAAGATATTAAGATTGTAATAATAAGTCAATAAGTCAATATGATAAAATTAAGCATGCGAGGAGGCGTCTTCTCTAGCTCAAGTGGTAGAGCAGTGGACCGGTAATCCAAAGGCTGCAGGTTCGATTCCTGTGGGAAGACAATTTTTCGCATTGCTTGTTTTAAGTAGTCGCCGTTCTGGTGGCTCTTCCCTAGGCTTCCGAGCTGGTTGGTAGCCTTTAGGCCAGAAGCACGCAAAACGATTAAAATAAACAATTTTGTTGGTCTACATTTCTACTCTCCAACACACCCATAAACAGCCGTGCAGCAAAGATTTTCTAAACGTGGAGGTTTGGAAATTAAAAAGTTTTTTGTTTGAAAAATGCCTCGATTGGGTGGCGAGGGGAGCAAAATGGTACAACTCAATCATCTTATATAGACGGGGATTTGGGGCCGAAGGCCCTGTCGCTGAACGATTTTTTAAATTTTCTATAAAGGATAACTATTTCAACGCTACTTGAATATCAGATTGCACGTTTTCAAAGCTATCTGAAAGAATTGAATTGGTAAGACTTAGAAGCTAGTAGAAAAATTAAATCGCCCAGCACATTCAGCCCCTACTTCACTTACAGATCAATTTAAAAACACGTCTAAACGCTTGCATCTTAGGGCTAAATTTTTTGAGTAACTTGACTATGGGGGGTGGGGGGCTGAAGCCCTCTTTGCCTACGAAGTTGCTGCACTATATCCGTTAACGCTTAGCGACCTGTTTTGCATCCCGACCCATAGTTTGAGAAACACTGGTTTCGAGATCAGTATACAGTCAAACCTCGATTTTCGAACATAATCCGTTCCAGAAGGCTGTTCGAAAAGTGATTTGTTCGAAATCCGAAACAATTTTTCCCATTAGAATTAATGTAAATAATTTTAATCCGTTCCAAGTCTAGAAAGTAACTTTTGCAAAGTATTTTTTTACTATTTTACATCATAAACTGTACTGTAGGCCTATTCTGTATCCATAAATAAAAACGGGTAGAAATGGATTGTATTTTATTGTAATAAAGGATTTCCTATCTAAGATGATGAAAAAAAAACAAAAAGTAAACATTTCTGATATGGAATGGAATACGGAATGGAAGATTTTTAGTATGGAAAGGAAGTGGAATGGAAGAAAATTGCCAGTATGGAGTATGGAAAAATTTTCTTTCATTCCATACCATGCCCTGCCTCTGGGGAAGATCGCACTATCGGACTGTAAATGATTAGCGTACACAGAAACAAAACATAATTCCGGTTTAAGTTCAATTCTTTGCAAAATTACTGTCCACCAACTGCTCTACATAAATGTGACGCAATAATACGGATTATTAACATGCGTTTACGGATGTGTCGTGGAATAGGAATATAAGCGCATAAAATTGTTACCGGTAATTCGTTAATGATTATGACCTGAACAATACATGAAAACTTTTTTTAAAGACCAGCTTTTTTGTTTTTTTAAACACACTTAAGATTTTTCAGTAAGTTGCGCAATCAGGGAGAAGGGAAAAGGGGACTTCAGCTCTCTTTCGCCAAATTATTTCGAAAATAAAACCAAAAAAAACACAAGGGTTTGAACGTGTTTTGGTATAGAACTTATGTATTAAGGGCCCTGAAGGGGCTAGGCAATGTAATTTATTCAATGACTTCTGAATTTTAGCAATTTACTGTAGTTATTCATATGGCTCCAAAAACAAGCAAAATGCAATTGAAATGGCGTTAAAATTGCTGTTTTTTGCCTCAAAATCACTGCTTTCAGTAAAATAGTTTATTAGTAGTGTACATTGGAGACTTGCAGACGATGTTTAATTAATTATTATAATAATTAATTAAACATCGTCTGCAAGTCTACAATGTACACTACTAATAAACTATTAGGCTATAGCCTATCTTATTCAAATATGTGTACAGCAGGCTTAAAAAAATTATAATTGTAATTGACAAAATTGTAATTAATCACACGATTTTGCTGTAATTGTAATTGAAAACTTTTGAAAGTCAACAATTCTAATTGCAATTGAAAATTTTTCTGCCTATTTTCAATTATAATTACTCTATTATTCACTACGATACATGATAACAAAATGTGTTTAAATAATATCAATTTTCCTACGGTTGCAAATCGATATTTTCACCGGTTGTTGTAGAACACTCGTGCCTCTGTTCTTGTTTGTTGGTCTGTCCTCGGAAGGGCTGTCCTTGGCCTAGCCTTGAATTTTTGTGTCCTTCGCCTTGGCCTCAAGCCAGGGCCTACGAGAGGGGGCAGAGGGACAATAACCCCGTGGCTCATGGACTTTAGGGGGCCCATCATGGGGCCCGTTGGCTTCAGGGGGTCCAGCAGAGGGCCCATCGAAATGACGCTGAGAAATCAGTATGTGGAAAACCGAAGACCTTTTTTTTGAGATCACATCAAAATCCGGACAAAACTGTGGCATCTTTCCCGTCCGTTTTGTTGTTCACAAAACCGGAGATGCGTAATATTTGAGCTGACCCCGGGCCCACGCTTGGCTCTCGGCGCCCCTGCCTCGAGCCTTGTGTCCTCAACCCCACATCTGTTACAGAGTAATACAAAACTATAGGCTACTCGGCCCTGCATAAGCGTAGCCAGGGGGGGCCCGCCCCCTCCCCCCCCCAATTGAATTGCTACCAATGATAAAAATGTCACAAAAAAGACTATTGTTTCTTCAGTTTCTTTCAGCATTTTCGCGTACAACAGTAATTAGCAATAATATTGATCCAGGGGCTCAGGGTCCCTCAATTTAATGTCTGCCAATCAATTTAAACGTTTAACCCAAGTGAAATTGAGGGTTTTTATCCCAAAAGTTGCTCACTAAGGACCTCATATAACCTTTTCATGAACGTATTGCAATAACCGTTAACCAGGGACAGATCTAACATATGGCTCAGTGCCAGGGGCCCCGCACTTAGATAAGACTTTTTTTTGGTCTTCACCTGTATTTGGCTGGAAAATATTGCAAAAATTTCAAAGTGCCAGGGGCCCAACTCAATGTAAATCCTGCCCGGGCAGTAACATGATTTGTAGGCGTAGCTATCTACTGCACATTTTTCAATAACAATTCACCTCCACCTTGCCAGTTTTTATGCAACAAAATACTTTTGAAAAAAATTAGCTACAGTAAGGGGAATGCTCATTCAACAAATTTTTGAATTGGGAGACCTGGGCCCCCAGGCGTATATGTACTCTTATAACTGGCTGTTTTCAAGACAAAACAATAATTTCTAAGGAAAATATTCGACTGGATTGTTATTTACTGCTAAAATATTGCACGAGGCAATGCACTTTGCTTCCCCCTACCTGGGCCAAATCACTTACAAAATTTAACCCCAAAATGCAAGACTTTAAACGTGTTTGCACTTAAATTGCAAGGAAAAGGAGGACTTAGCAACTTAAGTGTTTCAATTGGGTTTCAAATATTAAAGATCTAGTACTTTCAAATGGCTCTGAATACGTGCGAAATGTGATCCAATGGTATTAAAAAAGCTTTTTTCAAAAAATTACGAAAAATTGCCCAGCGACTGGGGGCTTCGCCCTCAGACCCCCATAGCCTCCGGCAGCTGGGGGCTCCGCTCCCAGACCCCTGTCTGTGATACGTTACAGTACACTTCTTTACTCAAACACGTGCTCCCAATTTTGACATTTTTGCATTATAACTATTATTTTGAGCCTTCTCCCTCGAACAAGTTCTTAGTTACGTGCCAACACCAGGCCACGGCTTCTGATCTTCCTTTCTACGATATCTTTGCCCCCCACAAAAAAATCCTCTTTCGAAGTTTCTGATGACGTCATTGCATGTGATTTGTGCTTTGCCCCCCCAATCAAAAATCGTGGCTACGCCTATACTGCACTGTGCTGCAAAAAAAACTTGGATTCAACGTTTACTAAGCTAAAGTCTTATTTCGAGAGAGTTTTTGAGCTCAACTGTTGTCATAATTAATGTGAAGTAATAGATAATTTTATTCTACCACACAATGGGAAAAATTTGTTATTTTTGTAATCATTTGAATTGTTACGTAGACATCGTGGATTCGGTGAGGCTGCATAATAACTTAACTGTTTCAGTCACATCACGTGATCAAGCCAATTTTTGTAACCTTTTTTTTGTATGAATCGGATCGGGGGGATTAAATAGAGCTAGATGATAACAGGCTGGAAAAATTATAATTGTAATTGACAAAATTGTAATTAATCACACGATTTTGCTGTAATTGTAATTGAAAACTTTTGAAAGTCAACAATTCTAATTGCAATTGAAAATTTTTCTGCCTATTTTTAATTATAATTACTCTATTATTCACTACGATACATGATAACAAACTGTGTTTGAATAATATCAATTTTCCTACGGTTGCAAATCGATATTTTTACCGGTTGCAATCACATCTGACGTTACAAACCGAACACCAAATAAGATTAGGGGTAATTAAAGTTAATTTTGGAAATATTGTTAATCATATTCATTACTTAAACTTAGCACCTACTCTAATCATAACTAGCACTAACTCTAAGCCAAAAAATAGCTTAACATAGAACTGGCCTATGACGTCAGATGTGACTGTAACCGATGGTAACCAACCATCTGTAACCATAGGTGTAGCCAGGATTTTTGATTGGGGGTGGCCCAAACCACAAATTACATGCATTGACGTCATCAGAAATTTTCAAAAGAGGAACTTTTTGTTGGGCAAAGATGTCGTAGAATGGAAGATTCAAAGCCTTGCCTGTTGTTGGCAATTAATCGGGATTTTGCTTAAGGTAGAAGTAAACTAATAGTTAAAAGGTGCAATTGTCTAACTTGGGAGACGTGTTTAGTAAGCTAACGCAACTCAAACGTATCGCAGACGTGGGTCTGGGGGCGGAGCCCCATCCGCCGGAGACTTTAGGGGTCTGGGAACGAAGCCCCCCAGCCGCTGGGCGATTTTTGGTAATTTTTTGAAAAAGCTATTTTAATGCCACTGGATTACATTTTGCACGTGTTTAGAGCCATTTGGAAGAACTAGATTTTTAACATTTGAAAGCCAATTGGAAAAAATTAAATTGTTCAATCCTCTTTTTACTCGCAATTTAAGTCCAAAACGCGTTAAAGATCTTGCAATTTGTTGTTGAATTTTAATTGTAAGTGATTTATTTGGCCCAGGGAAGTAACGAACATTGCCTCCTGCAATATTTTAGTAGTAAATAATAATCCACTCGAAGATTTTTCACAGAGATTTTTGTTTTGTCACGAAATTAACCAGTTATTGGAGTACATGTACGGCAAGGGGATGGGCCCAGGACCCCTCGATTCAAATTCAACATTTTGTTCAATGAGCAATGAGCATTTCTTCTAGCTAAATTTTTTAATAGTATTTTGTGCGTAAAAACTGGCCAGATGGAGATGAATTGTTATTGAGAAATGGTACATCAGATGGTTATGCTTATACTAACCATGTTATTCCCGGGCCGGATTTACATTGCACGGGGCCCCTGGTACTTTGGGGATTTTTGCAACATCTTCCTGCCAAATATAGCTGAAGAACAAAGAAAGTCTTACCATCTGAGCGCGGGGCCCTGGCTCTGTGATGCCATATGGTAAATCCGGCCCTATTTATTGCATTAGGTATATAAAATGGTAAATGAGGGCCTGAGGTAGCAACTTTCAGGACAAAGCACCTTAATAATTTCACCCTGGTTATACATTTCAATTAGTTGGCAAAATCGAATTGATGGGGTTCGGGCCTCCTTGTCGTCAATGTTATTGGTAATTAATTAGTGTTGTGCGCGTGTACTGTTGTACGCGAAGATGCTAAAAGAAACTGAAAATACAAGACCTTTTTTTGTCACATTTTTATCTTTGGTGGCATTTCGATTGGGGGAGGGGGCAGAGGTGGGCGTTTCGCAAAATAGTTCGCAAGTTTCGCTAGTTGCGCAAATTGCGTTGCGCACTATGCCTTTTTTTCAGCTCTTGTGCAATTTGCGTTGCGCTCTATGCCTTTTTTTTCAGCGCTTGCGCAATTTGCGTTTGCGAATCGGTAAATCTAATATTTGTTGCGCTTTTATTGCAAATTTTTTCCAAGATGCGCAATCACAAACTGATTTTTAAATGTTGATCTGCAGGTCCCTGTCAAAAATTAAGTAAATTTTGATTTTACAGATTTGAAGCATGATCCCGTGATAGTTGATGCATGCTGATTGCTGATAGAAAGATTAGTTCATTTTGTGAAAATAGTTGTGGAGGTAACAGAGAAGGTGGAAAGTCGTTGTCTGCAATAGTAGTTTCACTGTCAGTGGAGGAAAGACCATCTTCACTGGATAAAGCAGATTCAAGTTGAGGCAAACCTTCAAAAACAGGAATAGGAAGTTCTTCACTATGAGGAGCTAGTCGTGCAAAACTTACGCAGGTAGGCGCACTCAAGCGTAATGGTACGTCGCTTTCGTAAGGTAAAATGCTGCTGCTACGTAATCGCTATCCCCTCAGGCTGGCATCGCTGCCTTAACCCTAACTGTAATGCAAGGTTTTGATGCAAAAAAAGATAGCTATGTACATCTCCTTCCAGGTTCCTGCATACTGTATCACGTTTGCACAACCCACCTGTGAATCGAACCCGTGAGCAGAGGATTAAAAGCTGTGTGTACTAACCATTAGACCGCCCAGCTTGCAGCATTGTAGTGACAAAATGTCGTATTTAAATTAAATGTATGAGAAAAAAGCAATGGCTCGTGCGTAAGCGTTTGCATGACTAGCTTCTACTTCCTTCACTGTGTGGAACAGGCCTGATTTTCGAATCCAAACTTGGATATGTTAATGAGGTTCTATTCTTCCTATTGATGCCTTTGGTCTTTATTCCACAAAAGTAGCAGTCGCTGTAATGATCTTTTGGCTCTCGCCACTCCATCGGAATTGCAAACCTTTCCTTTATTTCTTTGTCCATTGCCGTAAATGCTCGACGCAGGTTTTGCAAACAATATGGGGAGCCCACAATTTGTCTTGATCACCAAGTTTCACTTTGAAATAAGCTAAATAAGCTTGTTTCACAAAATCGGTGATTAGCTTTCGGTTGTGCTCCGATGTGTATTCGCCACATATATAACAAAAAACATTAGGGTCATTTACACAACTTCTTCTAGATGAAGTAGCCATACCTTACTGCTTTAGATGTAATATATCTGCATAACAATGTAAACTAATATTAGCTTCATATACCGGTAACGCTATGATATAGCAGTATACTACAGTCAGAGGTGGAGTCCTCGAGAAAAGATTTTGAAGTCCTTGGCCTTGGCCTCGAGGCCTCAAGTCCTCGAAAATTGGCCTGTCCTCGGCTCGAGGACAGCACTATTTTTTGAATTGTTAAAATTTTGGGGAGCGCTTGAAAAATTTTTTCGAAAACGTTTTTTTGTGGAGATCGCTTGAAAAATTTTTGTGAAGACCTTTTTTTTTTTGGAGAGCACTTGCGCTTGTGTCCTTGGTCCTTGGCCTCGAGCATTCCTGTCCTTGGCCTCGAGAGTGTCTGTCCTCGGAAAGGCTGTCCTTGGCCTTGGCCTCGGATTTTTTTTGTGTCCTTGGCCTTGGCCTCGAGCCTTGTGTCCTCGACTCCACCTCTGACTACAGCCTAGTATAGTGTATCTAACTAATGAATATACAGTGGTACATTATCTAACGATATCTGTATATCTAACTTGACTATCTATATCTTCTATTATAAACTGACATGCACTTCCATATCATCACAACTGATAGTTACTGCAAGTGGATATTGCTTATTTAGTTATGCTTATTTTCCAACCTATGCACTAAGCAGTAAACGTGACTGTTTATCAGTGCTAAGCTCTTCAGCTGCATTAGGCTAGTGAGACAGAACGGGAGCTTTAAGACTAGTGATAAGAGACACAAAAGAGTAAAAGGGAGCGTGTAGACAATAGGTGTTTATATTTCCTGCCTGCTAAAACGGCAATAAAAGCACTTCTGAAGCACAAATCTAGTAAATTGCAAGACAAAGACATGAAACAGCATCCTACTGAAGACAATGCTAAACAGCCTATTGCATACAAACCAAAAATGTTGGATATCTCAAAAAATTGACCTGATAGAGCAAAAACAAGATCATTTTTGGAATCAGCACCCCCAAATTAGCCTAAAGCCGCTCTTAACTTCTTGGCACCAAAAATTGTGTTGGCCAGTGTTATCTTAGGCGACTCCAGCACTGCATATATAAACCATTCTAGCACGCAGAGACATACGGTCCATGGTACGACCCTGCGTCATTCTCAACAGAAGCAACTTTTTGATTGGCCGGAGGTATAAAATAAGCAGCCAGTCAAGCGTTTCTATTGAATGGTAACATTTACAGAGCAGCCTAATTTGTAATTAGTAATTTTGACACTTCTAAAAATGTAATAAAATTATCACAAACTTTACTTTTTTGAAAAGTAGTGTCATTACTGTAAAAATTACTAAAAAAGTAATTCGTTACTGCCACCACTGCCTATTGGGAGGTCTAAATTTAATTTGCTTGATTGCTACCTCAGAGTTTTACTGACAACACAGTTGTTGACCTTCAATCGACTGAATTCGCAAAATAATTCTCCCAAGTTCAAAGCTAATGAAAAAAAGTTTGCAATGTTTCATTTGGCCAAACTCTCTTCCAAAGTTACAGTCAAAACTCGTTACAGATGACGTCATCAAAAACGTTTGTGACGTCATCACTTTGATTTTAGCAATTTATTTGAAACCAAAAACCTAACTCTCATTCACAATTCGAGCCATCAATACGTCATTTTTTCAAAAACTTTGGCAATGACGTCACCAGCAATGGCGTCATCAATTTCATTGTAAATTTTTTTATACCTGCACTTAAAAACCAACACTTATTCAAAACTTGGCACTTCCACTACTTTTGGATTGGCTGTAGGATAATAAAGGCTCTTTGATACAAGATGGTAGACTTTATAGGCCGAAAAAGGGGAAGTCCCACGTCCAAAACATGGGGATTTTTTTGGTAGTTCGGGACAAGGTCTTGAGTCATCTTGCCAAATTTCAGCTTATTATAATTTTTTCCCGGAAAAAGCTATTTTTACCGGATTAGGCCGTGAAGTGTGGCAGCTTAATTTCGAGCTGCTGCCCCCGCAACCCTCACGAATAAGCGGGCAATGAAGAAAGAAGAAAAGAAGAAGATTCATTATTATTTTAAAAAACTACTATTTTCGAATTATCATCAAAACTCAATGAAATGCAATATCTTCAAACACTATCGCGTTTAAAAATTGTGGAAAATTTACCAACTATAATTTAGAAAAATTGTGTTCTTGGTCTTTGGCCTCTGTCTCGACCATTTTTGTCCTTGGTTTCGAGAGAGTCTGTTCTCGAAAAGGCGGTCTTGGGCCTTGGCCTCAGATTTTTTTGAGTCCTTGGTCTTGGCCTCGAAGGTTGAGTTCTCGACTTTACCTCTGCTCACAATGAATGCTTTAATTCTGTTTTTTAGGATTATATTAAATTAGTAAATTTTTGACTTTTGTAGAGCAAGCGCACTTTTTTTAGAAATGATTAGTTTTTGTAGTTTATTTAGCAAGACAACTTCAGAAAAAATGCCATAAAAGTAGTAACTGCAGTTAACCGATGGGCTTAGTCGTTTAGTTGATGGAACATAAATTTTAGAAAAGCAGTAAGTGCACGAAATTAGCCAAATGGGTGGATTTTTAAGTTAAAAGTTTGTTTAAATTCAGCAATTTAATCATAGTAATGGTTAAAAAGATGAGAAAATTTTAAAATACCCTGTTTTATTTCTTTGCTTGCCTCCACTACTTCTGCAACTTTGGTAAACTCATCAATGATAATATCTGGTTAATTTTTTTTGTTAAAATTTTTTCGATCGCGGCAATAAAAAATGTGTAATTTTAACCTTGCCAACTTTTTGCCACCATCAATCGTTGTGTGGGCCATAGGCGTAACCAAGGGGGACCAGGAGGCCCAGGCCCATGGGTCCCCCCTTAGTAATGGCCCTGGCTTCCTGACATATTGAGATCAGAATTTAATAAATTGTTAGTTTAGTTTGAGGTTATCAAAATTATGAGCTAGAAAAGCCCGCTTCTCGTTATGACTCTGCATCAATCTAGTCATCACATCGTACCGTTTAGATTATCAGCGAAGCAAAGACATCCCTCAACTTTAATGGAAAGGTTCTTTCTTCGTGATATCACACTGCCGTACGCATAGCCACCAGGTGTGCATTGTGCAATGATATAAACGTACAATTTAATTATGACAACGTTCGAATAAACAAAGCACTTTTTATAGCAAACAACTAAAAATTGTGACAAATACGCTATCCAGATTTCGAGCATATTGGCTCTCTGCAGGCACATGAAATATACAGTACTGTACACCAATACTGGAAAATTAATTGTTTTGCTTTAATTACAATTACAACCTAAAATTTTCAATTACAATCACAATTATTGAAGTAATTGCAATTCAATTACAATTTCAATTACAATTACAATGAAAAGATTTTCAAAACTTTGCGACCAATTCACTAACATACGAAGCCTCGAGTTTTGCTTATGTCAACACGTTGGATTTGTTTTGTATTTCTATACCAGACGTATGAAAGCCCCATTTCTCTTTTATACTTGTTCTTCCACCAATCTTCGTTTAAGTTTAATTTTTGCAATACATAATTTCGTTTGTAAACGATTCTCAAGTATGTTTTTGAATTCATATCGCTTCCAGCAACATTATGGCGTTAGCTAAACCATATCGTACCGCAATTTCTTGTGCAAAAGAAAATAAGTTTTAACCATAGGTGGGCAAGTTAATGCAAAACGTTAGCTTCGTTAACCACTATTCCGTTAACAAACTTCACACCTCCGTTAACGTTAATCCGTTGTTTTCAGCTTTAATTAACGGAAGTTAATAAAGTCCGTTAATCCGTTAACATTTTGCGTGTAATTTACATTTCATTTTATTCACTCGCTTCTAGAACACGTCTTGACGCTGTTTAGCTGATTGTAAGGAAATATTTATTGCTATGGTGGTCTTTTTGTGTTTTGAAAGATACATTTTACAGTCTAATCTAATTTCAAAATAAAAACAAGTTCAAATGCCCAACAAAGCTGCAAGATATTAACGTTAAAAACCTTAACGAAAGCTAACAGAACTTAACGGAAGTTACTTTAGTCCGTTAACAGCACTTAACGGAAGTTAATTTAGTCCGTTAACATGAAAAAACTTTTTAACGGATTAACGAGTTAATGAAAAAGTTAGCTTCGTTATTAACGGATTAACGATTAACGGACTTGTGCCCATCTATGGTTTTAACAGAATTAAAAACTGTGAAAAAGTTGGAATTGTGTACGTTACAACTTCAAGTTAAAACTACTATTTAACACAATTTTAACTTTAAATCTTCATATCACAAATACCATTGAATTTTCAATCATAGGCGTAGCCAGGGGCTGGGGGCTCAGAAGCGCCCACCTCTGCCCCCTCCCCCAATCGAAATGCCACCAAAGATAAAAATGTGACAAAAAAAGGTCTTGTATTTTCAGTTTCAGTTTCTTTTAGCATCTTCGCGTACAACAGTACACGCGCACAACACTAATTAATTACCAATAACATTGACGACAACTCCTTGTCGTCAATGTTATTGGTAATTAATTATTAACCCGAACCCCATCAATTCGATTTTGCCAACTAATTGAAATGTATAACCAGGGTGAAATTATTAAGGTGCTTTGTCCTGAAAGTTGCTACCTCAGGCCCTCATTTACCATTTTATATACCTAATGCAATAAATAGGGCCGGATTTACCATATGGCATCACAGAGCCAGGGCTCCGCGCTCAGATGGTAAGACTTTCTTTGTTCTTCAGCTATATTTGGCAGGAAGATGTTGCAAAAATCCCCAAAGTACCAGGGGCCCCGTGCAATGTAAATCCGGCCCGGGAATAACATGGTTAGTATAAGCATAACCATCTGATGTACCATTTCTCAATAACAATTCATCTCCATCTGGCCAGTTTTTACGCACAAAATACTATTAAAAAATTTAGCTAGAAGAAATGCTCATTGCTCATTGAACAAAATGTTGAATTTGAATCGAGGGGTCCTGGGCCCATCCCCTTGCCGTACATGTACTCCAATAACTGGTTAATTTCGTGACAAAACAAAAATCTCTGTGAAAAATCTTCGAGTGGATTATTATTTACTACTAAAGTATTGCAGGAGGCAATGTTCGTTACTTCCCTGGGCCAAATAAATCACTTACAATTAAAATTCAACAACAAATTGCAAGATCTTTAACGCGTTTTGGACTTAAATTGCGAGTAAAAAGAGGATTGAACAATTTAATTTTTTCCAATTGGCTTTCAAATGTTAAAAATCTAGTTCTTCCAAATGGCTCTAAACACGTGCAAAATGTAATCCAATGGCATTAAAATAGCTTTTTCAAAAAATTACCAAAAATCGCCCAGCGGCTGGGGGGCTTCGTTCCCAGACCCCTAAAGTCTCCGGCGGATGGGGCTCCGCCCCCAGACCCACGTCTGCGATACGTTTGAGTTGCGTTAGCTTACTAAACACGTCTCCCAAGTTAGACAATTGCACCTTTTAACTATTAGTTTACTTCTACCTTAAGCAAAATCCCGATTAATTGCCAACAACAGGCAAGGCTTTGAATCTTCCATTCTACGACATCTTTGCCCAACAAAAAGTTCCTCTTTTGAAAATTTCTGATGACGTCAATGCATGTAATTTGTGGTTTGGGCCACCCCCAATCAAAAATCCTGGCTACACCTATGGTTACAGATGGTTGGTTACCATCGGTTACAGTCACATCTGACGTCATAGGCCAGTTCTATGTTAAGCTATTTTTTGGCTTAGAGTTAGTGCTAGTTATGATTAGAGTAGGTGCTAAGTTTAAGTAATGAATATGATTAACAATATTTCCAAAATTAACTTTAATTACCCCTAATCTTATTTGGTGTTCGGTTTGTAACGTCAGATGTGATTGCAACCGGTAAAAATATCGATTTGCAACCGTAGGAAAATTGATATTATTCAAACACAGTTTGTTATCATGTATCGTAGTGAATAATAGAGTAATTATAATTAAAAATAGGCAGAAAAATTTTCAATTGCAATTAGAATTGTTGACTTTCAAAAGTTTTCAATTACAATTACAGCAAAATCGTGTGATTAATTACAATTTTGTCAATTACAATTATAATTTTTCCAGCCTGTTATCATCTAGCTCTATTTAATCCCCCCGATCCGATTCATACAAAAAAAAGGTTACAAAAATTGGCTTGATCACGTGATGTGACTGAAACAGTTAAGTTATTATGCAGCCTCACCGAATCCACGATGTCTACGTAACAATTCAAATGATTACAAAAATAACAAATTTTTCCCATTGTGTGGTAGAATAAAATTATCTATTACTTCACATTAATTATGACAACAGTTGAGCTCAAAAACTCTCTCGAAATAAGACTTTAGCTTAGTAAACGTTGAATCCAAGTTTTTTTTGCAGCACAGTGCAGTATAGGCGTAGCCACGATTTTTGATTGGGGGGGCAAAGCACAAATCACATGCAATGACGTCATCAGAAACTTCGAAAGAGGATTTTTTTGTGGGGGGCAAAGATATCGTAGAAAGGAAGATCAGAAGCCGTGGCCTGGTGTTGGCACGTAACTAAGAACTTTTTCGAGGGAGAGGGCTCAAAATAATAGTTATAATGCAAAAATGTCAAAATTGGGAGCACGTGTTTGAGTAAAGAAGTGTACTGTAACGTATCACAGACAGGGGTCTGGGAGCGGAGCCCCCAGCTGCCGGAGGCTATGGGGGTCTGAGGGCGAAGCCCCCAGTCGCTGGGCAATTTTTCGTAATTTTTTGAAAAAAGCTTTTTTAATACCATTGGATCACATTTCGCACGTATTCAGAGCCATTTGAAAGTACTAGATCTTTAATATTTGAAACCCAATTGAAACACTTAAGTTGCTAAGTCCTCCTTTTCCTTGCAATTTAAGTGCAAACACGTTTAAAGTCTTGCATTTTGGGGTTAAATTTTGTAAGTGATTTGGCCCAGGTAGGGGGAAGCAAAGTGCATTGCCTCGTGCAATATTTTAGCAGTAAATAACAATCCAGTCGAATATTTTCCTTAGAAATTATTGTTTTGTCTTGAAAACAGCCAGTTATAAGAGTACATATACGCCTGGGGGCCCAGGTCTCCCAATTCAAAAATTTGTTGAATGAGCATTCCCCTTACTGTAGCTAATTTTTTTCAAAAGTATTTTGTTGCATAAAAACTGGCAAGGTGGAGGTGAATTGTTATTGAAAAATGTGCAGTAGATAGCTACGCCTACAAATCATGTTACTGCCCGGGCAGGATTTACATTGAGTTGGGCCCCTGGCACTTTGAAATTTTTGCAATATTTTCCAGCCAAATACAGGTGAAGACCAAAAAAAAGTCTTATCTAAGTGCGGGGCCCCTGGCACTGAGCCATATGTTAGATCTGTCCCTGGTTAACGGTTATTGCAATACGTTCATGAAAAGGTTATATGAGGTCCTTAGTGAGCAACTTTTGGGATAAAAACCCTCAATTTCACTTGGGTTAAACGTTTAAATTGATTGGCAGACATTAAATTGAGGGACCCTGAGCCCCTGGATCAATATTATTGCTAATTACTGTTGTACGCGAAAATGCTGAAAGAAACTGAAGAAACAATAGTCTTTTTTGTGACATTTTTATCATTGGTAGCAATTCAATTGGGGGGGGGAGGGGGCGGGCCCCCCCTGGCTACGCTTATGCAGGGCCGAGTAGCCTATAGTTTTGTATTACTCTGTAACAGATGTGGGGTTGAGGACACAAGGCTCGAGGCAGGGGCGCCGAGAGCCAAGCGTGGGCCCGGGGTCAGCTCAAATATTACGCATCTCCGGTTTTGTGAACAACAAAACGGACGGGAAAGATGCCACAGTTTTGTCCGGATTTTGATGTGATCTCAAAAAAAAGGTCTTCGGTTTTCCACATACTGATTTCTCAGCGTCATTTCGATGGGCCCTCTGCTGGACCCCCTGAAGCCAACGGGCCCCATGATGGGCCCCCTAAAGTCCATGAGCCACGGGGTTATTGTCCCTCTGCCCCCCTCTCGTAGGCCCTGGCTCGAGACCAAGGCGAAGGACACAAAAATTCAAGGCTAGGCCAAGAACAGCCCTTCCGAGGACAGACCAACAAACAAGAACAGAGGCACGAGTGTTCTAAAACAAAATAGGTCTTCAAAAATTTTTTTTCAGGAAATCTCTAAAATAAAAAAAAGGTCTTCAGTAAAATTTTTCAGGCGATCTCCAAAGGAGGAAAACAAAAAAGATCTTTGCAAATTTTCCGCGAGGTTACTGGCGTTTTCCAACAAAATTTTAACGATTCAAAAAATAGTCCTGTCCTCGAGCCGAGAACAATGCAATTTTCGAGGATTTGAGGGTTCTAGGCCAAAGGACAAGGACTTCAAAATGTGTCCTCGGGGCCAAGGGCGTCCTCGAGGATTCCACCTCTGCTCCCTAAGTACGTATAGTCATGCTGCGTTTGACAAAGCACGTAGTGTATTGTCAGTTTGTTGCTCAATAACTTTAACCGCTTGTTGTGTAGTCATATGAGAAACCTAAATCAGCAATTCTGGAGTATTTTTTGTACAATACATGCGGGTTGTGGACCTTGAAGTGCATGAGGTGATGTTCAAGTCTGTCCTTGAGCAGAGGTAGAGTTGAGGACACAAGACTCAAGGCCAAGGACACAAAAACATCCGAGGCCGAGGCCAAGAACATTCCTTCAGAGGACAGACCCTCTCGAGGCCAAGGACAGGAATGTTCGAGGCCAAGGACAGGAATGTTCGAGGCCAAGACCGAGGACACAAGCGCAAGTGTTCTCCAAAAAAAAAGTTTCCCGAGGTTTCTGGCGTTTTTCAGCAAAATTTTAACGGTTTAAAAAATAGACAGTGCAATTTTCAAGGAGTTGAGGCTTCGAGGCCAAAGCCAAGGACTTCAAAACGTGTCCTCGAAGACTACACCGCTGCCCTTGAGTATGAAAAATCACTCATTCCGCATTAGGTTGGAGGCTTTTCTGTTCGCACAGACCTTTTTGAGAGTCGAGTAGGGTAGGGAAGTTGCGAATATGAAAAGTCGGTGTTTGATCCGAAATCGAACTAATCATCTAACCGTTTTGGTTTCAATTGATTTATTCATTAACCGCTGATTGGTTAAAAAATGTTCACTTCCTCAAAAGCGGTCTTGGTAATTAATGATGCAAAAGTTAATGTGTTCATCAACTACTCGAAGCAACCAATCTCAAATTAACCAGAGGTGGAGTCCTGGAGGACACATTTTGAAGGCCTTGGCCTCGAAGGTTAAGTCCTTGGCCACGGAGCCTCAAGTCCTTAAAAATTGCCCTGTCCTCTTTTCAACCATTTCAGTTGGAAAGAAGTTAAAGTGATCATACGGGAGATTTAGCTTCAAAATAGCTTTACTTTCCGGGTTTGAGGAGAAATATACTTGTGCCTTCTTTCCATGCCGATGGCACATAGCTGTGTCTCAGGCATGCTTGAAAAATGACATCGTAATATCCTTTCGGTTGATTCCAACCTTTCTGTAACAGCACAGAATAGAGCACGTCTTGCCCTGGAGCTTTGGATGGTTGAAATTCGTTAATAGCTGCTTCCATACGTTCGAATGAACATATGTTTCCAATCATTTCAGTGCCGTCAGGTCTCATGAATGGATTGTCCACTAAATCGTACCTGGTTGCATGATTTTCTGTCTGCTGGCTACCCGGTGATGAGATATGGAGCAGATAGCTTAAATTTTCTAGTGGAGACTTCGTGAATTCTCCGTTGTGTTTAATTATGTTGCTAACACGCACCGTTCCATTCCTTCAAATAATCTTAACCAGCCGAGCCTTTGGTGTTTGATTATTCATGCTTTCTACAAAGCTATGCCATGAATCGCTCTTTGCTGTTCTGACAGGTTTTTTGAAATAGGCCAGGCCGAGCTTTTGAGCCTCCCAATCTTTTTTTTGCTTTGTTTGATGGCTTTTCTCCCAGCACGGCGAGCCTCTTTTCGAAGGCTTGCTTACTCAGAATTCCACTAAATGTTATCATCTTTCTTGCGAAGCGACTTTCGCATAGGCCAAGCAGCTTCATATGATTTAGTTATTACTGAATGAACCTTGTTTGTCAGCATACCAATGCCTTCTTTTGAGGAAGGTACTGGTACTGGTGGTAAAATTCGTTCATTGAATTTTTGTTCGAGTTCGTCTACATACTTGTTCCAGTACGTGCGACAAATATTTCGAAACATTTAAGCCTGGTTTTGGATTCGGCTTTTTACCTGGAACCTAATATATATGTGATTCTAATATAATAATCTAATGTACATGAGTTCCGAGAATGATAGCACGTTGCTAACATGCCAGCCAAGTACTTGGTCCCACGCACACCGGCTCAGTAAGGTTAAGTCTAGAACCTCTTCACGCGTTTTAGTTCTGAATGTTGGTTTATTACCTACATTACAGAAATTTAGGTCTGCTTTGGGGCGCCGTTTGTATACCCTAATTTGTGCAATTTTTTTTTTGCATACTTAATTAAATAGTGATTTTAATTAAATGTACAAAAATAAATACACAAAAAAACACGTGCGAAAATAAATATGCAAAAGTTTTTGAATATTTATTACACCATAATTTGCGCAACGTTTTTTTGCATATTTATTTAAATAGTTATTTTAGTTAAATATACAAAAATTTATGCCGCAGAATAAACCGTTGCAAAAATAAATAGACAAAGAATTGTTTCACCAAAATTTTTTGCGCAAAAATATTTGACACAAAAATTGTTGTTGCAAAAATAAGTCCACAAAATTTTTTGTGGGTTTATATTTGCAACATTGTTTTTTCCATCAAAATTTTTTGCATTGCAGTTGGTTTTGTCACAACTATTTGTAAATTTATTTTTGATAGCAAAGAAACAAGATGTGCAAAATTTTGTGACGCAAAAAATGTTGATGCAAAATTTTTTGTCGCAAAAAAAACGCGTCCAAAAATAAATTGTCAAAAATATTTGACTCTTTAGTTCGTGTCCTTAATGATAAAGGGTTGGAATTATGCGGGCAGAAAGGTATCGGCAAGGTATAAAACTGGAACTCCGAGACGAAAGCTTTGGGCTGTGCGGCAGCCTATAGTAAGGTACTAGCCCGCGTATGAGACCCAGGGATATCTAGATGAGACCTCTCGTGGGCCTAGAAAATGGAAGGTTCATTCACCCGTACCTTCCCGCCTGCATAATTCCAACCCTTTATCATTAAGGACACGAACTAGAGTCAAATATTTTTGACGATTCATTTTTGCACGCGTTTTTTTGCGACAAGAATTTTTGCATCAACATTTTTTGCGTCACAAAATTTTGCACATTTATTTCGGCGTGTGTTGTTTCTTTCTTATCAAAAATAAATTTACAAATAGTTGTGGCACAAACAACTGTAAAGCAAAAAATTTTGATGGAAAAAATGATGTTGCAAGTATAAACCCACAAAAAATTTTGTGGACTTATTTTTGCAACAACAATTTTTGTGTCAAATATTTTTGCGCAAAAAATTTTGGTGAAACAATTCTTTGTCTATTTATTTTTGCAACGGTTTATTCTGCGGCATAAATTTTTGTATATTTAACTAAAATAACTATTTAAATAAATATGCAAAAAAACGTTGCGCAAATTATGGTGTAATAAATATTCAAAAACTTTTGCATATTTATTTTCGCACGTGTTTTTTTGTGTATTTATTTTTGTACATTTAATTAAAATCACTATTTAATTAAGCATGCGAAAAAAAACATTGCACAAATTAGGGTATACAAACGGCGCTTCATAGTCTGCACTAACGCAATACACTAGCAGATCTCCTCCTCGAGGGTTTATATCGGAGGATTCTCATAATAGTGTGATGTGTATTTACATCGGTTCCTACAATAGTAGGGATTTGTTCATTTTTAAAATTATGTAGGAAAACGCCAGAAACCTCGCGGAAAATTTGCAAAGACCTTGTTTTTCGGAGAACACATACGCCTGTGTCCTTGGTCCTTGGGCTTGGCCTCGATCATTCCTGTCCTTGGCCTCGAGAGGGTCTGTCCTCGGAAGGGCTCTCATTGGCCTCGAGCCTTGTGTCCTCGACTCCACCTCTGAAATTAAAGCTTTCAAATTAAATTAAAAAAAAGAATTGCGCTGAACGTTTTCGACAAAGCACTATGCCCTTGTCAAAGCATCTAAACACATATAATAAACTACTAGTTTTCACATAGAATAAAATCAAAATTAATTAACGCTTTCGCTGACTTGTTTATTATAGTAGTTTATGATATGTGTTTGGATGCTTTATTATATGTGTTTAAGTGCTTTGACAAGGGCATAGTGCTTTGCAGTGGTGGGCAAGTTACGTTCTAAAGTAACTAGTTACAAGTTACAGCTCCTTGGCAAAAAAAGTAACTAAGTTACAGTTACAGTTAAAAATTTGAAAAAGTAACTAGTTACAGTTACAAGTTACAGTTACTTTTAGTGATTAAAAATTTGGACTAAAAACAGGCCTGTCGGCACTTGCCAGATTACGTCTGTTTGTCTCAAAAGTACGGTATATTAAAGGCAGTGAATCATCCAGCCAATTCCAGTGGTTTACAATAGCTAAAATTGAACTATAATTTTTGATACTTTTTGTTTTGATTTTGGGGCTGCGTTTGCCAAGATATTCAACTAATACAAAAAGATGTCCCCCAAAAAAAGTTTTTGGAAACTCTGAGTTTTGATCTTCCCGCCAAAACCACAGTTCTCTAAACTATTAGGCCTACTGTAATCTTATTTAACTATTAGGCCTAACTATCTCTAAACTATTAGGCCTAATAGTTTGGAGATAGTTAGGCCTAATTAGGCCTAAATTATTTAGAAATAAACTATCTCTGAACTATTAGGCCTACCACAGTTCTCTAAACCATTAGGCCTACTGTGGTTTTGGCGGGAAGAACAAAACTCAGAGCTTCCAAAAACTTTTTTTGGGGGATATCTTTTTGTATTTGTTGAATATCTTTGCAACCGCAGTCCCAAAATTAAAACAAAAAATATCAAAAAATATAGTTCAATTTTAGCTATTGTAAACCACTGGAATTGGCTGGATGATTCACCGCCTTTAAGACCAAACCAAGGATGTTTCTTTGTCACAAAATTTAGTTTTGTCAAAGCGTTAAATTTCATGCATCAACTTTCAAAGTGGCATTTGTGTAAGAATGCAAAGAAAAAAGGACTAGCTAGATCTAAAAATATGCACTGATAGTTACAAAAACTTTGAAAACAGAAATCAGTTAATTGCCTTTCAAAAAGCCTAACATTTCAAAGTGTACAGCTGTGCAGTAGGCCTACTCAGCACTGAATCTCCAAAAAGTTTCAATCACCAGAAAGCGAAGTTGGAAAACTATCACTGCCTTCTTCACTTTAACCTGCAACCACATATATAGTCCAGAGAACACAGTGAAGAAAATATGGATAAAAGGTTATGGTTGATCAGACATGCGACTGTGCGTCCTGTGTTGCCAGTGTAATACAATTATTTTGAATGGAATTTATAAAAAATCTGTAATTTGCTTCAAAGCAAGTAGTACAAAAAGTAACTGTAACTGTAACTTGTTTTAGGGCTCTAAACTGGTAAGTAGTTACAAATATCGTTACATCTGAAAAAAACAACGAAATTACAGTTACTAAAAAAGTATCTAGTTACAGTAACTAGTTACAATTGTAACTAGTTACTGCCCACTACTGGTGCTTTGCCGAAAACGTTCAGCGTAATTTTTGTAAATAATGTAAATAAAGTGATTATTACAATGATTAGTTGCGAGTCAGTATTGGCAATAATTTGTCTATGATTAGTCAAGACAATCTCTCTTCCCAAGCTATAAAAGAAGAAGTTATTTTTGCAAAAAATTACAAAATTTCCGACCGCTGGTTTATCCGCCCCCAGACCAGGCCCGGCACCAAGATAGCGAGACTGAAAGGGGGGGGGGGAAGAAATAAATTTTGAGGGGGCACGAGAAGTTTATTTATGTGAATTTTGGGACAAAGACCTTTTTTTTTGGTCTTCACCTTTTTCGTTTGATCCATACTCGAATAAACTTCTCGTGTCCCGCTCGAATTCACATAAATAAACTTCTCGTGCCCCCTCAAAATTTATTTATGTGAATTCGAGCGGGACACGAGAAGTTTATTCGAGTATGGATCAAACGAAAAAGGTGAAGACCAAAAAAAAAGGTCTTTGTCCCAAAATTTCCACAAATTCTGGTTGTCGTCTCAAAATTTCAGCGATTTTCTACAAATTCTGAAGCGAAGACCAAAGAAAAGGTCTTCATCCCAAAAGTTTAATGAAATTCGGTGTAACTCCACAAAAATTACAAAAAAGCAGTTCTTGGGGCGGTAAACACCAATTTGTGAGTCTTAGGCCTCAATTTGCATTCCAGTAACTCGAGCATGTTAATTTCTTTGGGGCACTGTCCTCGCTTGGGGAAGCACAATTTTTGTTTGGGGGGCACAAGCAGTCATTTGCGGGGGCACAGCCCCGGAATGCCCCCTCATGGCCCCGGGCCTGCCCCAGACCCCCGTGTCGCAGTTCCTGCTTCATCCAGTGGCGATGTGGAAAACTAGTATGGAAGTAACCACAAATGAAAGATAATTGGAACCGATAGCTTTATAAGTCAACAGATCATAGCTCACTCGAGGTTGTACAACCGAGCCGGTTAACCGCAATCGGAGCGCGCTCCCTTTTGACCCGCCACACTGGTGACCCCGACGTGATTGGATGGTCGGCGCTTGAGACGACGTTAGCAGGCCCCTTCCTACCACTGCTTTCAGAAAGGGGGAAGTGTGTCGCAGTTCCTGCTTCATCCAGTGGCGATGTGGTGACTAGCATGGAAGTAACCACAAATGAAAGATAATTGGAACCGATAGCTTTATAAGTCAACAGATCATCGCTCATTCGAGGTTGTACAACCGAGCCGGTTAACCGCAATCGGAGCGCGCTCCCTTTTGACACGCCACACCCGACAACAGCTCCCATTGCAGATTTTTGGCTACGTGCCTGAAAGTAGGCTACATCAAAAAATAATAACAATAATGCTACAAAATAGATTTTTTAAAAGTAGTAGAACAATACTATAAAATATAAGTATCATCAAAATAATACTACAAAATTTGAAAAAAGCATCAAACTGAATTTTACAACTGCGCAGCAGCACTGTCAATATTGAGTGCCTATGTTAGTAGAGAGACGATACTAATCAGAGGTGGCGTCGAGGACACAAGGCTCGATGCCAAGGCCAAGGACACACAAAAAAAAAGCCGAGGCCAAGGACGGGAATGCTCGAGGCCAAGGCCAAGGACCAAGGACACAAATGCAAGTGTTTTTTTCAGAAAAAAGGCCTTAAAATTTTTTTCGGTCGATCTCAAAAAAAAAACGGTCTAGAAAAACATTTTTCAGCCGATCTACAAAAATAGTGCTGTCTTTGAGCCGAGGACAGGCCAATTTTCGAGGACTTGAGGCTTCGAGGCCAAGGCCAAGGACTTGAAAATGTGTCCTCGAGGCCAAGGACGTCCTCGAGGCCAAGGACGTTCTCGAGGATTCCACTTCTGATACTAATTCTTGTTCTTTTTTTGTTAAAAAAAGATGATTACTTAGCTGGGAAAGTACCAAAAAGGCGCGAAAAGCAACATTTAATTTCCCACTGGATATTGGATATTGTTCACCGCTTAGGGAAGAGATGGATTTGCAGTTGGCCTACCTCATTAAACCAATATGCAGCAGCTTCAGTCTTAAGATACCTTTTCATCCCTACCAATCCACATTTGGCCGCGTTAAGTTTTTTTTTTCGCTTTTCTTTTCAATTTACGCTCTTCTAAATCAATACATTGATTGAAATGTAATTTTTGTGTAAGGTTGTTAAGCTTTGAGAGCAATTTTGTCTACCGAAATTGTTTGTAGACACTTCTTCAAAAAACTCCCAAAAATCAATCATTTAACGGCTTAACTTAGGGCGTTATAGGCTAGCTAGTTGCTTTTGATATCAGCAGATGTTTAAGAGATACCGGTAAATATTTTGAAATAGTTTGGTGGTACCACTACCACCCCCTGGAGACCCCCCAAATGCTGAAATGGACCCCCAAAAATCAAGTTTTTAAACGGCTCAAGCTTGGGCGCTATTTTTTTTTTATATCAGTAGATATTTGAGAGACAAATATTTTGACACACAGTAAAGTTTGGCAGTTTGGGGGTATCACTCCCCAGGGTTTCCCAAATAGACCTCCCAAAAGTCAATTTTTTGACCGCCTCAGCTTAGGGCGCTGTTTTTTTTTATAACTTATCTGCAGTAATTTAAAAGACAGATGTTTTGATCTAGATTGGGTATACCATCGACACCTCTCTAGGAATCCCCTAAAAATCAATATTTTGAACAGCTCAAACTAGGTCGTTACTGTAGGCTAGTTTTTCGTATCAGCAGATGTTTAAAACGAGACAACAGCTTTAGCTTGAATAGGATTTTTTTATTATTATCATCAGTCACTATGTTGTCAATGAAATATATATTTTGACAATGTTTGAAATTCCAAACTTTCTAGGGTGTCCAAGAATGAAGAAGATAATTCTGGTTAATTTTTTGACGAAAAAGCGAAAGGTTTTTTTGGAGAATCTCATTGTTCAACCTGCGTTGGTCATTCACTGCAATTGCTTCTCAGCAAGCTCACATATAGTTTTAAGTATGGTACCAGCAGTTTTATAGACCTATCCTTTTAGTAGGTAATTCAGGATTGGAAGTCGATGCTGCTTAGAAGCAAAGACGAATCCATGTTGATAATCACACAAAAAGCAAAGAAGTGTCGATATTAGAAACAAAAAGCTAAGACCAAAGAAAGAAAAAGCAAAGAATAGTAATCGAGGCCGAAATGCAAACAAAAATATTCTATTTTTCATTAGAATGCACTAAAATTTTTGCTGTATTAACCATTGAATGAAAATTGTGAGTGGAAAAACCATCATTACCGTACTATAAAGGATATAAAAATGCACTTTCAGGATAATTACCGGTATCGGTATCTGGTATAGAGAGCAATATATATAGCGAAGAGAAATGAAGCGATGTAAGCTCTGAGCTTAGACACACTCAACAAGAACAAAAGTAAAGTTTAAAGATTCGACCAATTGATAACTAGCCAAAAGCATAAAAAAGGCGATACTTGAAAAAAAAATTGAATGCAAAGCATCAGCGATAATCAATAACGGAAAAGCAAAGAATGTATTAGGCCTATCGATTATCGTTTACAACCGATGGATAATTGATATTTCCAACTCTGCAGTAATTATAGTTTTTCTACTTACAAATTTCATTTGATGATCAATACAGCAAAAATTTTTGTGCATCCTAATGAAAAATAGAATAAAATTTTTGTTAGCATTTCGGCATTGATTATAGACTTTAATCTTTGCTTTTTGTTTCTGATATCAACTATCAACAATTGTTTGCTTTTTGTGTGAATTATTCGATATTCATTTCTTCTTTGTGTTTAAACAGCATTGTCTTTCAACCCTGCTCATTCACTATCATTGCTAAATTACAGTATGCTAAAATTTAAAAACAATAAGGATGTGTCTTATCAATGTATCGTCAGCTGTGTTTACTCTACAGGGTAGGCCAAAAGTTATGCACCATAGCTATTTCAGTATATTCTGCAATGATCTCTTGGATTATTTAATAAAAATTAATGTGAATTTTTTTGAATTGAATTTATTTCACAACATGAAGGCAGGCAGAAGCCTGGAAAACATTACGCCATTAAATCACTCAAAATTATTGTAGATAGGGTAATCAGACAGTTTGGATCTACTGCAACAAAATTGATCATCATATTAAAAATATTTAGAAATTACATTGCACAATGAATTACAGTACCATACAAAAATATTCATTGCATATATGGTGTGTGATTTTGGGGTCTGTCTGTGGAATTTAGCTATAAAAACGTTTAGTAATCATAGAATTCATTTTTGTCAAATTTATATCTCTGTTTGCTTCTTTCATGATTTACTTGTAATAGAAGAAACATCTATGCCAGTATGCAGCAAAGGGCAGACACCAATGAACGAATGTGAAACCAAAAACCTTTTCGCCAGACTAGATCTGATACTGGTACGAATGCCAAATGCGCACTCGTAGAAAAAAGGCATAGCTGCAGTCGCTGTGGTGATCTGACCTCTGACGCAAGAGTTGCCAGCCGAAAAAGGAGGAAAATACAACTAACTTAACTGAATTGATCAATTGATGGTCGAAAAGTCGACAGTTCTGACAAATTTGTAGTTCAAATTTAAAATTCCAGTACTTTGTACTTTTCTGAATCAAAATACTACTTAAGTAGCATTACTTCACTCTAAAAGCAAGCAAGTAAAAGTAATTACAAAAAATACTTGTTACTGGAAGAAATACTTGAGTAATCTACTCCAGTAAAAGTAATATACACCACTGGCTACAACCAATACGCTGTAGCTACTTTAGAATGCCTGACCAACACCAGTTCAAACACTGAACAAGCAGCTTAAAATTCTATCAGCTGATCAATCAAACATAACTGTCCGATAGGCAGTGTTCCTTCTAAGTGCAAAAAATCTGAAAAGCGCAAAATATTTTCTGGAAGTTTCGCACCAATTTTTTACAAGTGCAAAATGACGTTTTTGATTTGGGAATTTTCGGCGTTTTGAATGTATAGGCAAAAAGGAATGCCGACATTTTTGTTTAGATCTGTGAAGGTTTTCAGTGCCTCATTTGCCAACTTCACGTTTACCAGTTTCGCAGGTCTTCTAACTCATTAACATGTGTCTTCAATTATTCTTAATCTTTCGGTTGTCCTTTTCGTTTACTTCTCAACTTATTCGAATAAAACAAGCCTTTTTTTAAATAAATAAATAATTGTATTAAATAATGTGGAAAGTATCCTTAACTGAAAAGAAATAAAAATCTGGTAGTCACTTGAATTAAAAATCTGGAATGAATTTGAACACAATCTGTTCTGTGACCTTATGAGCCCGAGATTCCCTTGACCAATCAGCGCAAGACAACTATGATCACGGCACGCTGATCAGCCAATGGAACGTCATCACGTGTTGCTCACAAAGCCACAGAACTATGCAAAAACAATGAAAAAGTAATTAACAAAAATCAACGCTTTTGTCCGACTTCATCTGATCTGTGCCATGAATAGCACACAGCGATAAAGGACCACAACCACACAAGAAACACGGGTTCCCTTCTCGCTGTCGCAACAGATCGTAGTGGGTTTTCGGCGCCATGTGATGACCTTTTTTTTTGGTTTGAGATCGCCTCACAACTCACAGAAAGTATTGCGTTTGCGGCGTGATTTTTTTTTTGAGATCACTTCACAACTCATAGTAAGTATCTGGTCTGCAGCTCAATGACCTTTTTTTTGAGATCGTCTTTTTGGTGGATTGGCAGTTTCACAGAGCCTAAGCTACTGCATTTCGCAAACACTCCAGGATACTTTAGCAAATTTTCCAGCACTTATGCAGAAGGTGAAAACTTAGAGGAAACACTGGTATTCTGTGATACTGTATAAATGTCTCATCTTGATGAATCTGCCAAAAGAGCTCTTTCACCAAAATGGAAAAAGCCAGGAGATGTAATGAAGAAACTTTATATGAAAAAACGAAAAAATTCATCATGGTCTTTGCCTTTTGCGCAGTCTAATGATGCTGATGCATCAACTCCAAAGCCATCCATAGTATGTGTTTGTTAATGATGTTTTAAGCAATTTTAATTGGAAAAGTTTGGATAACTTTGAATGTGGTTGATTATCAAACTGTCAAGTGATGACGGTAAAACTAAATCGATAAATTTTTTTATACCACTAATGTCAGATTTTTTTTTAGTACAGCTGTCACTTTAAAAGAAGAATGGTTTGAAAATAGACAAGTATGCATACATTTTAGTCTGTGGTTGAATTCAGGGTTTTAAAAAGTGCTCAATAACGAAGAGTTATAGTGAACATCATAGCAGATTACCTAGTACTGTGCTGTAATAAACAGCATGCAATAATGTATACCCTTTAAATCTATTTATACTGTAGGTTAATTTTCGTGATTTAATTTTGGCAGAATCGAAACAAAAATCCTTTCATAAAGAAGCAATTAAATGCAGCTGTATTGGAAAAAGACAAAAAACGAATTCTTTCCCTTAACAATGAAACTTTAAATCATTTCTCTGACATTCATAATGACAGGTGAAAGTATTGTAGAGTTATTAATTCTAAATTGGAGTAAAGTGTAATTGCCAATGCCAAGTGTTCAATTATTATTAACCTAATATGTTAATGTGGGGCTTAATTCAATGATGTTGTAACCTTTCAACCACTAATCTGATACTCTACCAACTGAGCTAATGCCCCCTAATGTAATGTGGGCTGTGGGGCTAAGATGGTTAAAGTGTTATATAAATACTGACCTCCATATTAATTTTTGTGGACTGAGCTAGATCTAACTTGGGCATTGTATCTTTGGGAAAAACACTACACTTATTTCATTGGCCCTTGCTTCCATAAAGGCTTGTATTTGACAAGTTACAGTAGGTGTAAATGCTGCTACTTGGCTTACAAAAAATAATTTTATGGTATTCTAATCTTTTAGATAAACACCAAGTGTGTATGCAAGGTTTACGAGCACTTTCAATTATTCATTGTTTACAACTTTTTGCTGGTTCTGTTTAGGATTACTAAATTGTCATATTTTAGTTTTTGATATCCTGAATGAACACGCTTTTTCTGACAAAACATCAATGTGTTAAATCAAATTTATTCAATAGTTAAGCATTATCAGATTCTACGGGGTCATACCCAAAAAGAACAAGGTTGCAATGGACTTAATCCTGTCTTTATTAAAAATGTTTTACATTTTTGGTTTGAAATAATTGAATATTTGTTTGTTGGTATTGTTAGTTTTAAATATAAACTAACACTTGGAAGCTACATAACCCTTGAGCTGATTTTTATCAGTATTTGTGGGTGGAAAACCTCGAGCCAAATCAACTGACAGCGACAAACTGACCGTGAACAAACTGACCGTGAAGCGACGATTTCGTTACAGTAATTTCGTTGCAGTGATTTCGTCACAAAGTGAGGGCTTGGGCAAGATGGCTCTGGGGATATTAAAAGTATATTTAGGATCGTCTTTTTCAGCCAATTGGTGTTGTCCGCGGTCAGTTTGCTCGTGGTCAGTTGGTTCGCGGTCAGTTGTTGTGGACCCAGAAAACCTTATATGAAAAGCATTGATTTTTTGTTACAAAGTCATTGAAATCTGAAGGAAACAGGTGCTGCTCGTGCCTTTGGATGTACATTGTCCAGTTGTCTACACTCTACATTGATAATTTAAGAAACTACTAGTAATTTTAAATTCAAGGACATTTAAGTCGACTGCATTGAAGTCGAACACTTGCCTAAATGAAATGTCTTTTCTTATTGTACTGTATCATTGCACCAGTGTAATGTTCTTCTATTTTACCAAAGTCACAATTGTAGTTACAATTGTATTAAAAAGCTGCTCTCAGCTTGAAATTGGGAAACAGCTGATATTTTTAAACTCATAAATTTAAGCAAAAAACTTGATATTTTAGAAGTTCTCTTTCGTCCTTATTTGATGCAAATAGTGATGAGCATAATGAAACCAATAATAGTTTACTTGATTTTGTTTATCTCAATGAGGATTCCTTTATGGGGCTCTTAAATGTAAGTAGATTGCTTATCACAAAATGTTCATTATTTTATACTTGAAAAAGTTTATGTCCATTTCATGGCATTTTAAACACGGAAGTTAAATGTTTAGTAAAAAGACTTCGGCTTTTTAATCGATGTAGAATTATAAAATTAGATTGCACCAATGCAATCTAATTTTATAATTCTACATCGATTAAAAAGCCGAAGTCTTTTTACTAAATAACAAAAAAGAATCCAATAACAAAAAAGAAAAAGGAAGCAACACATTAGAAATTGTTATGAGCTAACGCAAAATTACAAATAAGGCAAATCTATAAATTTGCCTTATTTGTAATTTTGCGTTAGCTCATAACAATTTCTAATGTGTTGCTTCCTTTTTCTTTTTTGTTATTGGATTTCATCATTCAAAGAACATGCCCATTTTAAACTGTTTGGCCCGATGCAGAATCAAAACTGAGTTTGTAATTGCAGTAGCACTTGTTATATCCACCAGGTTGCTTGCTTGTGGATACTTCAAAATTACAGTTGTTTAGATTAATTTTTACTATCGTATATGTAGGGGTCCACGACTTTTCGGCGCGACCATTTTGGCACGGCCCTTTTTGGCGCCAATATTCTGTGGTTTTTACTAACACTAAGCCAAGGCCCTAACCCAAATCCTAAATAAGTGAATTGTCAAAGAGCACGGAATTGGCGTCGAAACGATCTGTGCAGAAAACGTACGGCAACGAAATACGTGGCACCGAAATGGTAGCACCGAAAAAACGTGATCCCTATAATGTAGTGTAGCACATAGCTGATTATAAAATTTATTTTGAATTGAACTAGTATATCTCTTGTAATCTTGTGATTGCTTAATACTTTCAAAAAAAAAAGATTATATTCGGTTATGATCTGGTTAATTTGCGATCCTTTGCCTTTTACACTCATGTTCAATTGTTCAAACCTGTTCTAGCTATACTAACTAGGAATAAAAGACGAAAGTCGTTTCCGATACAGTATGTCTTAGGCTGTTAATCAAAGGTTTGATTGTGCCTCTAAGACTCTGGATACTGTAGCTTATCATTAATTTCTCAGTACATTGTTCTTAAAGATTGTAAAATCTTTACACATTGTTTATAGGTAAATCCGTATAAGAGTGATGCAGCTGTTCAATTTCGAAAAACTCTACTCCCTGTTGATTGGACACTAAAAGTGAAAGCAAGGTAAATTAGAAAGAAACTTTTAAATATGCTTAAAACATGATTCCACTCTGATCATTTGTTGCTTCCTATCATGTGAGGTTTGAAATTCTCTTTCAAGAAGATTGCGTTTGGTTGAAAGAAAATTATTGAAACTGTCTCATTAAATACAGGGTGTCCCAAAATAATGTATACACGGTTTAAATGACCACAACGCAAACATTTAGTATTTTAAAGAAAAGTTCCATAATTCAAATTACTGTCAACAAAATTTAATCCTATTTTATTAGTTAGTATTTCTCCTTTTTGTGTTAAAGAGGCATCAATTTTATTTTGCTTAAGCTGTTTAATTAACGCATTTTACACAGCAGGGGGTGCAAATGCTCCTCCCCCTTTCTAACTCATACACCAAAAGTCACAAAAGCATCTAATTTGGCATGCGGTTTGTTCATCAAATTTTTTGAGGAAAAATTAGTGTTGAATTGATGACGTTATTATAGTGACCTCATTTTGAAAAAAATAACGTCATTTTTCCAAAATTTTATTTATTTCCAAAATGACGTCACTATAATGACGTCATCAATTTAATTTTTTCTCAAAAAAAATTTGATGAACAAACCGCATGCCAAATTAGATGGTTTTGTGACTTCTGGCGTATGAGTTAGGTAGGGGTAGGAGCATTTGTACCCCCTACTGTGTAAAATGCATTGGTTAAACAGCTTCAGCAAAATAAAATTGATGCCTCTTTAATACAAAAAGGAGAAATACAGACTTATAAAATAGGATTAAATTTTGTTGACAGTAATTTGAATTATGAAACTTTTCTTTAAAACAATAAATGTTGGTGTTGCGGTCATTTAAACAGTGTATACATTATTTTGGGACACTCTGTATGTTCTGTCGTACGTATGTTCATGATGTTCTTGGCTCTGTTGTTTTTCATTAGATTTTATTTGATTAATTTGATTTTTTTTGTAATTGTAAGTTTATTCCTTTTAAAACATTTTACTGCAGCTTCTTTTTTATTCATTAAAACTTTACCACCATGTTTTCATATTTTTAGTATAGAACAAAAAATTTTCTATTCACTTAAACAGCTATCGGTAATTAATATTGCAGGATACTACTGTAGTTCAAGCTCGTTACCCGTTAATGAATGTAAGATATTAAATGACTTCTCTTATCTTTAATTTTCTTCGCCAACATATTCAATTTTTATTGCAATAGACTTTTTCACTAGATTTCTTTCTCCTTCCTCTTTCTCATGGTGTGCTCGGATCAAAGGGTCAGAGGAAGCAACCGCAATTTCTAAGGCAGCTCGTTGCTTAAAGAATGATGAGGTAGGCCAATGATGTGCCTTAATTTATTGTGCTTACTAAATGTGTTTTTTGGTTTTCTCAGATGAAGTCTTTACGGGTCATCGACTTTATGACGCTGAGACGTTTTGACACAAAATGATCAAAATTTAATTTTCTTTTTTTTGCTTTCTCTCAAAGCCGATTTTGTCAGCGAATCAGCGATTTGTTGGATCGAAAGGAAATAATTTTTGGCGATAAATTAAAGTATTAAACAAAGCTTCAGAAAAGTCGACAAATTTGTGAAAATATGACTTTATGCTTTAATCCTGCATTGGTACGAATTTGAGGCACGTAATTAATGGCTTTGGGCACATTTGCTATGAAAAAATTATGACACTCGCCGGTTATCCAAAACGTTAGAGGAAACACTGCGTTTGCTATTTCTATCATTTACTTTTCTCGCTTTGTTTTGTGCTATTTGACTATTTGCATAAAAAAAAAAAAACTTTCAACGAATTCATCTCAATTGTATTTTACGCAACATTGTAGGTAGCGATTAAAAGTTAAAACGTCATATTTGTGGTGTAACAATAAGAGCTATATCGTAATTTTTTGTTTTCTCGTTACAGCCTCGTACATTTTGCCACCGTCGATTAAGCTTCTTTACCCAGGAAAAGCTTTAAAGCAGTTACCTTACTTTTCTCGGTTGAGGCGATAAAATTCAAACCACAAAATATTGATGTTCTTCAATTTCAGACTCCCGAAAATTTTTGCGTTGAATTGGGAAAGCACTTAGTTTATTGGCAACATCCCTACATTCCGTGGTTAAATTTATTTCCGAGGTATGGTGCCGACTCTGCTTTTGTGTCACTGCCTTCCGACGAATCCATTATTCCTGAAAGTGCTCAGTCAAGTCTTTATGATAGCTGGTTCGTGAATTTTTTTTTGCTATAACTATTACAAAACTGTCTCACAAACATTGTTTCAAAATCATGTATATCGTGCTCAGTGGTGTTTTAGAGCGTTTGTGCTGAAACAGTGAACTTGGGTTCGATTCCTGCTTGGGTTAAACCTCGAGTATCGAGATTCACAGCTCCCTGTTAGGCTGTTTGACATTCAGGATTATAGATATTGATTTGCTCCTGCCAAGAATCTATCAATGGATGGCGGTAGTTAAGACGATTTTTAACCTCTTCAATAAAAACGGTAAGTATAAAAATTGTATAGACTTAGCGATCATTGGTCGTGTGGATAGAGCATTTGCTTCTGAAACGTTAGACTCGGGTTCGATTCCCGGTCGGGTCAATTTAAAAACCATAACAGTTGATATTCACTGCTTTCCTGCTTGACATTCAGCAATCAAAAGGGACAGTGTGAAGTCTCCAACGTGTGATAGACACTTAGGTAGGTGGGCAAGTGACAGCTTGACTCAAAGATTGAAAGGTCTCTTCACTGTCTTCTGGCCTTGGCAACATGGCAAATAAAAGATCTACCGGTAGTTACAAATTTAATTAATATTCGTCCACTCCACAGCATTCTGTAAAAAGTAAGTTGTCGAATCGACAGATTTCGATTGAAACTTTATTTTTTTTCGTCAGCATTGCTAGGGAATAATGTGGAGCTTTATAGCTTGTGCAAATAACCAGGTAGTACTGTAGCTTGACTCGGTAGGTCGCACACTGACTTTGTTATCTCCGAGTGACAAAAGTCACTTGTTAATAAAATTGCATTATTACAAAATTACTCTCTGTTTCAAACAATTGAACGTTTGCGCACTCAGGATGTTTAGCAAGTGTTGAGTTCGTCTGATCAAAGGATTTTCATGTTAAAATTTTTTTTTGAAAATCTTGTGAAGAACTTTCTTTCTGACTCGTTAACTAACTTTACATTTTGAACTTTCTTTCTGACTCGTTAATTTTAATAATTATTTCACTTTGGCCAAATTCTCGCATAGTCGGCAAACTCGTACTACGGCATTCTTGAATTTAATAATTCCTCTTTACAAAACCAAAAGAATGCAGCAATCAATTAAATATTCCGGTGCGAAAATTTGGAATTCCATTCCCAATGATGCTAACGACCTCTCATTTAGAAAGCTTTTAAAAGATAGCAAAGAAATTCTTTTGAACTCCTTGTGTTAATTTTCTTGTGTCTATATTTTCAAATTATAAAGCGGCGACTTGAATAATGCTTGCATGTTACTCGTATATAATCTTCCAAAAATTATAAGTTATTATCTAAATTATTTTCTAAAAATACTAAATTTTAGTAACTCTTAGCCAGCACATTACTATTGTAGCTCTTGTTTTGTCTTTTCTGTTTTTTTTTTGTATTTTTCAGTTTTTGCTTCCCTGTGTTTTTTTTATGTCAGTTCGTTGTAGCTCGAAAAAGATGCCATATCTTTTATTATGACTTTCCAGAGTGGCTGCAGACTCAAAGACCTCGCGGTCCCTTCGCCGTCACTCAGGCGCTGCTTTCTTCATTAATAATAACACTAATCGTTCTCTGTTTTATCTGTTTTGTTTTTTTTTGTTTATTTAGTGGCGTCAATAAACAAACTTGAACTTTGCATTCAGAATTTGCTCATGATTATTACGTAAACATCTGTTGGCAATGTACGGTCTACGACTTTTTGTCGCGGACGATTAGGCAACGCCGATTACCAGCCGATACTAGACTATTAGGCCTTAGAGCAGGGGTCGGCAACCTTTTGGTGCTGCCGGGCCAAAATCAAGCTCAACAATCGGCCGCGGGCCATAAACAAGGTTTTCACTAAATCTGAACGAAAAAATACACAAAAATGTTTATGTTGTCACGTCAGGTCAACGAAACTGTTGATGTTGTGTTTGTTATTGAAAGTTTAGCTAAGATGTCAAAAACTTAAACTACTCGTGAAGAAATGAATATGCGCAAGAACATTCATTTACTGTTACTGTCATAAGTTTAATAAGGTGTTGATCTGAAAGTTTATTAAGGTCACGGACGCCAAGAACATAAAAACAACTCGTTAAGAAATTAAAAAGCACTCTATATTGAGAGCAATAGATTCGGTGAAAATCAAACAAGTAGGTCTTCCAAGGTGATTTACAAAAACGAAATTGTTTTCCCACTCTACTTTAAAAGCTCTGAATTCCTCATCAACTTTTCTAAGTTTTGATAGCATTTTAAGATTGCTAAAATAAATTACAAAGGCTATGTTTTCTAGCTATTAACTAAAAACAAAACAGAAAAAAATTCAGTTACTATTAAAGCAAACTGCGCAGAGGCAAACAAATACATTAGAAAGCATATTGATTGATAGGTGCATCTTTATCCTATCACGAGAAAGCGACGGTGCGCTATATTTTTGACGAATCCGCACCCGCTTAGGAGTTGACCATTTTCCAAGCTTTCCTGTTGACGAGTTGGTTGGTGGTACAGAACTTGAGAATTGCCTTGATTAAAATGTTCATATCTTCGAAGCTTTTCGTCTGACACTTGTCAAGAAGAATCGTCAGAATGTAGAGCGTAGAAAAATGAGCGGCTATTTATAGGAAAAAGCCGAGCCGTGATTGGCTGGAAAAGGACCAATGAGAAAGCGTCATTAGTGTACAATCTTTAAGCTGTATACGAATTCTTTTTGTCGGCAGAGGGCGGGGTTAGAAGTCTTGATGAAAGTAGCTTCCAGAGCAGCTTTCATCAAGACTTCTAACCCCGCCCTCTGCCGACAAAAAGAATTCGTATACAGCTTAAAGATTGTACACTAATGACGCTTTCTCATTGGTCCTTTTCCAGCCAATCACGGCTCGGCTTTTTCCTATAAATAGCCGCTCATTTTTCTACGCTCTACATTCTGACGATTCTTCTTGACAAGTGTCAGACGAAAAGCTTCGAAGATATGAACATTTTAATCAAGGCATTTCCTGTTGACGTTTTGACTTCTTCCCACGTAAATTTGCTGCTTGTTCGAAGCCACCAAGCAGAGATAATTATCGTAAAGCGTCTTATCCAAGGACGCAACAACGTGACCAGGGTGCGGGTTGAACTCATGATCCTGCGATCAGAGTCGTCGTAAAAACGACGCCTTTACCCATTCGGCCACGCTGCCGACGAATTTTCACCAAATATAACTGCAATGCCAGCAAAAACGCTTGCTCTCCGTGTTTTCATTGGTCAAGGTGCGAACTGCGAAGTGGTTGATGCGTGACTAAAATTCTTTTTTTTGCCGTTCTTCAATAGAATAAACCACGGAAATGTTTTCAGTCAAATCTATTGCGTCCTGTAATTGTTTAAAAGCGTGGTTTCAGCTCAAGTAAATAGTGATCACCAAACGTCTGCTTGCTACACTAATTGTCATAATTACGTAAAGAGGTCGCGGGCCGGATAAATACACGATTTCGAAAAGAGGCCGCGGGCCGGATAAAATGTGTCGGCGGGCCGGATTTGGCCCGCGGGGCGCAGGTTGCCGACCCCTGCCTTGGAGCAATAATTTTTTTTTTCCTTTATTGTATTATAAAAATTTTTTTCACTGCATGTTCGCAAAGTTTTGTTTTCTAAACCGGACGTGTGCAGTCTGCGGTCTGAAATTCTGCGACGCACGGACACGAATTGCTTATGTAATCTTGGCACACGCAGCAAGCCGCATGACGTTTCATGGTTATTTAAGCTTACCTATACCAAATAATACACTACAAAGTTTTTCAGGAGCTTAAGGATTCATCTCCCAGCAGATTCCTATTTATGATCGTTACACCTTTTTGCAAGTATTGTTAGAACAATGTATAAATGGATACTTTCAAGTTTAATCGTTACAATTTTTAAGTTTAATTCAACTCACTTTACAATAATAGTTCAAAAATAAAACAATAATTTGAAGCAGTATACAATCCTGTACAACTTTAGTACTTTATGCTATTCTGATGAAATTAACTGTTAAGAATTTGACATTGTTTTTACTACAAGTTATTTACAACAAGGTATAACGATTAAACTATCCATTAATTTAAACATTGTTTTTACTATATTTACAACAAGGTGTAACAATCAGAAATGGGAATCTGCTGGGAGATAAATCCCTAGCCCCTGAAAAAACTATACCCTGTACTATTTTTTGGTACCGGTAGACTTAAAATAACTATGAAACGTCACGCGGCTTGCTACGTAAGCCAAGTTTGCAGAAGCAACTTGTGCCCGTTCGCAGGAAATTGCATACTTCCGGCTCAGAAAATAAAATTTTGCGAATATGCGGTGAAAAAAATTTCAGAAGTTTTATTTAAAAAGATTTTTTTGCTTTGGTGCCTGAAAGTCCCGACGCATACTAGTCTCGGCACATACTAGCCCGTGACTAATAGTCACGGTCCGGACAACCTAGCATTTTATTTTTGCAACATAGGAAATCTACTGACTCATTTGGTTAAAAACATATTGTTTGATTGCGCAACTAAACTTAAGTGCGAATTGATTATGTTGAAATACACTAGCTTGACATTAATTCCAATTGTATCATTGAATTTCAGGGTGATCGCTTTTCGGTCGGTATATCAGCTACTTCGAAACAATCTTTGTCCTTATTTCTACGTTTGTTCACAACAGTACTCGGCATTATTCCGCTCTTCTGAGATAACTCGCTCCGAGGTTGGTTAAAAGTTTCTTGCAGTAAAATTAATCGTACTTAATTGCTAAGTTTTAATGTCGATGATTGGACAAGCACCTTTGCGGTCTGTCAGCTTCTTACAACGGAGGCTGCACGTTATTTCTTTTTGCCATTACTCCCTCTAACTTTTTGGCCGACCTGCGGGTGCCCAAATTTTCTTGAAACTATTTTGCCCAAGCTGTTAAAAGATTTATGTCTCCTTAATTCCATAGCAATCTGGTATTAAAGTATACCAAAAGTCATATTGCCACAAAGTTGTCCACTTTTCTAAAGCTATGTTTATATTGCCAAAATTATTTGCATGTGATTCAACCAATCGATAATTCGACAGATCGTTGGCAAAAATCGGCTTAGTAGGAACTTGCGTTTTTGTTAGAAGTCCAACGAGAAATTGTTATTATAATTACGGCTTTATATGCAAGTTTTCTTGGCCAGGAGGCAGCGAAGGAACCTTTTCGGTCTTCGATTCAAACTGCCACCTGCCCACCTGTTTACCACCCACGGTTGAGGCTTCACACCGTACCTTTTGTTGCTGAACGTCAAGCGGGGAAGCTGTGAATACTAATTTTTATATCTTTGGTTTGACCCTGCCAGGAATCGATCCCGGTCTACCGTTTCAGTAGCAGACGCTCTATCCACTCGACCACTGATCGGTGAAGCTATGAATTAATCGTTTTGAGTGCTTTTTGCCTAAAGGCAGAAGCACTAAAGACAAGCAATGCGAAAAAGTTATCTTCCCATTGGATTTGAATCCTGTGGGAGGATAACTTTTTCGCGTTGTTTGTTTCAAGTACTCACCGTTCTGGTGGCTCTTCCCTAGGCTTGTAGCCTTTTGGCCAGAAGCACGTAAACGATTAAACGTAAAAACTCTGGCCTGCAAACGTTTAAAACATCACAATTAAATTATTAAAGCTATGAATCTTAAATTTCAAGACTTTGATTTGTATTGACTCCAATCGAATCTGTGTCCACCGTTTTGTGGTGTCAGACTGACGCTGGGCCGATTTCAAAGTTTTGAGATTTTGTGGTTTAGGGGGCTATTATCAAACATGGTCTCACAATGGGTGCACGGTGCAGTCTACTAACCACTGAACTGCGACTGTTATGTATTTGAGATTTATCTCTAACTTTGTGTTAGTGTAATTAACTGATTTTCTCGGGCTTAGGTTTGAACTGCTTTGTAATGCACCCACAACAACTTGTGTTAAGTTGCAAAAAATCGGCAATAATTAACCATCTCTCACGAGGTTATTTTAGGTCGACTGCGTTTTGACTCCGACATCACTTGGATTTCGAAAAGCGTTGACGGCAGAGGGAATTACATACAGCATGCCTTTGCAGAAACAAAACGGCTCGGCAGAGAAGAGTGATGCGCCAACAGGTTTTAAAATACATGTACTCCCAAAAAAACAACTACGATTGTTTTGAATTTTATTACCGTTTAATGTTTGGCAAGTCTTTGTGGATAACTGTAAGTTTCGACTTTACCGTGACTTGGGCAACAGCTTGTACATTGGTAACTAAACTATTAGACAGTTATCATGTTTTTGAATAGAGTCGCATGTGTTTAGATTCTGTCAAAGCAAATGGCGCTTTAAACACTCGACTATCTGTCTCGACATCAGTACACCTATTTGAAGGAAAAGAAAATCACGGTAGGTTCAGTTGTGCGCTCCTACTGAAAGCTTTTAAATTTGTTAAACAGTAAATTTTTTATCTAATTAATGCGCTGAAGAGAATCGAATAGCCGATAGGCTACAAGATCTCTGTTAAAAACTTCCGTATATCGTGATATTCCGTTATTGGAATTTTTTTTGTGTGTGTTCGTTAATTATTTTTGGTGTGCGTTTTTTGAAGTTATTTTTTTCGTGTGTTCGTCCTTGCAGGTTTCATGAATCACCTCTACTCTTAGAAGTGATCATAAGTCATCATTTGGACTTCTCATTAGGCCTGTGGCAAATAGTAAATTAGCATTTTCTTGCAATCATTATTTTGTGTCTTTGTTCGCCAAAAATAAAACTGAATTGGAAAAAATGAACTTGACCCCTTCATTTGCTGTTTTAGCGTTTTGTTTAACTCGCTTTCATTTCAAAAGGGAGGTTATCTAAGGTTTTGTATAATCTACACAGTTGACAACTTGGGCGCTGCTTTTAGCTACCAAACGCTTTTTCTTGACTCACTTGAATCTATTTTTCAGATTTGTCAAGATGTGACGAAATTGAAGGATCTGGGGACTGGAGCCAAGAAGATGCTGAATCAGATGTAAGAATTTCTGTCAGTACATGCCAGAAAAAAACGTGGTCGGCCATGATCTGCCCTTGTACCGACTTGGCTTTCTTCCACTTGACCTAGCCACTGTAGTCAGTAGTGAATAGAACACTTGTTTCTCAATTAGCACTTTGCCGCTGTTTGATTCGTATTCATGTCAACCGTCGCTTTAGCGTAGCTTTTCTGCTTAAGGTTCGGGATTTGCAAAGATCAGGATCAAGCTTTCCCTCACTTTTGCGGTCGTGGCCGCTTGGTTAGAAAACTGAAGAGCTACTTTTCGGTTACTTGAAAGGCACCGTGGCAAATATATTGAAGTGGTCTACTGCATCACTGGCCTTACAAGTTTTTGAAAAGATGCAGACTTTTGCCGAGTGATGATTATTTTTGCTTTGTACAGTAATTAGCTGAATTTAAAGTACCGGCAATACATTTTTTGTAGGAAGAAAACTGGCGAAATATAAGCGAAAACCTCTCCTTCAAGAAATCCCGCTCATTAATAGCTGCCACCACTGAAGATGGACTGCCAAACACTGCTATTTTGATCGAAGGATTAGCAAACACTCAAGTAAGGCATTAATTTTATCCCACCACTAGATTATTTGCTTCCAAATGAATCTGGACTCCACCGTAAATTATCAGGGACTATAGGTAGGCTGTTGTGTCAAGCTTTGTTTCTTCCGACTTTTTGGGTAATCGGCGAGTACCCTAATTTCCCGAAACGTTTTTGTGCCCATAGAAATACGTTTATGTACCTGAATTTTGTACCAATGCAGTATTCAAGTATACTGAAAAACTTATTCCACAAATATGTCGACTTTTTAAGATCTATAGTTATCATATTGCCGAAAATTATTTGCCTTTCGTCCAACAAACCGCTGATTCGCTGACAAAAATCAACTTAGTGGGAACACTGGTGTAAAGATGTGCTGCAGACGTGTTTGCTTCAAGCGAGAAAAACGCGCAATCGTAGAATTCCTGCTCCAACTACTGTATTTCAATACAGTGACCAAAACATTAAAGCTTATTGCCTGTCAAAATTCTCATTCTCAAATTTCCGATACTCTAATAATGTACATTTCAAATATAGCCTTGTAGATTCAGCTACACTTGTTTTTGACTCACTGGGCAGTTGGACGAGAGGTAATGCGTTCGTCACTTGAACGGGATGTATGAGGTTCAAACCTCGGACCGGTCAAATCGAATTTCGTGTTTGTTGCCAACGGCTCGCCACCCTGCTAGATTTCTTCCAAAGGGTGCTGTGTTGCCCGGGCGCAATGACGCGGAGATGGGCCCCACCAACTAGTTACACGCTTTGGCATAGTACAGCGAGTATAATAAAAGATTTGATTTTCACTCGGTCGGTAAAATTGAATCAGTATCGTTCGATTTGCCCTGTTTAGCACTTGAAGCACAACTGAGAAACTAAGCGTTCATTAAACTTTGTTTTAGCTTCTCTTCAACCATCTGCTGAACAGTCGCAACAGCATCGCCACCTCAGGCCGGCAAGCCGGAATGCCGCCGACCATTTTATCTCCAGTGTCATTCAACAGCGCGACGCTCAGAAAGCTCGATTGTCGAGCAGGCATAGCTAAAGTGAGTTTACGAGTGTCACTTTCCCACTGGCAACTCGAACGCTTTACTTGTCGGTAACTTGAACTCAAAAATTATGTTGAAGTTTTAAGTTTTCTTCGTTTACACAGCAGAATGTTGAGTTCCTAAAAAGGAAGATTGAAAGACGTTCGAAGAAGTTTTCATTTTGAAAAAACAACTTTCAACTTCTAATAAACATTTAATATATTTTTGTCCGACTCGTGGCTCGGAAAATGTACAATGTACATTCTCAACTTTTTAAAAAATCTATCAAATTCACATAATTTTTGGCTAGATTTAGCCACTAGTTTTTGCCAAGTTCTTAACGTCCTAACCGTTTATACGAAGTCGCGCAGCAGTGCTCTGTAGAGTAGATGTTTAAATAGCTTTAAATCTCATTGTACTTGACTCCGTAAAATCAGTAACATGTTGAATCAAGTAAAGTTCTTGCGTGCTGTATGGTGAGTATCGGTAAATATTTTTCTTTGACTGTAGTAAATACGTGTTTTAGATCAAGAATAATTCTCGAAAATCATCCAAAGTGGCTGCAGGAACCAAGACCGACCAAGGAAAGCAACATTTCAGTTTCGATGTGTCCGGGCCAATAATGCCGCATCACCTAAACGGTATTGTCTCTCTATTGGACACAACCCAAGAAAGCGGTGACTATTCCTGTTCGTTTGGCACGTACATGTACACAGGACCGTTTAATGCCCCTTGTGGAACTCCTCGCAACTGCGAAAACGAGGAAAAGTCTGAAGCCAATGATTTCATACAAAATTTTGTTAATAGATATGATTTTAAAGCGAATCCGGTTTCAATGCGTAAAATGAGCGCCCTAAATCGAACTTATGATTGGGAGATGTGATTTGAAGTCGCTCCGGTTGTTGATTGATTGATCCATATTGTCGTATTCGAGCTTTTCGATTGACGTTTGACTTTTTCCCACAAAAACTTGCTGCTTGTTCGAAGCCACCAAGCAGAGACATCGTAAAGCGTCTAATCCAACGATGTAACAACATGTTGAGCCCAGATCATGCGATTAGGGTCGTAAAATACCCTCTCGGCCACCTTGCCGGCAAATGTTACTGCTTAATTTTGCAAGAATTGCTGAATGTTTGGTTAAACTCCAAATTGATTGTGTTTTAAAGCTTATCTGTCCAGTTCCTGAAATGTTTTTATTGCACTGCCGCTTTTTAAAATGTGTATCATATTTAGTGGTTTAGATAATAATAAATCTATTTTATTTGATTGTTCGTATGCAATTTTTACAGTATTTTCATCAACGCTGTTTACGATATTACTTGTAACCTTTGGGACAACAAATTCGACTCTTTCTACAAAAATATTTATTAGAAATCTTGAGCATAGTAAATTGCTTAAACGTTTTCAAAAAAAAACAAAACATACATTCTAGATTTAAATAACACAGTATTAAAAAAATGTGCAATCGGTCAAGGTAACAACTACGAACTAAAACTACACAGCATAGCCTATTTCTGTATAAAAACGAAGTACTGTAACAGGCACGTAAAATCTGGATTAATTTGAAAAATATCTTAGTATCCTATTGTATGATTAAGTTAAAACAATAATCTTTAAGATGAGATTTTCAATTAAAACACAATTAACGGGATTCGCACTTGAAATCTGTTGTTCATTGTATCTTCCAGAAAACTGCGTTAATTTAATCGTATGAATAAAGCGTAATATAAACTACGGTTTCGGTCGACGCTCTGATCTTGATTTAAATTTTCTATCAGTAATCACTTCGTAACATCGGTGAAAATGTTTACGACCAAGAAATTATTACATCAATGTAGTCTAAAAGCTGCTGTCGTCAAAAATTGGTTCGGAAATATTTTTTCGCGGAAATTTGAGAGTAATTTCTTTTACGTCGTCCTGCAAAAGAAAAAAATTTCTCAAGTTATGTTCGGAGCTAGCTTTGCAAGTGAAGTTTTTTTTTTGATTAATTACTCAATTACGTTTTGATCATGTTGGACTTAACTCAATATGTAAGAGATAGTGTGGGGCGCCAAATGTATACCTATATTTCGCGGTATTTTTTCTTGGATGTTTGTGAATGAATAGTCACTCTGATAATTAATAGTCTTTATTTAAAGATATTCACTATTTAATAAATAGTGACAAAAGAGTATCGCAAATGTAGGTATACACTTGACCCAGCAGCTTTTATATATTCGTTGTTGGAGCGTGACGGAGCGCTTTCGGCTGCTCTTTGATGCACTCCATGTTTCCAACTTCTCAAGCATCCTTAGCTATCAACTGTTAAAGCACTCGTCGCCTTCAACTTTTACGACGTTGCGTCCTGTGAGACGCATATTATGACAAATTGAAGGTGAATAATGGCAGAATATTTTGCAGTAAATACGTACTGAAATATCTCTGTCCTTGTCACGAGTTTGGAACCCCTGTTGGTCATTTTCGTTGAACTTCGTTTCTGTTTGCTGGCTTGTGTTTTTACTACCTCGTGCTCAATTGTCGTTTATGCTTCAGAGATGCGGTCAGCGAAAAACTCAGTCGATCACGCTGTTCACCTTCAACTTGTCATAATATGTGTCTCACAGCGCACAACGTTATAAAAGTTGAGGGCGACGAGTGCTTTAACAGTTGATAGCTAAGGATCCTGTAGTAGTTGGAAACAAGGAGCGCATCAAAGAGCAGCCGGGAGCGCTCCACTAACAAATATACAAAAGCTGCTGCGCCAAGTGTTTACTTGCATTTGCGGTACTTTTTTTGTCTGTATTTATGAAAACGCGACCATTTAATAAATAGTGACTATATATTCATAAACAAGCCAGAAAAAGTACCGCAAATGTAGGTATACACTTGGCGCACCATAAAATAGACAGAGGTGGGCAAAGCGCAATTAGAAGCGCAAAGCGCAACTTCCGCAATTGCGTAAGTTGCGTTGCGCTTTAATTTTTTATTTTGAAACATTGCGGAAGTTGCGTTGCGGAATAAAGCCTTTAAAATTTGTTGCGCTTTAATTGCGCTGCGCTTTCAAAATTTTTTTGCGGGTGAAAGCGCAATTCTATACATTGAACTTAATTTAGATCCATTTCGATCGTAATATTGATAAATGTCGGGCTTGTTTAGCAAATTATTTACTCTTTTTCAGTCCAAAATTGCAAAAAATGCGGTATTTGCATTGTGTTGAGAAATTTCAATTGCGGAAGTTGGGTTGCGCTTTAACTTGGTACGAAAATGCCGTTCCGCAATTGCGGAATTGCGTTGCGCTTCAACTGAATCAAAAAGTTCATTGCGGAAGTTGCGCTGCGCTTCAGTAAGCAAAAAAATTAAATTGCGCATTTTGCGCTGCGCTTTTACTGGTTAAAAAGATTGTTGCGCTTTGTTGCGCTGCGCTTTTGGTATAATGTTATTTGTGCCCACCTCTGAAAATAGATATATGGACATGAAACTTAAAATTAACGAAAGATATTTGCAACTAGCCACAAAAAATCCAGTATGTTTGAAGCATGGGTAGCCGATCTAAGCGAGAAAAATGGATGTAAACAATTTTTAGAGCTTCTTCACCTGTCTTTGGTTCTAGTTGTTGCGGAAGGATTTAAATGTTCTCCGAAGTAGATTTTTGTTGCAGTTTTGTCTCGCCAGTCATCGGGTCATGTTTGAGATTTTCGTAAAAGTTCACAGCGCCATTGGCAGTTGAAGAAGACGGAATCTGAGCCGTGCGAGAAAGCCTAAAACATTATGTCAGCGAATAGCAAGCGTTATGGGATTAGTAAACCTCCAGCGTGCTTTTACAATCGATCAAATATCCTGAAATACTCAGTAACATCGAGGCTTGCATAGCCCTACCAGGATACCATACTGAAAAAAGCCTTAAAAAATTTTGAGATATTTGGACAATTTTGCACTTCCAATTACTCACGAATTAAGGCCAAACGTTGTACCTATTTATTTTTTATAGGAAAAAGTTAGTGAATTAGACCGAAAAACACGGGAGAGGCACACAGCCAAACACTTATCTCAAAAATTTTAAAACTTTTTTTGCCAAATAATTTTTCAATAAAAAATAGTGTTTTGAAAACTCCAGGAAAGCAATTAGTACGGCTGTGAGTTACAAAAAATCGATCATTTTGCCGAACTCGAAAAAATAATTTTTCTGAACTCGAGTACGTCTGTTCGTGTTCATAGAAAGAAATTTACACATTAAAGTTGTCGGAAACATTTTTGTTGATCAAGCCGTGTAAATCGAGACTGCGTTTTTCCCAACAGCTAAGGTACAATCTATACTGCTTAAGCGAAATAGTTTTGTCTTTTTGCTTGCAATGAGCAGCGAGCACCAGCAGTGAACAAGCACACTCAACATTTTTGTTAAGTCAGCCTGAACTCGAAAAAACTTGATAGTTTTGCCGAACTGGAACTCAAAAAAATTAGAGAAATTGGACTTGCTTAAATAAGCTGAACTAAAAAAAATCGATCGAGTTCGTAGTCTGATAACGAAATGCATTATCATCGTTTCCTTAGATATACTGCTCGAAGTCAGTTTTTTGAAGCAATGAGAAGTACTTGAGGTAATAAAGAAATACTCACAAAATTTTTTCCACAATTCTCCGTATTCGCGAAAGACTCCTTTATCGGTTAGACTATGTACCATGGCAACCATGCATATCGCAGTTTTGTGACAACAAAAAAGGTATGAGTTAGCAAAATCTCTTCCAGGCTAAGAACCGCGATGTTTGATAAGGAAGGTAACAGCTTAGGATTCTGCTTTGGCCCGCGATTCCAACTCAAACTTATCAGTAACATTATACGAGTAACATACTGTGTCAAAGTTGAACAGATTTTGTTGATGTTTCAACCTATGAATGATATAAAATTTGAAGCCAAAAACGATATACTGCAGATCAGTAATGGTAGCCTACGTCTGCAGGTACCAGTTGCAGTAGCCAAGTTTTCAGATTTGATTAAGCTACTCACTGATATCAGTTAGTGATCGCGTTTCTGAGTCTGCGAAAAATTTTATGAAATCATAACTTTGTGATGTCACAAAATTGAGAAATGCAAGGTTGCCAATGGTACGGAGTCAGACGACTAAATCGTATTTTTGCGAATACGGCGAATTGCCGAAAAAGGTTTAATTATCTCAAGTAGTAGTCATTTTTCAATGAAACCAATTTCGACAGTATCTCGTTAACGTTTAATAGTTAACATAATACTAACCTGTGATTTTCGGAAAACTTTTTTACTGACGTGGGTCTGTCTCCTACTCTTGGGGCTACAGGTGGTCTTGGGGCAGGAGGGGGACGGTAAAGTTGGACGGACGTCAATCTGTCTGCGAGGGTTTTGGGACGAGCTGACGAAGGCTTTGACGAATTAGGGTCTGGGGTTAGGCGGCCAGAATACTGTCGCTTAATGGCGCCACCACCAAGATTGGATTTGGAAGTGGTTGTCGATGGCGGATTGGCCTATTTTCAATAAGCAAGTCAATTAAGTTGATGCAGCTTTTAATCTTTGATAAAGAGCGAAATTTTATCAGCAGTTTACGTTTAATTAGTCAAGCAATGTAAAAATTAAACATTAAAAAGAAATACAAAGAGCAAATACTACATTCAAGCACAAAACTGCAATAAATTATTCGAAATAAGCACGGAAACAAAATACAGTAGCCTAGTTTTGATACTATCAAGTAGTGTGGAATGTGGAGTGCCGCAAAAATTTACTGATATGAGTTTTTGGTTATTACACATTCAGTTGTTAATTTTTTTCTAGATGTGCATTAGGGTGTTTCAGTTTTTTACCATTTTTGAAATTGAAAATGCTTGGGGTCGTATCTGATAGAGTTTTTGACGCTGATTTCGAATATGTAATTTTTATTTCGCTATGACGTCATTTTGAGGTTGCAGCACGCGTTCGAAACTCTGGCAGAGCACGATTTGGGGAATTTCCCGTATCTCGGTAACGGTACGAGATAGTGCGTCGAGACTGGTGTCAAAATGCGCAGAAGGGTCGATTTCCTATACCCTCTCAATACAACATTTAAGTGTATCTTGAAAAGAAAAAAAGTTATTAGCAAATAACACATTTATCATGCAATTTTGATTTTCAACACACAGAGACATTATGGCATTCGCTGTAATCACACGCAAAACGTAGTTTGTAAGTTCACATAAGGAAAGAAAAGTCAATCAGCCTTATCTAACTCCATATTAAGTAATAAATAAGCGTTTGATCTGTTGTTACTACTGCAGTTAAAACTGAGGAATGAGGGTGAATTGTGTTCTAGCTAAGCTTTGATCTTCTGTACTAATTGATTTCAATGCTTACTCTATTTTCAAATTGTGGTGATAATGGCCGGTGTTACCTCCAATAGAAAGTTTATTTCGGGCTCATGGGAGCTCTCATGTCCAAAGTCCACTCTATCATGTTATATCAGTTCCACTCTTCTTTTAAATCAAGGATAGCTGAGAGAATGACGGCGGTTAAAGGATCAGATTCTGCTGATGTTATGATGAAATGTAAAAAGCTACAGGAAAGCGTATTACCGTTGAACGTTGATGTGAATAGTCATTACTATTTTTTGCGCAAATTTTATTCCAACACTCACCCGAAATTTTTGAAAAAATGACCATATTTCAATGACTTAAAAGATGACACAGTCAATGACGTGATCAAAATATGGAAAACAGCAAGCCTTTTTGTTATTGGCTCGATCAAAATACAAACAAAATTGAAAAACATTATTTCCAAATTTGAAGCAGTAAAGAAAAGAGCAAAAACTAAAAAAAGCGGTGAAGTTAACGAAGAATGGATGAATGATTTGTTCGATATATGTAAATGCAAGAGTAAAATTACAGAAAATACCCAAGCGTTTAATGGAAAGCTTGCATGCGATTGTCCGTGGGAAGATCGCATTTTGGAAATCTAAGGGCCATTTCTTATTGATCAGAGAAGCGTGAGAAAATTGATGAGCGAATTATGGCCGTGAAATCGTTTCCTGCAGGTGTATCAGTCACTGCCCAAATAGTTTTTAATGCCATTGTAAATGAAGTTTGCGGTCCATGTATGAGCAATGTTTTTTCGATAATGGCTTACACAACATCCCTTAATAGTGGTAAAAAGTCCGGAGTGAATAAGAGGCTAGTTGATTTTTTTCAACGAAAACGTTGGTCACGATATCCATGTGCTGGAGCGCATGTTTCATGTTAACGAAATTTATTTTTCGCATGTTATATTAACTATCGAAGAAAAAGCAAAAGGTCTAGGAGCAATGCAAGACGGTGCGTTGCTTAACTGCATTAAAAGCATCAACAAACCCGACATCAACAACATTCTTCCTCGTCAGAGTATTCCAGTACCGATTACCAATATTGCTTCTCTGCAGCTAAAAGCAAAGGCGGAGGGGTTTTCGGAACAAAAAGCCAAAGATTTTAAAGATGGCAGTTTCAGAAATGAATACTTGTGTTTGCTGGTATTGGCTTCTTATTTGGTTTGGGATGTGCCTGATAATTTGAAATATCTTTTGGAGTACAGACAAGAAGAAATTTCACATTCCAGATGGATCACAACAGCTAGTGGCTATCTAAGGTTGTTAATTTTTGGATTAGGTAATTTTGGAGTTGACCCAAACAAAATTGTTCAAAATTGCCTCGTATATTATATGCGTTTACGTGCCATCTTTTATGCTTATCCATTTAAAGCCAACAGCATCAGAAGGGCCTTTTTTCACGCTATTCCAAAGAGATATCATTTTTGCATATCGAGACATAGACACAGAAATAGCGGATGTAGCACTGAAATACTTTTTAAAACACGGTACATGCTGGCTAAGCCCAAAAAATGTTGCTTTAAGTGTGTACGGAGAAACTTCTCCTTATAGCGTGGAGGCCGTCAAAGTTTGCACACTTCCTGATACCGTTGACATCAAATCACACTTGATGGACAGAACTACTCCACTAAAACATTTCTTCACTACTCAAACTAAAAAAGCTCCATGTATTTTGTATAGCCGAATTCCTCCACAGTTCTGGAAAACTATCCACAACAACAACAGATCAAACGAACGCAGAATTGGGAGGCTGCAGAATATAGTGGATGACAAAATTAGAGATGATCCATCACAAATGAATAAAACTGACAAGCGCTTGCGCGCATTATTGTGTAATATGGAGTTAGATAAGGCTGATTGACTTTTCTTTCCTTATGTGAACTTACAAACTACGTTTTGCGTGTGATTACAGCGAATGCCATAATGTCTCTGTGTGTTGAAAATCAAAATTGCATGATAAATGTGTTATTTGCTAATAACTTTTTTTCTTTTCAAGATACACTTAAATGTTGTATTGAGAGGGTATAGGAAATCGACCCTTCTGCGCATTTTGACACCAGTCTCGACGCACTATCTCGTACCGTTACCGAGATACGGGAAATTCCCCAAATCGTGCTCTACCAGTTTCGAACGCGTGCTGCAACCTCAAAATGACGTCATAGCGAAATAAAAATTACATATTCGAAATCAGCGTCAAAAACTCTATCAGATACGACCCCAAGCATTTTCAATTTCAAAAATGGTGAAAAAATGAAACACCCTAATGTGCATGCTCTAGAAAACAGTATTCTGCATTTTAACATGCGTATATAAAAGCAACGACGTTAAACAATTGCCACGAAAAAAAATTAGCCTAAAGCTGGAGAGACAAATGAGCAAGATTCGATCATATTTTGTCGAAGGATGACAAAATAAAAACTTTCCTAAACGCCTATTATCAAAATCTTTAATTATACTCGCGTGTAACGAGTTTGTGGGGCCCCTTCTCCGCATCATTGCGCCCGGGCAACACAGCTTGTTATGAAATGTCGTAGCGGTGGCGATCCATTGGCAACACTGTGTCAGATTTGACCGGCCTGAGATTCCAACCTCAAGCTTTCCGCTCCAGAGACGAATGTTAGCGCTGGACCAACTGGCCGGTAACACCTTATTCTTGAACATAAAATCTGTTTTAACTGGTCATAAAGTTCAAGAAGCGCTGACAGAACAAAACAAACATTTTAAGACTTATATGAAACAAGTATCAAAGCCTTTTTTCCAATTTAGCTCCTCAAAAATCAAAATCCAATTAGTTGAGATGAACTTTGAATTGTCTTAGTAAAGTTCCTCAACTAAAAATGCTTTTGCTTTTCATGCCTTTCCTCTAACTCAGTTATTTTCTTTTTAATTTATATTTTTCTTTCCAGCGTTTGGAGGGCAGCTCTCCGGTTTCAAATAGTGAATGTATTTCATTTACCATTGATTGGCTGTAAAAATTATTTCCCATGGCTTTCGGGTTTCTAAAATGACTGGCTAGGCTACATGTACTGCCCATACAATTGTTCTGAGGCTGAGAAACCATTAGACTAGGAACAGTTGTGCTTTTCTTCGCTTTACTTGACCCCGAATGCTTTAACTTTGCTTTCGATGATCTGCCTTTTTTCGGATCTAAGGTACGATACGCAAACTCCTTGCTTGTGACGTCATCATAAGCTAAGGATCGCGAGTTCTTTAACATCTGACTCATAAAATGCTTCCTAGGGCTTTCTCTGCTTTCCCTCGAAGGCGTATTGATGAGTTTTTCGGTGCGTTGTAAAAGCGCAGAATTTCGACTGGTGCTTTCGTCTTGCTTATTCTTGCGAATCAGGCGCGGACTCTTGCCGTCAAAAATAACGCAATCTCGACTGGCGTAGTAACTGGAACCTGGGTAAGGCTGAAACTGGTAACTTATGTTAGGCTGCCCCTCTCTGCCACTCGAGAACGGGTAGAGCATCATCGAATTTCCACAAAACTGAGCTATCCTCATATCTTCTTGCTGTCTTGCCCTCCACAATTCCAACATCTAAAAACACAACTGCACATTTGGACTAAACTTGAAACGGTAAAACAGTTTCCACTGAATTAAAAACTTAACTCTAGATGGCGTTGCTATTCTTTCTTAAAAAGTGACCGAAAAAGTTCAAAAATGACAAGATATTACTCCTGACTTCCCAACGAAGAGTCCATGATAATCGGAAGAATGTCGATTTTGTTATCTTTTACGCTATTACACTTAATAGCGTAAGATAATAGAAGTCCTAAAAGCAGAGAAGTTATCTTTGATTGACTTCAAGTTTAGGCCATTTTTCCAATATTTTTTTATTCTGCACACAAAAGTTAATTCACGTTTAGTGCATTCGACTTAAAATTTATATAAGATAAAAAAATGCCCATAGGCATACCTGCGCAAGCATGGCTTGATGCTTTGCCTTGCTCTGTTGCAATAACGAAGTACTTTGTTGGGACAAAACCTGTTGCGATTTATACACCGGATCATGTGGACTGTGAAGGCTGGTAAGACCCGTTGATTCGTGCACAGTTAAATCAGAATTCGCCAATTGGTTTATTCTTTGTTTGCCTGAAAATACATGATTGTCATTTTTCGGGCAGTATTGTTCGTAACGTGAAAAAGCATCTACTACAACCATAAAATAGAGTTTGATTTATCAATCCCTGTCGAGACAAACCAATAGCTCTGAAACACTAATCTTCAGAGTGGAGATTCAAGGCTAAGTGATAGACAGTGTCAAGTTGAAACTTAATGGAATACTACATGGTCCGAAGGCAATTGACCAGCCAGCCAAGGCAAAGAAAAAAAACTATCGTTAGCAACGGCCTCTTCTAATATAAAATTGAAAATTACTAGTAATGCTTTTACGTTCACCAAAATTGTTGTGTTCATTTTCCGAAATTGGCAGTTATTACTGTTTGTATCACTTGCAATTGTATACCTGATAACTCGACCATGCTTTGTACTGAAGGATCCACGTTTGCAAGGTTACAGAGACTAGACGTTCGTTGAGGAGCGCCAACATTGTGCAGCTCCGTCGAAGCTAAAAATTCACACAATAATCAGGGTTGAAGATCTCGCTTGTGCCAAGAAAGAAATGTTGAATCTCTTCAAATTACATCTTTAAAGCACTGCTAATTAAAACAACACCATAGTTCTAAAATGCCTTTAAATAGAAATAACAGTGGTACCGCTAATTCACGCATACTGAAACTGAGTCCACGAGACACCAACATGGACAGACCGCTTGGTTCCAATGGGAAACCAGCAATGTTTTAAGAACGGCACACGACCAGATCAAGAATCGAACAAGCTATCAACTGAGCTACACGGAGAACAGAGTACACCGCAAAACTGTAATGAAACTGATCGACACGAATACAAACAGGTCAGGTTTTACCAGACACCTAACACCCAAGAAAAACTCAAATCTATAGGCTCAAGAAAAACTCAAATCTATAGGTTGCAGGTTCGAATCCTGTGGGAGGATAACCGTTTCGCATTGCTAACAGTTTTTAATAGTCGCTGTTCTAGTGGCTCTTCCTTAGGCTTACGCATTGTTAGCCTCTAGGCTAAAAGTACGCAAATGATTAACCATCAAAACTCTGGCCCGCAAACGTGAAAAACACCATAAATGAATTAATATTAGCAAAAAACTCACCTAATTTATGCTGTTGTCCATTACCCATATTAGCCAGGTTTAAGTTTGACAGGTGCTTAGATAGTGCAGTAATCTGAACAGATGCTCTGTACTGTCGGGCTGCTTGACGTTCGGTTAGTTTTTGCAGTGCATCACTTATTGCCTCTTGATTTGCAGCTGCAAAAAGGGATATATTTTGTTGTAGAGCGTCTTGATCAACCTGTCGCTAAAACCGCTATGAGATACATCAGATCAAATAACCAAAACAAAAAAATAAAACGCATTCAAACAAAAAAAGATAAAAACAAAAACAGATAGATGTTTTTATTTGTTGTAATATTTTTCTATTCCAAGATGTTTTTCCTATATTTTGGTAAAATAAAGCGACATAACACTATAATAGTACATTTTTGCGAACTTAAGAAGTTCAAACATGTAACTACTGTACTTAACAACATGAATGAAAAAGTTTCGGAATAATAATTCCAAGTTTAATAATTTGCTGCTAATTCCAAGCTTGTTTTACGAGAAATTTTTGTTAATGGTTTTCTAATGCGGCAATTTTTACGCTTACCAGATTGGTAGTGAATACTGCTTCCGAAAGGTCGGTTCGATGCAGACACTGGCCTCGATGGACTTCCCCCGTAATACGAACCTTTCCGAAATATTGTATTCGATATTACAAAAACAAAAGAAAATGCGCCATTTGTGGGGAGGTATGGTAGTTATATTTTTTTTCGTTGAGTTGCCTTGGCTAGAAGACAGCAAAGGGACTTGCGGCCTTCAGTCGAGCTGTCGCCGGTCAACCTGCCCACCAAACATGGTGGAGTAAAGCCTCTTTTATTGGTGAACATCAAGCAGGGAAATTGTGGATATCGACTTTATAGTTTTATACCGAACCAGAGATCTACCGTTTCAGCAGCAGACGCTATATCCACTAGACCGCAGATCAGTTTGAAGAATGTTTCGAACTTTTCTCATATTTTTACAAATTTAAACGCTAAAAAAATAAACCTTTCAAAGCTTGAAATGAAAATATACTGCTGTGCTAAGTGTAATAAATGTAACGAACAGCCAAAAACTCTAAAACTAAAAAAGAGCAGTTCTAAAATGCGGGAAATATTTATTAGATGGGGTTAGGCTTGGCTGGATATTGAAGTTTTCGCCACAGACAAAATTTTTTTTTTCGAAATCGCATAACCACGGCCCAAAATTATACTTCTAAAATTGCTTTACATTATCCATTGCTACTTTTCTAGTTTCACAATCGGTTTTCCAAAACTTCACTAGTATTTTGCTCAAAAGCAAGAGATAGGTACAACATTGCTCTAACAAACCTGATGTCATAAATGGTTTGGCACTGGAGGGACGTTTCTGGACTGAGTTCGACTGAAAATTCGGAGACTTACTACTGTATATGTAAGCCGCCTGTGGGAGTGACGTCATACTTGAATGAGGGGTTTTCTCTGCGACAAACAAGGAGCCAAAATAGGAAAATCTAATCAATCAATTTTGTGTGCGCAATAACACAATGATGATTATTTGAATAACCACAAAACCTATGAACAAAAAAGCTCAGAAAATCTTTTAAATTTTTGCTTTTGCGTCAGTAGCGACCTATATTCATGAAGTACAGTAGTTCACTAGCTTAAATAGTTTCTTTCGAATAAAATTAATTATTTCTTGATAACGTAGACGTAAAATAATGAAATAAGGAGTCAAAACTATAAAAACCTAAAATCAGCATAACGAAAATTGCAAAAAGAAAGCATAATACACAAAAGTTGAATAAAAATAAATTCGTAACTTGAGCGAAGAGTTTTACTGAAAATTTCAAGAAGTAATCCTATCTGAAATATCAGTAACTGAAATTACATGAAAAAAAGTCGATTTGACTGGTAATGACAAAAAAGCCGAGTCTTCAAACGTAAAAATATTCGCTTTAGTTTTGGTAATTGCAAAATATTCTAGTTTGTTTATTTTTCCATATTTTACAGAGGCAAGGTTAAGCCACCCTCAAACGAATCAAATAAAATCCGAAGATATCAAATGTCTATGTACAAAAAAGTCATTTTCAGGTGGATCAAACATTGATCAGAAGCCACCATTTTACCACAGACATTGCTAGACTTTAAAAAAATTTTTGATAGCATGCACCAGAAAGAAACTTTTAAACCAAACCATACTAAAGCTTCTGGGTGCTGCATAGGTTATAATTTGGAATTATTCATTACAACAGCAGCAGTTACAGTATATTCGGCGAGAAACAAAGAAAAACGAAGACGAAATTTTGGCAACAACAATATTACGTGGGGATTTTAATAAATTAAATTATTCCTAAAGTAAAATAGACAGAACTTATTCAATAGTTCAGAGAGACATCATGTCTTACAATCCTACTTCATTTGACAACACCTTAATGCTGTCTCCAAGTCTAAATGGGTGATCATTTCAACCTCTTGTGATACAGGTGAGGCGGAGCCCCCATCGTGGGAGCATTCCCGTGTTTATTATCTTAATAAAATTATTCAAAAACTCACAATACTCAAACATATGAGTCGCTTGATGGTAACTAGGTCCCTGTTGTGGATGTATTACTTAAGGCAAAATAATCATGACTATCATGTTTTATTCAAACGCGATAGAATATTAATTATTTTGGTATTTAGTAATTCAATTTTAATACCTTTCATTTCCTCGACATGGGAGAAAAGGACTGGTCCGTTCCGGTTGGATGAAGCGGTATCATACATACTTCCGGGTTGACTGGTCACGTGACCTGAAGATGGGTCAGAAGGAGGGGCACCTTTATCGAAATATCTGCAAAATGAAGTAAACACCCGTAAGTTTATTGAAAAAGTAAACTATGGTATCGGGAAAAGCATAACACTTACAGCCCACATTCCCACAATTGTCCGAATTTTGTTAATTCTGATCACAAAAGAGTTAATATATGAGACAATTTCACTTATAATTGAAAGTCAGAGATGCTAAAAGCACTAAAATTCATTAAAATACTCGGTACTCATTGCACGGCAGTTTTATTTAATTTGATTAAAAAGAGTAAAACTTTCAAACGTTTCGGACTGAGCTACATCTATCATCAGTAAAAACTAAATCTTGTTAAAATAGAATGATTAAAATCTCTTCCTACTGTAGTCAGAAACTAAAAAGTTTATGAAAAGAGTACAAAGATTTTTTTTGCACCCGGTACTCCGACATTACAACAAATTTACCTGGGGCTGGAGTGCTTGGCTTTGCTGGCTCCTAAAAACACCGAAGCTGATTTGTTTTTGTGAGTATAAGCTGTTAGAACCTCCTCTAATGCGGATTCAGACGCGCCGGAAACGAATGTACGGAAGTCTGTATCCGTTATGGAGGGATTCGCCGAGTGCTTATCCGTTCCGCTACTTGTGTCCTTCTCCAATCTGAAAAAAAATCTTAACAGTTGAGACCAGAGATGAAACCAGCCATAGTGCCAGAATTGTTTTGTTGTCTTCAAGGTTGTTTGATCAGGCCGAAGACAAAATTCTCCTAGAAGTAGTAAAGGAAAATGCAAAAATTAAATTAAGGAAATCAAATAACGCTAAACACAAGCAAAAATACAGAAAAATGCCAAGAAATAAAATGTATACAAATATAGTGCAAAAATCAGAAAAAAAAAACTGTGCAAAAATTTGGCTGGGGCGCCTTAGAGTCCTGGCGCATAATATTGTCCAAGCCAAAAATCTTCCCTAGTGCAATGTTTGAAAAACGACGAGTGAACACTGCAACATGCGCTTTAAAGTAAGAAAGCAGACGTACAAAGCAGCAAGCCAGGTGGTCGAGTGGATAAAGGCTTTTCTCTACATCGGGAAATTTGGGTTCAATTTCCGTTAAGTAAAATCGGACAGTGACACCAATTATTCCGTGGAGAAGCTATGATTCAGAAATAAAGGTTTGTTACATGTTCAGCAAGCTAAATACGAAAAGGAAAAGGTTTGATATTATAATACGTTAAAACTTTCAAATTCCACTGTCATTTAATTCGAACTCAAAACAACTGCTTCATCTATACCCGACATCACCAAAATTGGAAGCGAAGCAGACAATAAATTTTACAAAGCATAGCGGAGAAATGTTAATCTCTAAGTGAACAAGTTAAGCCTTTTTAACAAGTTTAAAGAATACAAAGATGTTCTACCCCAGGTGTTGTTTTTGTTCCATTGCCTCCGACTCTTTATTGTAAATCCGTACGAATTCTCCTAGTTGTTTTGACAATATTCGCTTTCTGTCTACGATGGGCAATCTCCTGCTAGGTACAACTACCGAAAAAGATTGACACAAATTCCCAGCAGCTCGCTTTAAAAATCTCAAGACCAAATCCTAAAACATAATCGTTTTAAGCTCAAAATTAAACCAAAAAAAGTTGCTTACAAAGCTATCTTGCGATTCCGTAGCGGAGTAGTGTTTTACTAGAAACTTCACTTATTGGACTAATGAGAACTTTAATAAAACCGTAAGTTCACTTTACTCCGTTAAAAAGAAAAAAAACAAACTGGAAGTTAAAAGAAAAAAGATTTTTTTCAAGCTCGACTATAAAATCTCAAGCTGAATAGGATCAGTCGTGAATTTTTATCACAAAATTCTCACTCATGGGTGCTCTCGTAAAAACCCGGAATTTTTATCAGTGAAAAACGTATCAATTTAAATATCACTAAGAATGAATTCGTGTCATTAAATAAAGAAAAAATAAAAGTGAACTATCTACCACGGATATGAAAATGGTGGAATGAAGAGTTTGATCTGTGAAAAATGTTTAGGAAAGTGTGATGCTCTAACTGCGAAACATTTGAATACTTTGAAAGTAGTACATGTACCATTTGTTCTTCTTGCTTGTGCATGACGTCATTCGAGTCATTACTGTGCCCCTCCGACTCGATTCGTAGACGGTGTTGCACACGGGAGAGATATGCGGAGAAGGCTTGTCGTGCTTGCAGTTTGCTGTAAAAAAAACATTTTAGCGTTACTATTAAAACCTACGGTGACAGTTTAACCCTTCTTCAAGAAAAACCAAACAGAACTACATGTTTATTTTCTTAGGAAAATAATATGGGACTTCCGATCGTTATTTTTCACTGGCTATCTTCCATTTAATACGTGGAAGCAGAATAAGCCGGCTTAATTTTTTAAGTTAAGTTGACGTCAATCAAATATCCCTGAACATAAGATCCGTCGAATTTGGAATCGCTCTTTGAAACAAGTTGAAATTTTCAGGTTATGCGCGTTTACACCGGACGCAAAGCAACCAAAATTCGACGTCATCCACAACTTGTGAAAGGCTTCGACCAATCGCAAACTTCGCAAACGATTGCTTTACCTCACTTCGACAAAGTTGTTGATGAGTAGTTGGCCTACTTTGAGCAAATGACGTAAGCGACCGGTCACGCTTCGCGTCCAGTGTAAACGTACCTTTAAACTACATCACTTCAAAAGCAAATCCACTCAAACCAATCTAATTTTTCGTAGGATTGATATAAAGTGCGTTGTTAAAATACGTTTTGTAGTGCAAACGTACTTCAATATTGAAAAAAGGAGGCCACTGTCTTGAACGGCTGCTGATGAACAGTACTTTTTTGTTGTAGTGAAACAGAAAAAAGACTTTATCTAACAAATGTACCAAAAAAACCCTTACCCGAGATTGCCTCCCGACTTGAGGACACTCAGTACATTTACATGTTTCACATTTCTACCACTAGAGGGTGCGGCATGGTGTTTCGGATGAGAAGTCTCCAGTTTTCGAGATGAACCATCACTGGGAGTTGAAGGAGAAACAGAAACTGAGGTCTTGCCTATGGGGGTTGCACTGCCAGCCCCTCGTTTTTCCCCGTCAGATTGGGCCACATGTGTGTTTACAACCGGGGGTTTGGCTTGGGACGTGGTGCCAGGCTCACTCGAGTTAGTTGACTTGTACATGTAGACGCGCTGGACTGGTAGCGACTTGACTGATGACGTCACTGACTGCTTTGGCTTTGCCTCGCTGGTGTTAGTCGATGGATTCGGTTTGCGGGTGCCGCTAGACGCGGAACTCTCCGATGACTGATCTGTCTTCATCCTGGAGACAGGACGAGACTTGACGGATCCAGTATGTGGCTGGACCTCTGTGGAGCTAGTGGATTTAGCTGGTTTGGAGATGGCGACATCGCCTGAGCTTAGAGATGGTTTAGTTTGGGGAGTCAGCTTGCTGGAGATCGCAGACTTCGCTTTTTCTTCCTCCTCTGCTACCTCCTCATCCTCATCAGATTCCTCCTCAGAAGACTCCTCCTCACTGCTCGTTTCTGGAGCTTTTCTCAAAACCCGTCTCTTTGCTCGTCGGTCGATACCTAAAAATCAAAACTTACTTCACGAGAAACAAGACATGAACGTTGAAGAAGATTTTAAAAAACCGACTCATTTTTAATCTGCAAAAAAACACCATGAGCAAAATGACCCACCAGGGGGAGCGAAAGCAAGACTGCAAAAAAAAAACACAAAAAACGTATAATTCAAATTTTCAATTGCTTAAAGGCGATTTCAACGGGTCAGTGAATTAGGGGCACCTTATTCCAACAATCAAAGTCGGCTTCTGTGAATCTACAATCGGAATTTATAACAACTTTATCGATAAATACTTGTTTATCAGAACAATTCTTTAAGAACTCGAGGTTCGTTGTTGCTCAAAATTTAGAAGCAAATTAAGACTGGTTTCGGCACGAAAAAATATTTAAGAACACGACCAAAAAACTTTAAAAAAACAACAGAACTTTCTTGGCCTTTTTTGTATTGCCATTGCTGATTTGTTTAAAGATTATTTTTATAACTATGATCCGTGATTAAAGATAACCTTTAATCAAGCAATACTGCATTTGTGTCACTTAATTTTCCAACAAAATTTAAGAAATAAGGCTATAAATTTGTGAAAAATTAAGAACGGCCAGCCTCAGGCCAAAATTTAGTGGTTCCATTAAAAAAGATTACATCGAATAAAAGCATACTCAATTGCTCATCTTTCGCGAAATACCGTATTATTCGCAGCAAAACAGAACTCCAACATTGAAAAGGTTCGTGATACTGACCCACTGGTGTTTCTGTGTTTCGCTTTTTCTTCGGTTGCGCGCTGGGTATTCGTCTTTTCTTGTTAGCTTCGAGAGTATAAAGTTTTCTTTCGTACTGCATAAATCGCTCCGATATCAAATGATGTCGACCTTCGAGCATCTTTAAAAAATGAGAAAAAAAATTACACTGTTCAATTTTTACTTAATCGGAACCTGATTTGCACTTGGAAAGTTAATTTTTCAGCCCAAAATCTTTTTGAAAAATCTAAACCAAACTTTAAAATCCTTTTGAAAAAAGTTATCTATATAATCCATATTATACAACACAACACGATGTAAATAAAATTCGCCGGAATTCAACTCTTCGCCTCACCTTAAACGCTTTACTTCAAAAGTTTAAACAAAATGTTTGTGAAATGTGAAGTTTAGGTAACAGATGAGGTTCACCGATTTCCAATGATAGCGAGCAAAAAGATGTTTTTTTCTGGCCATACTACCACTTTAAAACGAGACTTTTGGTGCAAGTAATTTTTCATCCAAAATTCTATTCCCTGGAGGCTTGATTCCCCTGATTAGATGAGTTACCATTGTAAGACTAAAGTTTTTCAACTCATATAGCACAAGCTAGTATTGGTACACGACAAGCGATTATAAGGGCGCTGTCTTTCCAATTACCTGACTGGATGTCATACTGCGTATTCTCGCAACTGCTGTTGAGTAAGTTCCATGCATTGGCTTGGCTCTGTCGAACAATACAAATCTGTTACTCTCTAAAATAAGCAATAATTTGAATTTGTTTCGAGTAGCTTTAAAAAAAAGTCAATATAGCCTGTGTACTGTAATGTCCGCGTACCAGTAAGATACCAAACGAGAACGAAATGTTATCCAGTAATAATATGCTAAATGTGGTGGTATCTTCTGTTTTTTACACTTTACGTGCACGAATTCTTTTCCGCCGCTAGGGAATAGAAAGATATTTTCAACAAAAAAAACATTTAGCCGAAGATTTTTTTGCATTAATTCGTTTACATATTGTTTCGAAGTGAGATTAAACAAGTACTTGCCTTTCTGGGAAGAGTTTCTGAGCTAGCATATAGTTGAGATTCGACTTGTATTCCAAAAACGATCCGTACAACTCCCAAGTTTCAACTGTGGGAAAAATTCGCACAAAATTGCCTCGTCTTTGATACTGCTCTTTGGCCATCGATAGAACTCTACTCTCTTCTGTTGAAAGACCTTGCTTGCTAGCTGCTGTAGCCATGTCTTTGTAACCGGCAGAGGATGGTCTTTTAGTCTGAGTAAAAATTAAATGCGCTCTCATTTTGGGCTAGGCATTTATCTATATCGCTAGACTTTGAACTTGGCCTTCGCGCTGCTCTGTTTGACGTTCCGCATTAAAGAAACAACTGAAATTTTCATCTGGGTATGAACTCGGCGACACAAGGGTCCCCGTGCTTCATTTGCGATGTAATAATCAAACCACCTATCCTGTGGGTCGTAAACAGCGACCAATAGGTACCGATTAGCAATTAACGCATGTGTGGCGATGGAGTGCGCTTGAGTGGTGTGGGAATGACTACTTTTTTCTCCCGGGTTCTCCAGCCCAGATAGAGTTCTGAGGTGTGGAATGACCCTATGCCATGCTCCAATCTACAGTAGAGCTGGCTAGCCCCAATCAACCAACGAGATTCCAAAATATCTTCGCTGCCTCCAGCCCATGGTAACTTGGCAGGTTATGGAAACCAGGACATTTCATACTCTATTTCTAGTTTCATAAATGGGTAATTTAATAGCAGTTTGACAAAAGGATACTGACATAAATCATTCAGTAAAGCCCAAAGTTTGTAACTCTGTAAAGCCAAAATCTTTCCTTATGCACGAAGCGTGTAACGAGTTGGTGGGGCCTATCTCCGAGTAACAGCACCTGCAGGAAACAGAGCTGCTTTCAAAGAAATGTCGCAGCGGTGGCGAATCGCTGGCAATACTTTGTCCGATTTCGTTGGTCCGAGATTGGAACCTCAAACCTTCCACTCAGAGACAAATGTGTTACCGCTTTACTAACTGACCAGTTTTGTGGTAATTTCAACTCTCATTTGTTAGTGCTCTTAAAGGAAGTAAGTAAATAAATAAATAAATAAACAAAATGAAGTGAATTTAACTTGTTATAATATTATATTCTAATACACAGAAACTACACAATCCAATCACTTTTTATAGTTAAGGTGTAACTTTCTTTATTTGCAAATGCAGATACCAAGCGGTAGTTACAAGGCGCGGTTAAGTGGCCACTTGGCCAGTGTTAATCTCACAAACAATACGATCAGCAGCCACTAACAACATCTCAAGTGGTGATTCGCATTAAGAAAACCTGGTGACGAGAGAATTTTTTTCCAAGTTTCTCTAAAGCAGTAAGCTGCTTATACAGAGAAAGTGGTAATCTTTCAAATACCATAACATCAAATCAAGTGAGATTGTAGAAGCCAAGGACTCGGGCTTGAGAGTTTATTTTTCGGACCGTAACTATCAAGCACGGACGTTTAGGCACGAGGCGATTAGGCGATGGCACTTTTATGCGCCGAAGCAAAAAAACTTGTTTATTTCCTTTGCGAACATGCAGTGGAAAATTTTTTTTCACTGCATGTTCGCAAAGTTTCATTTTCTAAGCAAGACGTGTGCAATCTGCGGCGCACAGGCACGAGTTGCTTGTGTAATATCTTGGCACACGCAGCATGCTGCACGACGTTTCATGATTATTTTTAGTCTGCCTGCACCAAACACCTGAGTGCAAAGTTTTTCAGGAGTTACGGACTCATCTCCCAGCAAATTCCTCTTTATGATTGTTACAACTTGTTGTAAATATAGTGAAAACAATGTTTAAATAAATGGATATTTTGAAGTTTAATCATTACACCTTGCTGTAAATAAGTTATAGTAAAAACAATGTTAAATGTTTACAGTTAACTTCATTAGAATTGCATAAAGTACTTTAGAAGTTGAACAGGATTGTATACAGCTAAAAATTATTGTTTTATTTTTGAATTATTTTTGTACTGTGATTTGAATTAAACTTAAAAATTGTAACGATTAAACTTGAACGCATCCATAAAAACATTGTTTACTATATTTACAACAAGGTGTAACAATCATAGATAGGAATCTGCTGCGACTTAGTTCCTGAAAAATTTTGCAGCGTATTGTTTGGTCCAGGTGACTTAAAATAACCACGAAACGTCACGTGATTTGCTGCGTATGCCAAGCTTACACAAGCAACTCGTGCCCGTGCGCTGCAGAATTTCAGACCGCGGGCTGCAGATTGCACAGGCACACGTCTGGATGAACCTTTGCGAACATACACTGAAAATATTTTTTTCTTGTTTTGAAAAACACACAATTAAGGAAATCAATTTTTTGAAAAAAAACTTTTCTGAAAAAAAATTTTTTTTGGAACTTATTTTAAAACAAATTCTTTTGCAACAAAGTTTTTGTAAATTTTTTTTGCTCTGGCGCATAAAAGTCTTGGCGCCTAATAGTCCCGTCTAAGTCGTAGACCATCTATTTTTACAAGTATCTTAAAATCCATTCAACTTACCCCACGACTTAAACTTCCATTTGTTGTGCTCCGTTGCGCAGAATACGGTCGCTAAAAGAGAACATTACAACGTTTTCGTTGAAATCTTCAGAAACGCAAGGCGGTGTCCTAGTGAGGCAGCACGCCGAACGTAACTAGTTTTTGGGTAAAACAAAGTTAAGTCAGTCCGCTTACTATTTAAAACCAAGCGTAAACTAATTGAGAAATAAAAAATGAATCGTTTAACCATTTCAATTTCATAACAACAGCGAAGCAAAAAACATGAATCAAATAAGAAGCTTTTTTGCTCGAAGAATTAGAGCTGCCACACATTTTACATCGTATAATTTACAGTAATTTTAGTACAAAGAAACACCCAAGTAAACTTTTAAGAAAAGTGATGGGCTTACAAACATACCTGCAACAAATCTAACTGCTTTTTAGTCTGTCTTCGAGACACTGGATCTACACAGCGAAAACCTACAAAAAACGTTTCAGTTGAGTTTCGAGTTTATTATTGTTTCGCAACAGTAAAAGAAGGACTTACGAAGCAAAAAAAAACGTTTGTCATATATAGCGTCAGAGTGGCTGCGAAGGGACCGTGAGATCATCTTAGGAAGAGAAGTTAGTAAGATATTAGGAACAAAAAAGGCTACAAAGGAATCTTACATGGGAGTGACTATTTCACAAGGAAACTTTTAGTTAAAAAAAGGAAAACGAAAATGAGGGATAATCACTCGTGCATTTTTAATTTCTTTTTTTAAGAATCAAGTTAAGGTTTTAGGATTAGGGTTGAATTCGGGGTTCGTTTTAGAGTGAGAATTTGAGCTAGTGTTTCTGTAAGTTTGAGTCAGAACTAATAAAAAACCAGATAATAAAAACTTCCGTTGAAATACAGCCTTTCATCTTGAATACCGCTTGCCTCGCTTAAATGCAAAACAACCAGGTTAAGCTCAATTTATAAGTGCACTTGTAAATGTTACATAGCTCAGAAAAATATGAAGTTGAATAACGTCGCTCGGATTCACCTGCAATGCTGAAGAAATCTGCGATCATGCTTGATTTGATTTTCAGATCCAAAGGAGCATCACTGCAAAACGAAAATTGAAAATTAATAAAAAAAAATCTTTAAAAGTGAGAAAGAAAGTTTGAAAAAAATTTCCAGCGAAAACACTGGCTTTAATTTGCAGTAAATGTTTCTTACAACTGTATTAATACATACGCCCAAAGATTATCATAATTAGGTCTTTGGGTAATAATAATAATAGAAAAAAAACTCAAATACAGGTTTCACAACAAGCTTGCTCACCACGCAAGTGACGGGGACAAATTTCCTTCCAGAATCCAAGGCTTCAAATTTTCATCGATCAAAATATCAAAACCATATACTTCTGAAATTCAAAGCAGCTGAAATCAAATTCTTAAAGAAAACAAAAAAGGGTGACTTTCGGCTAGCCTTAAGCTCAAATTCAGATAGCTAACAGCTTGGCATAGCAGTTTAATACGCTGGCGATTGCATAGAAATGATAAAAAAGCTATAAGATACTACGATTTAGTCAGAGATTTGAGATAACACAGAAATAGTAAACCTCCGAAAACAGGGATTACACAGTTCAAAGCTTCTTCTATATCTTCAAAGTATCTTCTATATATATATTTAGTCATTGAATTAATCTTAACACCTAAGCACCTTCCTCGCACTTACAACAACCAAACAACATGGCGAAGATATACTGTATTTAATTATTAACCAAATAGATGAGGAAGATAAAAACAAAATACTGAAAGTCAACTCCTACTGTACTTGCCAACGCAATTTTCTTTGTGTGGCACAAACATTTTGCACGCTGTAGCAATAGGGAGTTCAGCAGCGATAATGGACTTGATAATGACAGCCTCAATGCGAGCCATTAGTGTTGAGGTGTCAATCCCTTCCTGCTTCAAATAACGCAGCATTGCACTCATGCTCCATTTGTTACCATAATCTTCTACCTCGGGATCTTCACATCTGAAGTCAGGGCAATGCCGTAATTGCAAATTGAAAAAAAAAAAAATTAAACTAAGCAAAAATTTCGAGCTTCGAAGAGTAAATCAAACTTTTAGATCGGGAGTTTCACGTATAAGCATTGCTGCACACAAAAATTTGAAAAAACAAAATGAAAACTAGAAAACTACTAAGCAAAATTAAATAATTATAGCAAAATTACATGGCGGAAAGTATGGTGGTGCAACCTGATTCTTCCAAGAGATGGAAGCGCGGAGAAACTCCACAGAGACTCAAAAGTCGACCCAAACCTTAAATCTGAAGCAGAGGACAATATTGTAAGGTAAAATCAAAAAATAGGTCTCGAAAGAAGGACAATAAAAGCTTTTCAAGATCTAGTTAAGAGCGCCAAAGAAGCTGCAGGAAGTTTTCCTTTCGATCGATCCGGTTATTGATAGAAGGAAAGACGATATGACCGTGGCAGTGAAGGAGGAAGAGTTTCGCAGCATCAGGGCGCTGGATATCCGCCTCTGAACTAAAACTTCAGAGTTCTATTCTTTTGGGTTGCTCGTGCCGCATGGGTAGGTATGACTTCGTTGCAAAAAGTCTATCTATTCAAAATACAAGCCAACAAATATTTCGGCTCAATTTCCAACATCCAGAGGTTTACGCAAGCTGTCACCAATACACCTACACCACAGTGTTTAGGATTTGGCTCTGTTAGAAACAAACCTTTTTACCTCACATAGTCATGGCTCTTCTTGTTAATTGAATAGTTGGTTAAATGCATCATTTGGTTTTTCAAATGTTTGTTTGCTTTTTCATATTTCACTGTGGCGAATCTGAAAATAAAGACAAATGCTAAACTAGATGTTCATTTTCCTGGGAAAAAATAATACGAGACTTCCGCCAGTTCCATTTCACCATCATTCTCTCCTTCATACTTTAAAGGTTACCGAGATATTTCTGTAAAAATCAATCGTATGCAATGTAAACAAACTGATTTTGTCTCATGAAAAAAATAAACGTTAATTTTAAATCATTTGTGGTTTGGGTAAAACCGACTAAGTATTTGAACCCAGCTCAGTTCATTCACCACAATTTCAAACCCTGGCGCCTTTAATCATTATGCCAGCTCAGTATAAGAACCCAACTGACTAAAATTAATTATTAAATTTAGCTTTCAAAAAGTGATTTTTGGATTCATTTGGGGGTTGGTACCCCCAAACCATGTAAAAAATTGTCTCTTAAATATCTACTGATATCAAACAAAACTAGCGCCCTAGCTCAAGCCCTTCAAAATAATTGATTTTGAGTGTCCATTTGGGAAGGTTCCGGAGGGGAGTACTCAAAACTATGTCAAACATTTTGTCTCTTAAATGTCTTTTGATGTAAAAAATACTGGAGCCTTAGCTTAAGTTCAACAAATTGATTTTTGTGGGGTTCACGTGGGAATTTCCGAGGTCTGGTACCCCCATTTTATGTGCAAGAATACTGGAGCCTTACCTTAAGCCGTTCAAAGCAATGACGCTTGGGAGTTTATTGGGGGAGGGTACCCCCAAACTATGTCCAAGTATTCGTTAGTTAAATATCTACTGATATCAAAAAAACCAGCACTCTAACTTAAGTTGTTAAAAAAAGTTGATTTTGGGGGGATTTTTATAGAGAATAAAACCGGATACCCTTTGGTCATATCTAATGTCAAAATAAACAATTTAAGAACAATTTTATTTTAATCAAAAAATGTGCTGGATTCAATATGATTTTGGAATTAGAAAATCGATGGCCAACTAGATGATTGAACCCAGGTCTATTCAACCACAATGCTTTCCTATGCTGGCGCCTTTAAGCACTAGGCCACAGTAGCACATGTGTTGCATCACGAAAACCAGTTATTAAAATTGTGTATTAAACTTCGTTACTGTTTTTGGTGCGTCTGCCACAAACCACGTGACGTAGCAACTCCAAAACTGCAGGTGCACAACTTCATACATAGACTTATCATATCTCCAAAGTTCAAGTTTCTAACTTTGGTGGTTTTAGAGTTTTTTCTAAAGTTAGCTTTTAAAAGGTGATTTTTTGGATAGATGTTTGGTACCCCCAGACTGTGTAAAAAAGTTTGTCTTTTAAATATCTACTGATATCCAAAAAAATTTAGCGTTCTACTTCAAGCTGTTTAAAATGATAAAATTTTGGGGTTTATTTGGGAAGGTTCCGGAGGGGTGGTACCGCCAAACTATGTCAATTTTTTGTTGTTTAAATAAATACCTACTAATATCAAGAAGACTGAAGCCATAAATTAAGTCGTTCCAAAATCGATTTTTGTGAGATTCATTTGGAGATTTTCGGGGGTGGCACTTTCAAAGTATGTCCAAGTATTTGTCTCTTCAGTGTTTCATAATTATGGGGTGCCGTTTGTCTAAAACATTTTTTTCTTTTTACAAGGACAAATTTTGCCCCGATTTGACATAACTACTGCAATATGACATATTGCAGCAATATGTAACATATTGCTGCAATATGTGACATATTGCAACGATATGTGACATATTGCGACGATACGTGACATGTTGCAGTGATATGTGACATGTTGCAGCGATATGTGACATATTGCAGCAACATGTGACATATCTACAGCGATATGACATAATGCAGCAGTATGTAACATATTTCCTGAGATATGACAAATTGTAGCAACATGTGACATATTTACCACACGTGGGAACAATTGGCGCCTTTACGATGCTTTTTGTTTGCTGATTTGTTTCGCTACCATAATGACGTCATTAGCGTTGAATCAATTAAGCGCAAAGACATTTTCGCACCATTTCTGCTAGCATGGCCGTAGGAGCTCAAAATGATTTGGGGGGGCACCAAAGTTTTGTTCGAAAAATGACTTGATGCATTGCGTTTTTCTGTCCAAATTGAGGTGTTCTCCAAAATAAAAATAAAAAAAGGTCTTCACTGAAACTGAGACGGTTTTTCGCCAATGGTGTGCCCAAATACACAGACTATTTGCCCAAATAATTAGACTATTTGCCCGAATTTTCGATGTTTTTCGACGTTTTGAACCGAATGGGGGGGGGACCGCCCCCCTGCCTCCTACGGCTATGTCTGCTAGTATATTATTATTATTACTGGTTTATTTCAGACACAAGCGGCAAGCATAAACAGCATGAAGCAAGGTCCATAGTAAACAACAAACACACACACAAAAAAAAGAAAAAAGAATCAGCATAAATAATGGCCAACAATAAATCTAGTCAGTCTAGGGTATGAAGATATGGTAGGTAGGAGCTGCGATAGTGCCGGTACAAGAGGTAAGTATCTCTGTCAGTCTGGACTGTGGCCTGGTCAAAAATAGTATCTGCTGTTGAGCTTGCTAAACGCTCAGCAATTAAGTGTAGCGCAATGGATGAAATAAATAGCGTAAATACGTAATCGTAATTACGACAGTGATTCAAATCAAATTCAGTCCTGGCACTAACATTCTAAAATTCCTACCGAACGCCTGATAAAAATTCCCTACTCGGGTAAAATCCTTATGAGTGGTAACTTCCGGTATGTTCCCAAGGCCTCAGACTGTCAGACATGCACCAACTACAAGTAGCAGTGCTTGATTTCATTCTGCATTGATTCCAGTAGTTGAAATGCTGTGAAAAGATCCTAATTGCCAGCAGAAATGGCGCGAAAGTATGTTCGCGCTCAAGTGATTCCAAGCACTTGACGTCGTTATGGTAGCGAAATAAATCAGCAAACAAAAAGCACCCTAAAGGCGCCAACTGTTCCGACGTGCGGTAGATATGTCACATATTGCTGCACTATGTCATATCGTAGTAGGTATGTCACATATTGCTGCAATATGCTATATATTGTTGCAATATGTCATATTGCAGTAGATCTGTTACATATTGTTGCAATATGTCATATTGCAGTAGATCTGTTACATATTGTTGCAATATGTCATATTGCTGTAGATATGTCAAATCGTAGTAAAATTTGTCCTTATAAAATGAAAAAAATATTTTAGACAAACGGCGCCCCATACATAATATCAAATAAAAACTAGAACTCTAGCTCAAGCCAACTCCAGCTGAAAAAATTCATGTTTAGTGGGTCCGTTTGGGGGGTGGTACCCCAAACTCTATCGAAATGTTTGCCTCTGAAATATGTACTGATATGAAAAACACAGGCATCGTAAATTTGGTCGTGCATAAAATTTGATTTTTGAGGGTCCACTTTGGGGGGGTTCCGAGGGGAAGTGGCACCCTCAAGCTATGTCGAAATATTTATCTGTTAAGTATCTGTTGATATCAAAAAAAACTGGCACCTATTTTGAGGCAGACAAAAGATTAATTTTTGGTGGGTCCATTTTGGGGGGGTATTCCAAAATGATGTCAAAACATTCGTCCCTTAAATATGTGCTGATATTAAAAAAAAAACTAATACCTTAGTTTGAGGCAATCAAAAAATTGATTTGGGGGGGAACTGTTTTGGGGTGGTCCCGGGGGGGGGGGGGGGGTGGCACCCCCAAACTATGTCAAAATATTTATCTCCAAAATATCTACGGCTGATATCAAAAAACACTGGCACCGTAAATTAAGTCGTTCAAAAAATTGGTTTGGGGGGAATCCCCGAGGGGGCGATACACCCAAACCACGTCAAAATAATTGTATCTTAAATATCTACTGATAGCAAAAAACACTGGCACCCTAGCTTGGGCCATTCAAAAAATTGGTTTTTGGTGGGTCCATTTGGAAAAGGGCCTCAGCGAGGTGGTACCCCCAAATTCTGTCAAAATATTTGCCTCTAAATATTTACCGACATGAAAATACACTGGCACCATAAATTAGGTCGTTCAAAAAGATTGGTTTTTATTTGGGGGGGTCCCCAAGGGCCCCAAACTATGTCAAAATGTTTGTCTGTTAAGTATGTGTTGATATCAGAAAAAACTGGCACCTTAGTTTGAGCCAATCAAAAAATTTATTTCTGGGGGTCCTCGGGGGGCAATACCCCAAAACGATGTCAAAAGATTCGTCTCTTAGATATGTGCTGATATCAAAAAAAAACTAGTGCCCTAGCTGGAGCCAATTAGAAATTTATTTTTGGGGGTCCCCAAGGGGAGGTGGTACCCAAACCAGTACTTAAATTGTAAAATTTTGCATGGGGGACACTTTTGCAGCCTTTGAAGTGTTTTTTGTTTTTTCCCCGAAATTGGGTGAAGACCGAAAAAAAAAGTCTTTGCCGAAAATTGAAGTTTTTTCCCCAAAATTAAATGAAGAACAAAAAAAAAAGGTCTTCGCCGACAGTTGAAGTGTTTTTCCCTCGAAACCAATTTTTCCCCGCAATTTGGTACTACGTTCGGCCGGAATTTGTACGATTTATTCATGCTGGCTGGCTCTTTTTCGTCTGATCATCCAGCGCTCAAATCTTGATGGGGGGACGCTAAATCTCAATGGGGGGAAGCTAACTCTAGATGAGGGAATGCGTCCCCCCGTGACCCCAGGCAATATAAGTACTGCCCCAAACCACGTCAAAGTATTTGTCTCTTAATAATGTACTGATATCAAAAAACACTGACACCTTAAATTAAGTCGTTAAAAAAATTGATTTTTGGGGGTCCATTTTGGTCCCCAAGGGGTGTTGGTACCCCCAAACCACGTCAAAGTATTTGTCTCCTAAATATATATCGATATCAAAAAACACTGGCACCTTAAAAAAGTCGTTAAAAAAATTGATTTTTGGGGGGTCCATTTTAGTTCCCGTGGGGAGGTGGTACCCTCAAACCACGTCAAAGTATTTGTCTCCTAAATACCTACTGATATCAAAAAACAATGGCTCCTTAAATTAAGTCGTTAGAAAAATTGGTTTGGGGGGGTCCATTTTGGTCCCCGTGGGGAGGTGGTACCCTCAAACCACGTCAAAATATTTGTCTCCTAAATATCTACTGATATCTAAAAACACTGGCACCCTAAATAAGTCGTTAAAAAAATTGATTTTTGGGGGGTCCATTTTGGTCCCCGTGGGGAGGTGGTACCCCCAAACCACGTCAAAATATTTGTCTCCTAAATATTTACTGATATCAAAAACACTGCTCCTTAATTTAAGTCGTTCAAAAAATTGATTTTGGGGGGGTCCATTTTGGTCCCTGAGGGGAGGTGGTACCCCCAAACCACGTCAAAATATTTTTCTCCTAAATATTTACTGATATCTAAAAACACTGGCACCCTATGCTAAGTCGTTCAAAAAAGTGGTATTTGGGGTGGCCGTTTGGGGGGTCTCCGAGAGGGTGGTGCCCCCAAACTATGACAGGGTATTTGTCTCTTTATTGTCTCTTGATATCAAAGATGTAGCACCATAGCTTAAGACGTCGAAAAAACTGATATTTTTTTGGGTCCATTTGGGGGTTGGTCCCCCCAAATTATGTCAAAACAGTTTTGTCCTAAAAATTTCTACAGAGACCCAAAAAAAGTAGCACGCTTGCCTATGGTGTTAAGAAAGTGCTCTTTGGGGCGTCTTCACAGAGAATGAAACCTGATACCCTCTGATCATACCTAGTGTGAAACAAAAAATATTCATAGCGATTTTGTCGTAATGGAAAAAAAATTAATATGCTAGATTCAATATAATCTTGGTTTGATAAAAACGATGACCAACCAGAGTATTGAAGCCAAGTCTTAGGTTTAAGCCCTGGCGCCTTCAATCATTTGGCCACGGCAGCACGAGCGCGTATCCGACTAAAATCACTTGATAAACTTCGCTGTCACAAGTTTAGGGTGCATCTGCCCCAAACCACGGGACGTAGCGCCTCCAAAATTGAAGGGACGCAAGTTCATGCATAGACTTATCATTTGTCCAAATTTCAAGTTTCTAGCTTAGGTGGTTTTGGAGTATTTGTCACCATAATGTGATTTGCTTAATAAATAATTAAATAAATAAAGAAAAAAAAGTGTCGGAATCGTCATAATTTATTTTTGAGAGCTGAAAGGGCATGCCCAGACGCTTCTAAGTTCGAAACTTTTATTCCCCTAGTGCCATTTCGAGCTAGAGCTGTTTAAACCTACAATTAGCATTTCATATTTTGGCTTGAAAACCCGTATCACGTGACCGATTGCCCCCAAAATTTGCACTAAGAATGATTCATATGTGCCCCAGCTAAGATCTAAATTTCAAGTTTCTACCTTTAGCCGTTTCAAAGTTACAGCGTTTTCAAACTTTGTTTATAAATTCGTAATTTTTCACGGAGAAAACCATAAGGACTTCCGACGCAAAGCGTCGCGGAAGTCCCAAAAACTGTAATTCTGGTTAAAAATAATAAAACCTGAGCTTGGATCAACTCGAAACAGTTTTGTTTTAAGGCCAATTTACACAAAATCGAAGTGAAGTGTAGCGGAGTAATTTTTTTATATGTTTTACGATAGAGTGGAGCAAAGCGTGGAGAAGTTATAGTACAAGTAACAAAAAAACAACAACAAAAAACACTCAACTGCGCTTCAAGACGAATTGTGTAAGCCAGCTTTTGCTGCGAGACAGAATGCAGCTTCCTCTCACAACCTATGCCACTTTTCGTGGACCTATGCACACGGCCCGAGCAATAGGGTTTTAAAATTTTTTTTAAGTATTCGATATGGCTTACAAAAAATTCAAGCGCCATATGACCATGAAAAATGACCTAGAGCTCACGCCTCACCTCGTTAGGCCTTCTTCGAAAAGGTAAATCAGTAACGGATCATATGACGTAATAGCGACGTATACCCGAACATCGAACTTAAACCCATCAATGAGCAAGGGATTGTTAATGTATTTGCAAACCATAATGTTGTCCTCCAATGGAACTTGATTTGGCTGAAAAATACAACGGAAACACTTGAATTTATCAAGTTTTGAAAAAAAATACCACATTCAACCCAAATATATGTAATTACGAAAAATATTCAAATACACAATAAAATCACTGAAAATAAAAACTACAAGAGCAAATGCTTTACCGAAAAACGGCTATTCAGGTGGATAAATCCTTATTCAAATGGAATTATGCAACCATTTATGAAACATTCTATTCAAATAAAGGCTTATCCACTTGAGAAGTCGTTTTTCGGCGAAACAGACGCTGTTGTGCTTTTAATCTTAGTAATGTTGTAATGTGTATTCTACCCTGACTGTTACTGTTATCGAGCACTCAGTTAGGTTTCGTTAAGACTGAATCTCTTCCATTGTTAATGAAATAAGAGCTCTGATATTGACTGAATTTAAATGTAATAGCGCTTTTTTTAGAGTATAAACAATTACTAAAAACCTCGTTAGTTCGATTTTGAAATTTAGTTATCAAAACTTTAACGGGGGCAACATCTAGAGCAAGAAAGTCTTAGACCTAATCCAGAAAACGCAAATTTTACAGGAAGTAAATCTTAGGCGATAAACGGCAGTACAAAATTGAACTCGAGCTTGGATGGAGTTGGCAATCAGAAAGCAATTTTTTTTCCATATCTCGTATGTACAAAACAATAAGCAAACATTTAAAACTGTGCATAATAAATTACATTGTTTATCAGATAGATTCCTCTTCCTCTTGATGAGGCAATTGGTTTAACAATCCAGGAACCTTTTTCTTTCACGTAAGCAGCTAAACAAAAAAGAAGTTTGTGAAACAAGATTGCTGCAAAAAGGATAAAACTAAATTAAAGCCCTATTAAGAGGGGTGTTGAAGGTCCACGCTTGGTTTCTACCCAAGAGCTTGGTTTAAAGACTTAATTAGTACAAAAATACCATCATCTCCTTTTAGTCACTAAATATAATGACAACCAAATAAAGTTTCCAGCATTTTCTGGAAGAACTTCTGGGTTTTTCTACGGTTTGATGACCCCATCCCCCAGCTTTCATGGAGGCCCCCGACTTAAATCTCCGCGATCTCTGTCTCAATACAGCCCGAACTTACCGCCGTTTTCTTTTTCATATTTTGTTAGTTAGTTTGTTGCATTTTTTCTTTCGTTTGCTGAATGTTGCTTTCTGTATTTTATTTACTCATGACGTTTTTACCCGAGAAAAAAAATCTGTTGTTGTAAATCAATATATCACGGAGAAAGCTGGTCAGATGTTGATTTGCTCATTATTCGACCTTATTTTGCAACATTAAAAACACATTTTGAACGCATACTGGATAGTATGTTACTGTTTTAAATATTTTTCGGCCAATACTTACACACCACACCCCGAAACAGCACGATATCCGCTTGAAAGTAATTTGAGGCAATGCTAGCCAGATTTTTCAGACCTTGTTAATAGTATTGTATATAAATCGATTTTTAACTTACCACAAAAATCTTGGTATTCGGACGGCATTAAATAACTTTTTGGAATAAAATCGAAGTGTTTTGTGCCCTTCGTATGAGCCATTCGTTCAATGTTCTTGTAAAGGCGATCCTTGCGAGTTATTTCATAAGATCTAACAAAGCGCAGTGCGGGTTAGAGTACTATTAGCTACCATCAATGATTGTCCAGCCGTTTTGTTCAAAGTAATTAGTTAACACGTGTGAAGATACTTTGTGTCTTACTATTCATGAGAGCACAAAGCACCACTTTTCAGGGCTAAGTTTTCAAGCCTTTTTTGCCTAATTGGGGCACCACAATGGAAAGCTTTTGGCCCCAACGGGAAAAAGCGATAGGTGTCTTTCCAAAGATCAAAACAACGAACAACCAGTTCGGGAATCAAACCAATGGTCATAATCACAACACAGTTGAATTCCACAATTTCGATAAAATATTGCAACGTTAGACACACAAAAATTACACAGAGCGGAATTGAATCACTTCACTTCTAAATAGATAGATATAAATTTATGATCCCGACCAAATTAAAGATGATTAAATCAATTTTACGTAGATTTAACTTAGCTTGCTTCTCAAATAGGCTTAAAAAACGAAAAATCCAATTTACGTTGAATCGTTTGGCAACAAACTTATATTGTAAAGTTATTTGATTTTTATTTCATTCTTTTATCATACAGCAGATGAAAACTTAAAACACATTGAAAAAAAGCTTTAATCATTATCATCATAATGTACTGTATATACATTCTTGAGTCTTTTACAATACCACCAACTTTAAAAAGAAGTCTTCAACAATAGATGTCTTACAATTAGAGCGTAATTAACTCTGACTGTGCTTCAAGAGCAATACGATACCTATCCTTTACCTTGGAAAATGGTTAACTTTCTGAAAATCCTGCAAACTTCTGAGTGAAAAGGGTTTTAAATGCGCACCAGTCCACATTAAGTTGAAATCTGCGCTATTTGGATGAACCTGAAAGAAAATACACAGTTAATTGAAACCTGGTTTTATTGAATTTTTGGTCCAATGTCCAAATTTGGAAATATTTTTTCAGTCATATTGATTCTCCATGAAGAAGTACGCGCTCTTTTGTCCACAGTTTTAATTGTCCATGTCCGCACTAACCAGACTGTCACATAGTAGCCCAACGTTTTCCGAAGTTTTTTGAAAAACGAGTACAGCACTATTCTGAAAAATCGCTCTTATCGTTCATACACAAAATTTTTATCAATAAGTAACAGTTTACTTAGTACGGATATGAACTTACAAAAATGCGGACGAAAAAAGTGCTAACCTTTTTATGGAAAAGAAAAAAATGTACAAAAGCGGACGTAGAACGGATACTGTGTAAATCTTCCTTTAATGTTGTGCAATGGCATTAGAAGTGATCGAACTTTGAACTTATTGATTGTGATACCGAGTTCTATTACTCTTAAAGCACTAGGCATACGTTATGAAAGGCATTTGAATATGAGTGCTGCAATGCTGCAGATGAAGTCTAGAGATAGAGGCGACGAATTTCTATAGAGATGGTTGGGTGGTTAGACATGCGGCACTGCTGGCACTATTTAACATCTGTACAAAATTCAGCTACGTGAGGCCGAAATTGAGACTAGCAAAAAAAAAGAAAAACCATAATCTTAAAATTGTAGAGCTTCAAAAAGGTATAAAATAGCAAGATTTCATTAAAATTCGAGCCCAACTTACTTCATGGAATCCGTACGCACCCAACACTGATCGAACGAGCTTGCTCTCAGTTTTTACCATTTTGTAGGTTAAATGATATTTTTCTGAAATCCAAAATAAAATGGTGTATGGCATATGATAAAACAAAACTATAATACACAAATTGCTAATACTGTAGTAGAAGTAGATATCATTTGCGATTGTAACTTAAATACAGACATCTTAGTTCTACATTTCTTCTCTGATTTGAAATTAAGGTTTAAGTAACCATTAGCCATTTATTTCCAGCCAAGCCAACTGATCGCCACAAAGTGACTGTCAACATCAAGGATAGGGTTAGTTGGCGGTCAGTAGTGGTGTAAAAAGTACTTCAAAATTGTAATCAAGCAAAAGTTTCGTTACTGACGAAATAACTACTTGAAGTACAGTAAAAAGTACTAACCAAAAAAGTACTTGAGTAAAAGTAAAAAAAACAGTCGCTTTAAAAGTGCTCCAAGTACATGTATTTCTGAAAGTATTCAAGCAAAATAAACAAACTATTCAATCGACATATGACAACTGGTTGACTATTATAACATCACTGCCACATAGCGCTAGATCTTCCAACTCTTCATTCTCCAAGAAGTCACTAATAATTAATTTCTGCAAGTTTTTTGTTATCTTCAAGACAATACACAAAAAAACAAAAAAAAACATTAATCTTCGAGATTTGAAAATCATGCCTCACAGAATTTAAACGGAAGCACTTTATAAAATCTTTGCACAAATACTCATTCACTGTCATTGTTAAATCATGCTAAAATCGAAAAACACTGTGAACGTGTCTTATCTACTGTATGTACAGGGTAGGACAAAAGTTCGCATCATAGATATTTCAGTAGATTCTGCGATAACCTTTTTTGGATTGATTAATCAAAATTATTGTGGATTTTTTTAATTTAATTTATTTTACAACAATGAAGGCAGGCAGAAGCCTGATATACATTACGTCACCAAATCACACAAACGTATTGTAGATAGCCCATTTAGATAGTATGGGTCACTGGAGTTCAGTCACTGGTCACTGCAACACTGAAGTTATTCAACCACACTCATAATCACATATTAAAAATTTCCTAAACACAGAATAATATAATTTTACCTCAGTAAGATGCACTAAAAAAAGAGAGATTTCTTAACAAATTTTATCCTGATTACTCGATCCATTGTATATCTCTGTATACTCTAGTATATGGTAATAACAGTAGTTTGTTCATATTTATGAACTAGCAAAGTACCATTAAAACCAAATAGGCCTGTCTTAACTGCAAATGCAAAAATGATTACCGGCATGATGTAACGAAAAAACCCAAAAGGCATTAAAACATGCTAATTCATTTATCCTTTTATGACCATTATATGAGTTAATATCACCAATAAGACCACCTAAATTAGTTTCTCCTTGAAAAGAGCTTTCAGATGGCACCTTACTTGAAAAAACTGAAGTACCTAGATTTGAGCTATTACATTTTAATCTTTCGTTATGTTTGATTGATTTCAAAGAGCATAATATGAACTTTGGCATTATATTTGACTCCAAACAAAATCAGTACAAGTTTAGATCAAACGAGTTTTCAATATTCCACCCAAAAAACGTTGCTTTCAAGTCTGAATTCCAATTGTTGGCATAGTTATGACTGTTGCATTACAACCACTGTCAAAATGATCTCATGTCACAGTTGAATAAGCTCAAATACTTCTTTTTTTAAAATGCTGTAACTCCGCAACCACTGGTTCGATTTTCTTGAAACAAGTTTTATTTTGCTCAGAATTAAATTATCTTTCGCTTGATGTCATTAGAATCTGAGACTTTGGGTTACATAGCCTGGTTGATTTGACATGGAATGACCCAAGATAGATGTGAATAAAAGTACCAATGTGAATGTTACACCAATACAGAGGCATTCTCACTAACCGTAAGGCCTACCAGCAGAGGTGGGTAAAGCGCAATTAGAAGCGCAAAGCGCAACTTCCGCAACCTCCGCAATTACGTAAGTTGCGTTGCGCTTTAATTTTTTTTTTTGAAACATTGCGGAAGTTGCGTTGCAGAATAAAGCGTTTAAAATTTGTTGCGCTTTAATTGCGTTGCGCTTTCAAAATTTTTTTCGGTTAAAAGCTCAATTCTATACATTGAACTTAATTTTGCTCTATTTCCATCGTAATATTGATAAATTTCGGGCTTGTTTAGCAAGTTATTTACTCTTTTTCAGTCTAAAATTGCAAAAAACGCAGTATTTGCATTGTGTTGTGAAATTTCGATTGCGGAAGTTTGGTTGCGCTTTAACTTGATACGAAAATACCGTTCCGCAATTGCGGAATTGCGTTGCGCTTCAACTAAATCAAGAAGTTCATTGCGGAAGTTGCGCTGCGCTTCAGAAAGCAAAAAAATTAAAATGCGCATTTTGCGCTGCGCTTTTGCTGGTTGAAAAGATCGTTGCGCTTTGTTACGTTGCGCTTTTGATATAATGTTATTTGTGCCCACCTCTGCCTACCAGTAATATTCCTTAATGGGTGCACTCCATACTGCAGAGCTACCATGGTACTACAGAAGAGCATATACAGGACTAAGGTAGAACTGGTTTGGAAATGGATACTGTTAAGATCTATTGTAACTCATGAGATAACTTTTCACGACTTCAAAATTGTGCATATACCTTTAACACAAAACCACATCATTATTAGGATTTGAAACAAGCACATCTGCAAAAAACAATTCTAGAGACTGTTTGCAATGTATTCAGTCTGCATTGGTGATTAAAACGTTTTTTCAGTCCTGATCAAAATAGCCCCACTAAATTTAAACTTACCCCAACCTATCTAAGTAACCCCAGAAAGAGGTGCCCCAAACCTTGTTCCACAATTCTCCTTATTTGTGGAAATACAATTTAATCTGTTTGACTCTGTACCATTGACAACCCAGCATTTCAGAACTTCGTGACATCACAAAAGGCTGATTTTGCAAAATTTCTTGCACACTTGAGCTATTGTTTAACAAGCAATAAAACAAAAGAATATACTCGATCCTGCATACTGTAAGCTAATCTCAGATCTGTAATCAGAAACTAGCACAATAATACAGTACTATGGGCCTAATCTAATACCCGTAACTTACCAACTGGTAGCAGTGAGAAGCCTAACCAATCTGAAAATTTGGCTACTACTACTGCTAACTGTAAACCAAAGCTACCAGTACTGATCTACATTAGGTCTTTTGCGATGTCCCTAAATTGTGAAATGCAGAATGTCAATATTATGGAGTCAAAAGGATTAAATCATATTTTTGCGAATAAGTGGAATTGTGGAAAAAGGTTGGGACATCTCTTTATTACCACAAGTAGTTCTCATTTCTTCAATAAAACCGATTTCCAGCAAAATCTCTTTTAATGAATAGTTTTGTAACTGCACACTGGTACAGTTCTTCCGAAAACAACTTTCAGTGTGCTTCAACCGTTGGCAAAAATTATCACATTTAACTCAATGGCAAAAATTATCAATCATATTTGAGCTCTGTTACTTGATTATTGAGCTCTCTTCAGCAAAGATACTATAAAGAATTTGTGGTTTATTTATCCCAGTGATGCAAACAGCTGCAAATAAATTTGGCAAAAATTTTGAAAAAAGAATATCAACTTCTGGGGAGATTTTCCCCCCCAAACCCCCCAACACACATTTCACCAACACATACAAAGTAACTTGATTCAACAAAGGAAAGTGGTTCATATACAGTCAACTCCCATTAATCAGACACAATTTGCTCCAGTAAATAATGCCCAATTAGCAAGGTTGTAAGATTAACAAGTTAGCCTAGTTTGTGGTTGGTAATTCCTTTCCTTCACAATTTGTGTCCAAAGATGAGGGTGTGTAATTACTGACTAAAAAGGGTCCCATTAACGGGAGTTGACTTTATTACAAACTCGGCCACAATTTTAGTCAAAATAACTCACTTTATAATAATAGAACCGCTTTGCTTGTGTTTACTGTTTAGTTATCTTTTTACACAATAAAATGTTTAAATTTGGACAAAAATTTATGTCAGGAGATGAATGCCATCATAGCAAAATTTTAGCATTGAAATTGCTGCACAAAACTCAGAAGCTACTTTAATAGAATATAATCTGTTCTGGTAACTTACCATACCTAATATTTAAAATCGACACTGTAAAACAATACAATAAATTTTTTGATCTCAACAAAGCAAAATTAGTGTAATTGCACAGCAACTGATAGTCACTTCTGCAGTCGCTTTGATTAAATGCATGAAGAAAAGCACCACAAAATAGAACATTTAGTTTTTTCTCTCTCTATTTATATACAATTCATTTTTTGTTTGCACTGCTCCTTCATCGCTTGTTTTTTCTAAGTTGTGATTTTTTGATGAAGTGATAATTTTAAAGAAATAATGTTGTTATAATCACGACTCTGTCATTGCAAAAACAAAGCTTATTTGGCTTTAAAATAGGAATACTGTACTTATTCACAACTTCCCCCTTCCCCTATAAATTTTTCTCACTGGTTCTGTACGATTCACTAAAATGACCTATTTGGACAAAAAATTGGCAATTTCACAGAAAAGCAGATTTTCATTACTGTATCCACACTCTTGCCTCTAGCTTAAATTCTGACGAAACAATGCAATGAAAAATATGTGATTCCTGACTATTCTTACTTCATATTTTTATTTCACTTAAAATATTCTAACAATCTCTTTTTGTTGTATTTTTTAATTATTTATTGGTCATTGAACCCAAATTTTGATAGATGAAAAAAACAAAATTCTGAAATGGGCATTTTGCTCGAGAAGACCACCAAAGAAACATACACATTAGGGTGTTGCAGCCGCCCCATAAATTTGAAATTTTGTTGTGGCAATTTCTACCTTAGCTCAAGTTGTAGGCTTCGCACAAAAACCCTTTTGGTCAAGTTTCGTAAAAATTGATCAATGTTTAGGGGTTGCACAGTGACACCAAAACTTTGGCAATTTCAAAAAAAAAGATGTTTTTTTATTTTGAATGTTTTGGACTATAAGTGAAACCTGTGATCACTTTTAATGATTTCTACTGTTTTTGGAGGTGTTGTTTAGTACAGAGCCAACAAGAGAACTTCTTAAATCAAAGTTATTATGAGTTGCATTATAGACCTATTACCACCAGCAGAATTAAAACCAAATTATTGCATATTTTTCTAATTCAATGATTAGTTTCATATCTAGCTCTAATTTTAAACTGAAAAGCGCTCATTATAGTTTTTTACCCAATGTCAGTCTTTTTTTTATATTCTAGACAGCTGTGCTAACAAAACGCATCTTCTAGATAAGCTGTCATAATTTCCGTTTCTTTTCTTTGACAGCCGAAGTTTTTCCCTTATTCTCAATCCTGATTTTTCAATCAGTCGTCATGCTATGTAAAAAGGTTTTTTCTTCAGTTTTCAATCACGTTAAGTCGTCGGTTTGGTGACCAAGATTTCATTGTTGTGTTGAATTTTCTTTTCAATCTTTGAGAAATCTCGGAAATATTACAAAGATCTTTTTGCATGCTTTGTCGATCTCGAAAAAGCATTATATGATTGCCTTTCGTAACTTTGGAGGGTTCTGCAGGAAAATGGCGTTGATGGTTAGTTGTTACATGGCATGAAGGCATTCTATGGTGCCGACTGGAGTTTTGTGGTTGAGTAAATAGCAAGCAAACAAAGCTTTCCACACAGACGTTGAACTCTGGCAAGGGTGCGTTTTGTTTTTTCTCTTCTTCATTGTTGGCATGAATTGGATCGACAAATGCAACCAAGCTAACGAGTTTGCTACGATAGGAAAATGAAAAATCAGTTGCATGCTAAGTGCTGATGATTTGATTCTGCTTTTGCAGAATCTGGCCTTCAGCACACATTAAATAGATTTGCAGCTGCTTATGACATTGCAGGAATAAAAATAAGCACAGTCAAAACTTCATGTTTCAAGAAACCCTAATCAGGGCTTGTTGCAACTGAAAGAAGCGACACAGAAACACGTATACACTATAGGTACAAGTTTCTTGGGGTTGCATTCACAAGTGACGGATGGCAAGATGAAGAACTGTATATTTGAATTGGCAAGGCAATTTCAATAATGAGAACTTTGCACAATTCAGTTGTTGTGAGATGAGAATTGCCAAAAAAAAGCAAAGCTTTTAATTTTCGAAACAGTCTTTGTCCCTTTTCACCAACTGTATCTCTATATGGTCATGAAAAATTGGTAATGACTGAAAAGGTGCGATCGCAAGGGCAATCGTCCAAAATGAGGTTTCACCAAAAAATTGAAGGAGTTACATTATTGACAAGATGCGCATCTCTTGAGATTCGAAATTTTCAAAAGCTGCTACTTCTCCAAATTGAAAGATTTCAAGATTTTTGATGGTTTGATGGAAGAGATTTTAGATGGTTTGGCATGTAAGCAGAAGACTTTAGGAAAAACTTTTAAACAAGCTTTACTACTCAAAGCAAATAGGAAAAAAAACAATTGGACGATTTAGAACTACTGTAGATGAATCAATATCACATTGAGGATTTTTGGGTGAAATTGCTAGGGACTTCACCCAAGCAAAATGATGGGGGTGATGGAAGACTGCTGGCCCAGCAACCCTCAAAGGAAATAGGGCAATGAAGAAACAAAGATTTTTTCTTGAAGTTTTCAATGGTTTTGTTTGCTTTTCTACTGTTTGTTCTGCTTAAGTTGCAGTTGTACAAATTTTTCATTTCATCTACTAGCTTCTTTACTTCCTCAATAATTTTTATAACTAACAAATTGTTGGAATTCCAGCTTTGTGGTGGGAAAAATTGTGCTTTTGATAGTATTGTCATCAGGTCTAGAAATAGTTCCTGGCAACCAACTGCAAGAATTTACAGATCTAGTTATGGTATATTGTTAGCAGGGTACTAATGTTCATGTTTTATAGACCTTATATTAAGTAGATTGCACTAAACTCCGTATCTTACACAGCAAAACATAACAAATATGGTTTTAGTAAGCTGCTGTAACTATATTTAAGTTAGAACTGCAGTTTAATAGATTTTAATAACTAGGGCTAAAGCATAGTCTGCATCGTCATTCTTTGAAAAAGTAACATTGTAGGCTATGCTTCACTCTGTTATACACAGCCAGCCAAAAATAGATACTGTAGGTCTAACTCAAATAGAGTTTTTGTTGTAGTTTCCCAGCACAGAAATGTGATCAATTTTGACCACTTATAATTCTGAAAAAAAAAAAAAAACATAAACAGTTTTAGAAGTTGTAGTGAAGTTTTTTAAATGCAGAAGCCCAAAAGTTAATGTTCAATTTTGCAATGACTCATTAGTAACAAAGATTTCACATAGCACCATCTAGCAGCACAAAATAAAACAAATACTAAATCCTAAGTAAAAAACGCCTCTGTGCGACTCCTAAACCTCAATTTTTTTTTCTCAAACTTTGTATTCTTGATTTTCTTTGGCAACCTCTTATTTTGAAGAAAGTAGAAAAAAGTCTGAAGAGGTCAGGGCAACTGCAACACCCTAATACACATTTATTGTCCTTTTTGCACAATCTGGAACATTGTATATTATAAAAAAAAGGTTATAAACAAATCAAATCATGACTAAAAAAGCCCAGTTTCTGATATTCCCCAGATGTACAATATTTGTGGTTCTTTAGTTAGGATTGAAATAGCACACATTGTTCATAAAGCAGGGATGTGGATTGTGGTAGCATTAACTTTCCAATTGCTTCCTCTTCCACTACTTGATGTTGTACACTAAAACATTTTCACCTAAAGCTGGCAGGTTCTTTTTTCTGGAGTACAATATTGGACTAAACCTGGTAAAAATGGCTACTTTCTAGAGATGTAAAGAACCAAACTAGAAATTTTAGCATGTTATTTAAAAAGTTTAAATGGATCTCAAACATTTTTTTTTGTTTTCTTATTGGAAATGCAGGCTATCAACAAAGTATTTTGTTACATTATTTACAAAATATTTTTACAAAATGATGCTACACATTCAAAGATTACAACATTTGGGTTGAATATAAGCTACAAATGGGCAAGATAAAAGTAGTTTAGTTTCTACACTTTCAGTTTCCAACAAAAAATATCACTTTTACATCTATGACAGAAACAATCAGACTTACCTCCAATAGCTTTCAGTTTTTTATCTCTTGTTATCAAAGACTCAGGACGAAACATTATTAGGGGAGCTTTTTTTGGCCCAGAGCCTGTCCATAATAATGCAGAATTTTCTCTAAAATAAGGAAAAATTTGTAACGGTCATCTTTTAGATCAATTTAAAACTTGAAATTCTTAAAATTTGAAATTCAAAGTCTTTAAAACAAAATAAGCTTCAGTGTCATTTTCTTTAAGCACATACTGGTATTTTTTTACATTTGAGTAATGATAGTTTGCTTCTTCTAACTATGCTATTGTCTCTTGGAAAGCCTATTAAAGAAATTATCATACTTCTTGCATTTGCATAAGCTATGCTTTAATAGATTAGAAATTTTAAGTTAGAAAAAGGAATATAACAAATATAATATCATGAACAAAAAATACTCTATAATATACCTTCCAAATTTACCCATTTAAAATTTATGCACCAGAATTATTTAAAAAAAAAGGAAGTTGCCAGTGCTATGTTATGTAACGCCTATAAAGAGACTAAGAGAGCAAAAGAGTGAGCAATCATCTACTCTTTCTTATTTTTTTGGAAGTAGCTATTTTGCCTCCAGAGGCAAAATAGTGTTTTTCCTCTGTTTAAGTTAGGGTTTGGGTTAGAGTTAGGGTTGGAATTACGATTAGGATTAGGGTTAGAGTTTGGGTTAGATTTAGGCTTAGGGCTATTTTGGCACTTGTTGCAAAATAGCCGTTAGGACTATTTTGCCTCCAAATGGCAAAATATCATGGGGCTATTTTGCCTCTAGAGGCTATCATGGGGCTATTTAGAGGCTATCATGGGGCTATTTAGCAAGTTACATAATTATTTTGCCTCTAGAGGCAAAATAGCCGCTGCTTATTTTTTACATAACCAATTGCAAGGGTTTGAGTTAGATATTGAGTTTGGGTTAAGATTAACGTTAGGGATAAAGTTTGGACTACGTTTAGGGTTGGGGTAAGGGCTGAGATAACAATTTTTTTATTCTTTCATAGCGTAACAGCAGCCTCTGCCTTAAAAAACTAGCCAACTGATATTTTTCTTACTATAAATCAGAAATCTGAAATGAAAACAAATAAACTCATGCTCACGTTAATTTTGTTTTTTCTTCTGGCTCTGCTTCTTCTTCTGAACTTGTTGGACTTAACGATCCAGAATAATCTGAAGTCACTTCAGTGGTGTCAGGCATAGTTATACACCAAAATTTTTAAAACAGCAAAAACTGCATAAAAGCTAAAACTGAAAACACCTACCGGTATACATAAAACACAAAAGTACAGTATATATTGCAAGTATCACAGGAAATGAGGAATAGAATAATCTAATAACAGCTATAGTAAAACACCTGTCCAGGGTGGGCTAAATCAGTGGCTAAAATACACTACCAGACTACTGGTGCCAATACAAGCAAAAATTAATTTCGTGGTTAAAAACACATCCTCACTCTGTTTTTAATCACAAAATTAATATTGCCTATATGAAGTGTCTAGATCACCGGTCCAGTTTCCGACGTCAAATCGCTGGAGCACCGGCAGCATATTATATTCCTTTTTTCTCATTGATTCGATTTAAATATGGCACTTTGACACATCAAATGCGAAGTTCTGACAGTGTAGTGGTAAGCACGCTTGGCTGCCAAGCCGAGGGTTAAGGTATCGATTCATGCTGGACACGCTTAGCAAATACAGCGCTAGAGAGTATCTTCGTTACATAATTATTTTTTTTCTCTAAAACCTTACGATTCAAGTTAGGGTTTGGGCAGACATGCCAGCTTGAGAGATAGTAAATTGAACAGCAAAATGAAATGACTGGCGCCACCGGAGCACCAGCGATTAGATGTTGGAAACCAGGCTGGTGCAGCAGACAGTGCCTTGCCTGTATATAAATAGTGAATTTTAGCAATTGATTAAGCCCACCCTTATACAGGAGTTTAAAAAATGTTTATAGTCCAGGTGTAATCTTTGGCAGAGCCTCCTCAATGGGTCGATTTCCCTTTTTAATCCAAGTTTACTACCAGCAATAACACTCAACAGCTATTGATCAACCTAGCCTACCAAGGAAGCATTAGATATTTGGTTTCATTTGACCAACCCATGCTACTTACCAGTATAAAGCAGCCTATTTCAGATCTTTAGTTAATAAGCCACAGCTTACATTACAGGTACTATATACATAGACAGATAGAGGGTAGGCCTAGGCCTACATCAAACAGTTTCTTTAGTTTCAATAGACTCTTACCAGTGGCGTAGGAGGTGGGGGGTCCAGGGGGGCACTGCTTCCCATTTGTTTTAAGGTGTAAATAGCACGTTAAATTTTCGAGCAATTTCATATTTTTTGAGCAAATTTGCTAGACATTTAGGATAGGTAGTGTCTCCTGCACCATCGCGGTTTCAAACATCAAATCGCTGGCGCACCGGATTGCGTTTTTCGCATTGATTCAATTTAAATACAGCAATTTTACATCCCGCATTCGAAGCCCTGATGGCGTAGTGGTTAGTATGCTTGACTCCAATGCCGAGGGTTGGGATATCGATTCCCGCAGGACACGCTTTTTTAAAATAGCGCTAGAAAGCTACTTTGCTTCAAAGTTCTTTTTTTTACTCTAAAATCTTATTATTAGAGTTAGGGTTTGGGCAGCGATGCCAGCCTGAGAGATAGTAAATTGAACAGCAAAAGAACACGACCGCCGCCGCCGGTACAGCAGCGATTAGATGTTGGAAACCAGGTCGGTGCAGCAGACACTGCCTTTAGGATATACTTTTTCGAAATGTCTTGGCGCACGGAACGTGCGTGGTTAAATAAACAAAGATTCCAATGACGTCACTTGTTTTCAGAAATTTTTATTTTATTATACCGGTAGTTATAGGTTTGGGTTAGGGTTAAGGTTTGGGTTAGGGTTAGGGCTAAGGCTAGTGCTTTGGGTTAGGTTTTTTAGCCTTAAATACAAAATGTCTGCGCGCACGGAATGTGCACCAAGCCTTTTCCATACTTTTTGGTAATCAGTGCTGGCTATTTCATTTTTTTGGTCAATAGGCTCTAGTCTATTTAATAGCCTAGTTCAATGTAACTATTAGGCCGATTTTCGTTAGTGAATCAGCATTTTGGTTGGGCGCACGCCAATTCATGTTTGGATTTTCTGTTGTTTAGCTACTATAAGAAAATCGCCGCCAAATTTTTAGAGCGCAGGCTGACTCACCAAAACCTAAGAGGGAACACTGACCTAGTTTTTAGGCTATTATGCAGTAACGGTAAGTGTCATGTCAGATATCATATTACACCTTCATTGGGCAGTAATTTGGGGGCAATTTCTTAACAGCAGTTTTGCTGAGTATATATTAGTTTTCATCATACTTTCGTATTCCAGTATTGTTTGGAGTATAAGGCATACCGGAGTATGAAGCATACTATCAATGAATGACCTTTATTGCTTTTATTTCCTTCTATATAGGCTACCGGTAACAGATAAGACATAGGCCGGTACAGAATGAAATGCAACTCTGAATTTAAAAAACTTTAAAAACTGTACATATAGCCTATAAAAAGCTATTGTATAAATAGCTCTGAAGTTAATCATAAAAAGTACTGGTATCACGTGATTCATATATAAGGCGCACATTCAGTTTTTGAAAATTTTTAGTGGGCTTTATGGTCCGAAAAACACGGTAATAACTACTTAGCAAATAAATTTAATTCAGGTTTTTTTGATGTGCACATTTTTTTAAGCAAAAAAATGCAGGTGACCAATTTATTTTTTGGAAAAAATTCAATTTCAGCAAATCTGAAATCATTTTTCGGCAAAAGTCCGGTGCCCTCCCAAATCATTTTCGACCCTGTACCTGCCTACGCCCTTGACTGTTACTGTACATTTCTAGCTATAGGCTACCGTATGCAATAGTAATAGCAATAGGCCTACCTCACCATAAAAAAGTACTTTTCTCTCTAAACTAGCCAATCGTACATTCGCAATGATTAAAGAACACCAAAACCACTTTATTTCTAGGCTAATTTACTTTTTAACGTACTTTCGTACGGTAATGAATTTCAACGCTATCTTTACCGGTATCTTTTAGCTTTAGCAAGCTAGCAACAAATTTGTTATTACGTAGTTACCGCTATGAGTTTCCAATTAAAATATTTTGTCAAAAAAAATAATCCATTCCTTTGTTGCTTTACTAGAGTCAAAAGCACTCGTCTCAACTGCGGTCTCAAGGCTCGGTAGAACATTCTCTGAGCTGATGAGGTATGTTGGGTGATTTTGACGCTATTGATTTGATTTTGGACTCGAGAGCTTGCAGACCGCGCTCCACTGCAGTCGACCGGCTAGGTAGAACCCAGTGCCGTAGCTTCGTCATTTGGGACCCCGGTGCAAACATCCATTATGGGGCCCCATTTTTTAGTACAAAACGTTCAACTGGGCTACTTTTTACAGTACAGGGATCATTGCGTTTCTTTGGGGTTTTTCGACGACTCCGTGCTATAGAAACATTTCAATCGAGTCATTTGATATTTTGCAACATAGCAAGGAGTTACAGTAATTACTAAGTAAACCTGTGGCATAGAAATCAAAGTCGAACGCAATCTTTATGCCTATACAAAACGAAACTCAGCAGTGAAAATCTGATAGGCTACCGTAAATGTGTAACGATCGATGAATGACGAGTCAAATAAGCATGTGCAACCTATTGGGGCAAGCTGCTAAGCATAAACGATATTTCAGTCAAGTTTATCTCAATAAAAAGTGCCCTGACAATTGCCCGGTTTGGGGTGGAACTTTTGGGAAAGGTCCTTCAGGTTGCGTCGGACCTGCCGCAATTATAGCTCTTTTGATTTCCGGGTTTGTAATAGTGGTGGGAAAGTCACTATCATTAAGACTCACTAAAGCTTCAGGATTACAACTTTTTTGTGGAACAGTTTCTGATTCTGTGCTTTGCGTTGCTGTTGCGCTTACATCTTCGTTAACCGGCTCGGTCTCCGCTGTTGCCGAACTAACCCAACCGGCCTCCGCTGTTGTCGAAACATCTCTATTACGCGCAGCTTTTTCGGATGTTTCTGATTGAATGCGGCGACTCTGATGTCCTAACTACGAGCTCAAGCTCCGAGAATTTCTGGCAGCCTCAGCTAACTAAAAGTTACTCAAAATCTAAAAAGTTTAATGAAATTTAGTCAATAAATTAGTAAAGTCTTGAAACTTCATGAACTTTATTTATTCATTCAGCGTCACTTTGCTGGTCTATACTCTGCCACCTGTACTAACTCGAAATGAAAACCTACGCGTGTTGCAACTGATTCTTGTGAATCGCTTATTTCGTCACAAAGTATTAATCGCAAACAATACAAAGTATGTATTACAGTAACGGCAAACAATCTAACGTTCCAAGGGGCCCCGTAAGAAGGCAACGAGTCAACTAATGGCATTACGCAAGACGCAATAAACTCAAATGCAGGGCGAAAAAATTACACGTGCAAATTAAATAAAAAATAAGTTTTACTTAAATAAAAAAAATAGATGAAAAAATAAGTTTTACTTTTTCAACGTAGTATGTTTATTGGAGTAAGGGGTCCCTTGCGGGGCCCCTTTACTCCGGAGCCCCAGTGCGCCGCACCGCCTGCACCGGTGGTAGTTACGGCCCTGGTGTCGACTCCTCTTCACACTGATGATCAGAGGTGGGCACTCGGTAGGGGAAGGTCGGGTAAGTTGGGTAAGAGGGTAGGTTGCACAAACGTAATTAACTCGTGATTGGCTAATGGAATTATCACGTGATTTGACGCTTGGAAAGATAGAAATGTCTTTTATCAGTTCCAATACTTTCAGGTTGCTTCTGTAAAAAACATAGCTGCAGTGGTCAATTATGTTCAAAATATAGTCGTTTTAGGCACTAAACCAATTTTGTGAAAAATTCTTCTCCGCCTGTTTGAAAGAGAGTCGTGAAAGGTCGCTTTCAACTAAAGTATTCGAGAAAGACTAGGTACTACGAGGACCTAACAGGGTGTTTCGCTTACTTTTAAACTCAAACAGATTTAGACTGACAGCAGTCTAAACAATATGGCAGCCTTGAGGGTAAATCGGACGAATTTTGGTAGGGCATGTTGGACAGATGTCCAATTTACCCGACTAACTTTGAGTCTTAATCCAGCAAATACAGTAGTCTGCTGGTTGCCCTCGTGTCCACACAAAGTGGATGTGGATTCCTGATTGAGTTATATTAGTATCCGGTTCATTAGAAGACTATGCCTGCAGGCTCAAACCTTTGCTTAACTTACAGTTGCTAAGAAATAAAAAACAATTTGCAGTTGCGCTTACCTCGCTTCTAGCCAACAGTCTCGGTTATTATGGGCCTACTGATTAGCCTTAGGTCTTGCAAAATAGTGAAGGGATCTTAAGGGTCTTCTAGTCAAGCGGTAACACAATTAAGAGTTTAGAGTTAGGGGGAGGAAAAAGGACATTATAAATAAGGCAAAAACTTGTCTATGCTTTTAATACAGCAACCCTTGCTTGACTTCAATTTTTTACATGCAGAGGCTATTTTTCTGATGCTAATTAAGAAGTGCTTGAAAAACTTGAGTTGAACTTTTCTAAGGACTTATCAAACCTTTAATTTAAGGGTAGGCTATCCAGGTCAAGTTACTAATCTGTTACATAAAAACATAGCTTTGGCTACACAGCAAATATTTTTCAAATTTTAAGGATACTTTCCAGGTTTTGAAGTTATAGCTATCACTGTGTTGACTAATAGCGTAGCCAGTGTAGGACCTAATTGCCTCCTAAGACGAAACCACAGCGAAATAGGCCCACTGCAATGGTGTCGAATCGAAAACGAAAACAGCCGGAAAGAGGAAAAGCCACCATTCGAGATTATGAAGCAGCAAAGCGATTGGTAGATGGAGGCTTGAGTAAATCTAAAGCATGCAAACTGTTATCAGCAACTGGTCTTAAACGAACCTCTTTCTATCGCTACTTAGATAAATTAAAGAAGAGTGATAATTCGACTGTACCGGTAACAATGGGATACAACAAAAATGTCTCAAAAATCCTTCCGCCAGATCTTGATCGTAAATTGGCCTCTCACTTAGTCAAGCTATCTGAGAGATTTTATGGCCTGTCTAGCTCAAAAGTAAAAAGATTGGCCTACCAATTCGCAGTAGCCAATCATATTACAGTACCCTTTTTGTGGGAAATTCAAGGAAAAGCCGGTAAAGACTGGCTTCGGCTCTTCATGCAAAGGAACGAACTTGCGATTCGTAAGCCAGAACCTACTTCGATTGCAAGAGCAACAGCTTTTAACAAAGAAACCACACAAACATTTTTTGACAATTTAGCAAAAGTCCTGGATAAACATAAATTTCAATCTGCTCAGATATGGAATGCCGATGAGACCGGGACCAAAACTGTGCAAAGACCGAAAGGAGTCATTGACAGCAGAGGTAAAAAACAAGTCGGTGGCATCTCATCAGGAGAAAGAGGCGAACTGGTCACAACAGTTTGTGCAGCAAACGCAGAGGGACGATTCATACCTCCACTCCTAATATTTCCCAGAACGAGATACCAGAACATTTTTCTTAGAGGAGCACCAGCTGGTTCCCTTGGTTTTTCATCAAGATCTGGCTGGATTAATGATGAGATTTGGCTTGAGTTTTTGAAACATTTTGCAGCTCAAACTGGCGTGTGTAAAGCAACACCAGCACTGTTAATAATCGACAATCATAGCTCCCACGTAAATATCGATGCGGTCAATTTTGCTTGTGAAAATGGCATCGTTCTTCTCACGATTTGGCCACACACCACGCATAAAATGCAACCATTGGACGTTTCTGTCTATGGGCCGTTTAAAAACTTTTACGATAAAGCTTTGGACAGCTGGATGCGCAGTCATCCAGGGGAACGATTTACCATTTATCTCGTTGCAGCTGCTGTCAACGAGGCCTTTCTATCTGCTATGACGCCGAGGAACATCGTATCAGGTTTTAAAGCGACAGGCATATGGCCTTATAATCCGAATATATTTACAGACAATGATTTTCTTCCGTGCCTCCTTGAAGAAGAAAAAGACGACCTTGAGCAAACTGAAGACTTAAGGTATAGTTATCGGATTGAGAGAAGCACTGACCAAGATGCTGCACAACCTGGTTCAGTGAGTGGATTAAGAAATTGGCTCAATTCCGATCAAACAAATGATATGCGGGTGCCTTTTGAAGAGGCTGAAATCATTCTAGAACCTCCAAGTGCCTATGTTACAATGACTAGTGCATCTATGCCCCCAGGAAAAGCTGAAGACATTCCTGGAACATCATCTTCCCATGATACAGCACCTCGTCCATCTATGTTTTCGCAAGAGGCTGAAGACATTCCAGGAACATCATCTGCCCATGATACAGCACCTCGTCCATCTATGTTTTCGCAAGAGGCTGAAGACATTCCTGGAACATCATCTGCCCATGATGCAATACCACATCCATTTACGTGCTCCCAAGAAGCTGAAGACATTCCTGGAGCATTATTTGCCCATACAACTTCACGTCCATCTATGTATTCCCAAGAGGCTGCTGATAACAATCCAGGAACATCATCTGTCCATCTGACAACACCGCGTAGATATCTGCCCTTCCAAGAAGTTGGAAACACTCAAGAAACACCTAATCCATCATCTTCGATTGCTGCAACAGCGAATACGCCTAACGAAACCCCCTCAAACAATAAAATTCTGGCAGCTTGTTCATCCATACTTGTAAGCCCAGAAGAAATTGTTCCCATGCCACAAGTAACGCGAAGAAAGAAAGTCGGTGTCAGTCGTCAAGGTTCCAGTAAAATTTTGACTGTAACTCCAGAAAAAGCAAGGCTGGAAGAGTTGGCAAAGAAGAGGAAGAAACAAACAAACACAAAATCCAGGCCTGCTTTGACGAAAAAAGTGAAAAAAGTAAAAGATAGCAGGCCCAAGTCTAAGAATAATCCATGGCAAACAAAGAGTTATGCGGGTACAAAACGCAGACTGAATTTGGCAGACGATAAAAGTAGTTCAGAAGACGAAGAAGCTCTAGCTCTTTCCATGAGACATAACTTCGAAACAAATACATCTGATGATAATTGCGAAGAATTTGATACCGATTTACCTCTTCAGCCTCAAGGTGAAGTTTGGAAGTGTTGTTTCTGTGGGGAAAATTATGAGGACAGTCGTAGTGGCGAACAGTGGGTGCGTTGCACATGCTCCAGCGCTGCACACGGCCATCCGTTGCTTAAAAACAGTAACACCCGCTCTGCTATATACATTTGCAATGAATGGGCACATGTGCTTTGTTGCGACTCTGCAAATAAAATGCTATGTCCAAATTGCAGTTAGACTTTAAGCTTTGATAAATAGCCTATCCCATGAGGCTATATTATGTTGACTATTTTGGCTGGTTTTATTATGTTGGTGGTTGGACGATGGTGCTATTTTGCTGACAATGTTGGCTATTTCCAAGGTTGGCTGTGTTGTGTATTGTCTGCACAGGTTTAGGCCTAATGACTTGGCTACACCAAAATTTTGGTTTGTAAGCTAGTCCTTAGTGTGACAATTTTTTTTGATTTAAAGTTTTAAGTTTAAGTCATGACTAGGAGCCGTTCAAATATCATATAACGCGCTTTTTGTTCAAATACCATATGACGAAATTTTACCCCTCCTCATTTAACAATTTTAAGACGTAGGCCTAATTATATCCATTCTTTTGCATTGCATTTAAAGCTTTTTGCAACCCCACCCTCTTCTGAAAGCGTCATATAATATTTGAACATCCCTCCTACGCTACACCATAAAGTTTTAACCAAAAATGTTAACGGTGTACCGGTACGCGAAATTTTTTTTTCTACCATGGTTTTGCAGATTTATTACGTCACATCCGCATCCTATCCATACTCCGCGCTCACTTTGGCTTGATCCGCTGTATTCACAGGCAAATTAATGCAAGAGGTAGGTTAGCTTACAGGTTAGTGATCACAGGCATATACGCCTAATATATGTTAGCGTATCTAGTTAGCCTAGTATCTAGATAGCGTCTGACAAGTTGTTGTAAGCATCACGGTTAAGCTGTTGACTCGAGTCTGAGCAATTGTTGCTATATTAGGCCTACTAGATACTGGTATAAATTAAAATTTAAATAATAGCCTAATTATTACTAATATCATACCAGGGATGTCTAATGTGATGGTAGTCAGATAACGATGATGTTAGTGTAATTCAAAGTTTTAATCATGTTATGTATATTTACTTACTATTCGTAAATGGCAGATAATAGCCAAATAGTTGATTTTTTGATACAGAATAGACTAGCTTACAGTAAACAGCGTCACTCTTGCATTCAGTTAATGTTAGTCAGTCGATTCATCTGTTCGATGGTCAGAGTAACTACCGTAGTAAGTAAATTAAATTTCTCCTAAGTCTAAACAAATAGCTTCTGGATTTTGGTAGGTCTCAGTAAGCATACCTAGTAGCCTAGGTGAGGTATGCATAGGTGGGCACAAGTCCTTTAATCGTTAATCCGTTAATAACGAAGCTAACTTTTTTATTAACTTGTTAATCCGTTAAAAAGTTTTTTCATGTTAACGGATTAAATTAACTTCCTTTAAGTGCTGCTAACGGACTAAAGTAACTTCCGTTAAGTTTTGTTAACTTTTGTTAAGGTTTTATTTGTATCTTGCACCATTCATTCATCGTACCGGTACACACCAGTTTGCTCTGGTAACACTTGTTGCATATTAGCATAAGTTTTATAGAAGAAAGCAAAGAAAGGAGCTCTTTTTTGAGGCAAATAATAACGTGCAGCCTCAGAGGTCTATTAGTTATTGCTGTTCCCAATTTCCAAAGATTTTCAGGTCGCAGCTTCGATTGTGCATTCGAACTTGTTTTTATCGTAAAATTAGATTAGACTGTAAAATGTAACTACCAAAACACAAAAAGACCACCAGAGCAATAAATTTTTTCTTACAATCAGCTCAACAGCGTCAATACATGTTCTAGAAGCGAGTGAATAAAAAAGAAATATAAATTACCCGCAAAATGTTAACGGATTAACAGACTTTATTAACTTCCGTTAATCTAAGCTGAAATTAACGTTAACGGAAGTGTGATGTTTGTTAGCAAACTAGTGGTTAACAAAGCTAACGTCTTGCATTAACTTGCCCACCTATGGAGGTATGATATAGCCATACAGTAGTAAGGGGTTAGGTTGAGAGTTCACTATTCAGTTCAGGGTTACCGGTTAACGTTGGCGTACTTACCGATTCTGTGCTATGCCAACTACACCATCCTTGAGATATTATACTTCGCTTTCGGTTTTGGCTTGATGTGCACTGTTAACATCAAAATGTTAAGAAGACCTAGGGCTATGTCAGATGTGTAGGGTAGGTTTATTTTGCTGTTTACATATTTTAAGGTGTTGAGCCTGAGTTAATTGTGGCAATTTCTTGATAGTGTAGACAATGGTAACGCCAAATTTACTACTGGTACTAGCTACTTCTACTGGTACATCTCAGATTAAGTAGCCTAAATCAGTTGTCTCTAACCTGCTCATAGAAAGTTTAGCACCCTAATTTTTTTACACAATAGGTATTAGATTGTTGAACTTAAGAAATGTTCACATGTTGTACTCTATGATTATTCAACATACAAAATTGTGTTGCAGGCATAAAATGTTACCCAGCATAGTATACAAGTAGATCAATTTTTTGATATGCCCATGTTGTAGTCTACTTTATTTTTAAAACGTAGGTATGTTCTGTTGTGGTGATCTGTGGTAACCAGTCCAAACCATTTGCAATTAATATAGATTCCTGTTCTTACCATTAGTATGTGACCTATGAAGACGGAAAATTGCATTTCTTGTGTAGAGTGTGGGCAGGCAATGATATCCTGTACAATTTATTGGCAAGAAAAAAATACTGATTGTGTACATGCTTAACAGTAAACAAAGAAGCTATAAGGTTTGTTTGCCAAAGTTTCAAGAAGTATCAAGCATCCAGCATCTGTACTACATTTCAAGGATTCTTCCAATCATCTTTTGTATTTGTGCTTTTCAGTCAAAGCCTACTAACAATCGAATTTGAAAAACATGACTGCTCTAACACTTCAGAGTTTTGGTCATAGCAGTTCAAAAGAAGCCTTGTATGCAATCTTAAATTGATTTTTTGTGGAATTGTGAACATGGACTAATGAAAACTTTGGTTTTACCAACTGGATAGTGCATCAGTATACCAATACAGAGTTTGCAGCTTATGCAATAGTGATATACTGTATGGATTGGGTTTGTTTCAGCTGGTAGGTAGGTGTTGTTTTTAGGTAGCAAAGTTCATATTTAGTCCTTTAATACATATCGGTATTTAACAATTTAGCATATTATATAGGCAGAGGCTGCTGTTACGTTAGGTAAGAAAAAGAAAATCGCTATTTTAACCCTAACCCCAACCCTAAACCTAACTTTAACCCTAGGTCTAACCCTAACGATAATCCTAACCCAAACTCAAAATCTAACCCAAACCCTAACGATAATTTAAAAAACAAAAAAGAGTAAATGAGCACTCACTCTTTACTCTCTTATTCTCTTCATGGGCGTTACATAAGGTAATGCTAGCCACTTCGTATTATATATTATGTCTTATTAACAAAATAATGGGATTTAAATTGCATCATGGTTTGAAAGCGTTCGCAGTTTTTTATTGTTAAAATGGTCTTGAAACAGTAGTTAATTTGTTGAGGTATATGATCAATGACTGCTTATTTACATACCTAAAAGAGATTTACTTGGAAACTTTGAGGTTGATCAAATAGCAAATTACGGAATGGTTTATGATGCAAAAAGTATCAAAGTCACCCTTAATCACAAATTGCAGAAAAGGACCACAGAAAAAAATCTGGTATATAAAGTCTTTTCCAATTCAACCTAGTTTGTTTTTTTAGTGGGATTTCCCAAGCATGACGTTCTTGTTAGAGCACTGTTGAATCGAATGCTGACATCTTGATTTGGTCTTCTTGGAAATTTTTGGTGGCATTCCTGCTCCATGCACTCTTCTACCCCAGCTGATATTTGATCTTCTTGCTGGAGTTGTTCCAGAAATGGGAATCTGAATTGAGGTAGATAACCTATGTTGCGTTGATGTTTATTGTGCATACTTTGGTTTTATTTTTGAAACAGTTGTAGCCAGAGATGGCTTTTGTTAAACGTGTACAGTGCAGTATTAAATTGAGAATCTGCAGTGATTTTGTGAAAGTTATTAACAAATGACTGTAATGCTGGTCCATGATATTGAAGGTTTGTCTTGCACTTTTCAATTACCGGTATGGTCTGAAAGCAGTGTGAGGCATGATTGAGCAGGTCTTAATGCACGACATTAGTATCTGTCTTTGCTTGTAGATACTGAAGGAAGACTGTTAACAAGGCATTTCATCAAACTAAAAAGTTCTTAACCTTTTTGATTTTGTTATTAAACTCACTTGATTGATTGTATAGTCATTGAAAAGATTATATGTATCAAAGGTGCGTTTAGACCGGAAACAGCAAAATGCCTAAATTGCACTTTTGCAATGTTTGCTAGTCTTCATGGGGGACATACGCAACAATTTGTGAACGCTGATGTAAACAAACATTCACCAACTTAAATCTTTTATTTATTTGTTGTATTATGCAGAAGTGTGTAATGAGTTGGCGGGCCCATCTTTGCATCATTGAGCCTGGACAATGCACCCTTCAAAGAAATGTTGCACAGATGGCAAGTGGTTGGCAACACTGTGCCAATTTCACTGACCCAAGATTTGAACCTCAGACCTCACGCTCCAGAGACGAATGCGTTAGCGTTCGATTAACTAGCATCAGCAAATAGTCCCCAAAGTAGCTTTGCATCAAGTCTAACTGCCAATTTGCTGTGCTTATTTGTATTGTAACTTTTAGTTGATCAGCTATAGATCACACATACTAAAGAGACATTCTAATTTATGTAATGGTGACAGAATTAGTGTCGCAGTAATACATATTTACTGATATTTGGTAATTTTTTTTGGCAGTTTATGCTGGTATGAAAAGTTATACTGTGGTGTGAAAAGAATTGTATGAATGATGATTTCACTGGAAATTTTTAAGTTAAAGTGAGTGAAATAAAAATTTTCATTATTCATCTTTGCATTTTTTGTTTGCCTTTTTTAAGATTATGAAGAAAGTAGGTCAACAAGCTCACATGGTCTTATGTCTGTCCTGCGTTGAAAAACTGCTGCGACTTTGAAGCCAGTATATGTCTGTGGTTGTTTCGGGCATGGGTTGGAATCCCTTCTGTAGGCATTTTTCTAACAATCAGAGGCTGATTCAGATTGTGACTTAATATGTCTTATTTTCGTGATTTTTTAAGGGTTAAGATTTGGGTTAGTTTTAGAGTGAGTTTTGGAGTAAGAATTTGAGTTTGGGTTAGATCTGGATCAAAATTAATAAAAAAGTAGACAAAAATTTCCAGTGAAAGAGTCTCGTCCGAAGAATCATTATTTGACTTAGGTTATTGATAGTGTTGTAATGCCATGCCAAACTATCCCCATCCAGTTTAAGTTTTTTTGTTTGGTTTCACCTAGAACTTTAGCTGAAATGGTATCAAATTAATGCTAACTTTGGCAAGGTTTCCTGGTTTGACGCTTGAATATATATGCGTCAGTTGTTTCTTTTTCTTATTAGTTGTTTTTAGAGCTGAAGGTAAATCAGACTGCACTAATTATCTTCACCACTTTTTCAAAAAACAAACTTTAACTGCTTTTCAACCTCTAAAATTAGTTTTTGTTAGTCTTTTTCGAACTCTGTTTGCAATCCTTAACTGTTAAATGCAATGGAACATCGAAGTATACATTTTTACAACTCATTTTGTTTTTAGAGAAATCTGACCATGGGATCCAGCTTCGAAATACAACCGCTATTCGAAACATTACTTCAATTGCTTGCAAGACTCTGCAAATAAACATTTAACTGTCCAAGCATCATTTTTAAGATGTACAAAAAAAGAATTTTGGAACAGAGAAGTTTGTGAAAATCATCTAATACGAAATCTGATCCTTGTGCAACAAGACACTCATTAGCGTTTTTGATAAAACCATCTTCATACGATAACTCTTTGTATTATTCCTGGCAACAAAAGAGACATTAATTTTATGCCTACTTGTTTTACAATGGTGAATATTACATGTACTATTTAATCAGTTAAATTTGTTTATTTATTTAGTTTTAATAATTAATGTAATATGCTTTTCAAATTTTGCTGATTAATTTAGTTTGGTTTAGTTGTATTAGGCTAATTTATGTGCCAGCTGTGAATGTAAAGTGTCTGCTAATTGTTTCAAACAGTTATGTATGTTTTAACAGAAAATGTATGCTTTAAATTAATGTAGGATAACATCGAAGTCATAATGTTTGTTCTCACAGTTAGCCTGGCTTGTATATTTTACTGCTTTTAGTCTTAACTTAAAATATTTTGCTATTTTTTCGTAAATATGGCACTTTTTTGGTTTAAAATTACTTTGTTTAAGATTAACTAACTTTGATGTTGCTGGGTGTCAGTGCCGTCGCTACGGGGAGGCCAGGAAGCCGTGCACCCTTAATAGCTGGTTGTGCCCCCCATTTCAGTTTACTCAAAATACTGTTTTTAAATATCTCTTTTAACGACAAGACAATGATGGAAAAAGGAATAATAATGTTCAAACATAATTACCATTGGACGTTTACTCGATTTTTTACGAAATAGCTGCCAACCGACTGCTATAATAATCGTGATGCAGTAACCCGTCTTATTAACACGCCTTCACGGATGTGTCGCGGAAAAAAGATGTAAGCCTACAGAATCGTTTCCGGTGCTTCGTTAGTAATTATGACCTGAAACAGTACGTGAAAACGTTTTTAAGAAGACCAACTATTTTTGTTTTTTTAGCACACTCACGATCTTAAGGCAGGGCCTGCGAGAGTGGGTTCAGGGGGTACATCGTACCAGGGCCCACGCCTAGGGGGGGCCGGGCTCTAGGGGCCCGGAAGAGTTCCGGTTTCTTCCTTAAGTTTTGGTATCGCACCATACCACCATAATCAAACTTGCTTACTGCAAAAATATTAGTCAGCCTATTCAGTACTGATAATTGGTCGCTATTTTTGCTACACAGCCTTTAGGGCATCCAATAGTGGCCGATTTGATTAAAAAAATAGGAAAATGTATCAAAGGCCATACACTTGCACCAAAGTCAACATTTTGTTACATTTCTCTGACTTGAGAGCGCTAATTCTATGGTATAACAATGTACGAGAGCGTAAATTTTTAGAGATCCAAAATCATTTCAACCTCAGAGAGCAGAGTCAAAGTTGACATACTCTACTACTATCATTAAGCAATTCACTCTATCTGTATGAGTTTAATAGGTATTTGGGTTTGTGAAGTCTATGATTGCAGATGACGTCTTAAAACTTTTATCAGTAAAATATTTGGATTTGCATTAATAAAGTCATTATGTTGTATAATATTGTGTGCATGTCATCATCCCCCACTTCACATACTTTCTTTCATGTATATCACGTTTTCTGCTTGTCAATTTAAGCAAGTTTGGTGCTGGGATGTTGATCAAATGCTGTATTTTACCCTCGAGAAACATAAAAAGTGCTAAAGCTTCCGGGACTCTGCCCCGAACCCCACTGGGGAGCTCAAAGCGCTCCTCCAAACCCCCTAGCTGGATTTAAAGCAATTTTATGTCTAGTTGTGTTTTTCATAGGTCCTAACTATATGGGAATATCGTTATCCCCTCACTTTTAAATAAAGATCTACAGTCTAAACCCATCCGACAAAAATTGATTTAATGGCATGGGCCCCCAATAAGGCTTAGGGGCCCGGTATCGACCTTCGTACCCCCTGGAAATTTTTCTCTCTGAGGCCATGTCTTTAGGTCGCAATCAATGGCGCATTCAGGAGATAAGAGGCCAATGGGACTTCACCTCTTTAGCCAAGTCACTTAAACAATTTAACCTCAAGGTACGAGTGTTAGAACGTGTTTTGGATTTGACCTGAAGTAAGGGGGCCTGTAGGGGTAGGGGAATTTAATTCTTTAAATGACTTCCAAATTTGTGCCCTTTGATTACTCATATGACTTCAAAAACGAGCGAAATGTGATTAAAGTGGCATTAAAATTGCTATTTTTGCTGCAAAATCGCCCAGCGGCTGGGGATCCGCCCCCAGGATCTCGTCTGTAACACACTTGAGTTACATTTGTTTGCTCAGCATGGAGCCTAAATTCGACAACTTTTGTAGAAAAAAAGATTTACTTTTAGTTTAAATTCCCGCCTCTTAGCAAAATCTTGGTGTCGCGTCTGATCGCATTCACGGCTGCAAGTAGATTTTTAAAGCGATTATAGGCCACTGACGAAACTAGCTAAGAAACGCTGCTGGCCTTATATGCCTTTTTTTTGACATGATTACAGATTTTTAAAAATTGCCCATAATTTGTAGCCGTACAATTTCAATTTTTATCTGCAAGTTCAGTCTATTTTAGTGCCCCCTCACTTTTGGCTAGTGCGCCCCCACTTTGTTTTTCTCTGGTGACGGCACTGCTTGGTGTTGGATAATTTAATTTTGACTCTGGATATTTGGTATTGCCAACTTATTGTGGATGCTACTAAATGAAACTTCTGTTTCTTCCGTACTGAACTGAGTTGGCTCACATTCATGGGTCTTACGTGGCATAAAATCATAAAAAAGCATAAAATTTCACCCTGTCATAAAAAATCATAAAGTTTTCATAAAATTTGACTGCTGTCATAAAATTTCTTTAAAAAACCAAATGACCTCGTTTCAGGTGAGTAATTTTTTGATTTTATTTGTAGCATTGATCAAAATAGCATTGCTGTTTGCCTTTGGGTGCTTTTCTTGTTGTTGATGTATACTTGAAAGCACACACCATCAGGCTATATTAATTTGATTCTGTTGGGTTCCGCTATTTTTGTGGTGAAGAATAGTGACGTGTTTCCACTCATAAGCTATATTATCTGTACCTGCGCATCGTTGCATGGGAATACATCATGCTAGCAGTGACCAATTTCATAATTATTCAGCCTTTTTGCGGTTGTGCCCTTGGCTTCAGGGAAAGCTGGGTACCTTGATGAGTTTCTTGTTCTTTTAGAGCTGGCCATGTTGTAGGGTGTAGTTGAAAATATTGTAAAAAAACTTGCAGTAGAAATGTTGGTATTCGTCACGAAGGGCTTCGGAATATAATGTGCTTAACTGCTCCAAGCAAGCCTGAGGTTGAAATGGGTGAGTGATTCACTTAAAACAGCATGTTCCAGGGTTTCCACATCCTGGAAAAGTCCTGGATTTTTTTGGTGACTTGGAAAGTCCTTGAATTTTGTTTAAAAGTCCTGGAAAATAGCTAGGTTTTCCGGGGCATAATAGTACAGCCACTTACCCAGTGAGTCATAAAAGGCAGCAAGAGGGACTTTCCTTTGCATTAAAATTGTTCTGAAATAATAGGTACAAAAAAAGAAATGAAAGAGTAATAGGAAAAATTAAATTTTAAGCCCTGAATAATAGTTTTAAACGGTCCTGGAAAATGACCTAAAAAAGTCCTGGAACTTAGTTTTGCAGTTTCTGTGGCAACCTTGACTGTTGTGTCTACTCCCTCCTGTCCAGGGAAAAAAAGGGACGTTAAGGAGTACATTTAATAATTTAAGCAGTGTTGTTAAAAGGAAATGTGATGGAAGTGGTAGAGGCAGCATTGCTCACGCTTTATATGTGAGAAATTGTTCTAGTATGTCTATTTTTCTCGTTAAATGCGGTATGTAGTCACTTTTTGTACAGTGATCATTTTAACTGAGTTGTCAACCAAGCAACTTATTTTTTGTGCTATAAAAGTGCTGTTCAGCTCCACTTGTTGATTGTTCTCATGATATTTAATTTGATCTTTAATTTTGTTAGTGATCTTTAATTTTGACCAGCTCTTTTTTAATTAAATATTAGTGAACTTATTTCTCGTGCTTCACCGTACAGAGTAACGGGCCTGCCAAAAATTATTTAGTTCCTGTGCAGCGTGCTGCAGCATTCTTGCAATAGTTGTGGATCATCTCTAAAATTTTATCCTTTCTATTCAATACAGACTTTTGTTGTTTTTTTTATTTAAAATATATTCTTTTTTGTGGGTTCTTAATTATTTTTTTCATACTGATGCTGGCATTGTTCTTAGTTTGTTTTGAAATTTTCAGCAAAAATTAGCATCGATTTAGATAGAAAACGCCAGTGCGATAAAGAATTAGCTGCTCTTAAGTTGAAGAAAGCGAAATTATTGGCATAGGTCTTATCTCTTGCTATAATCGAAAAAATTATGGTCAAACACCTAACATTTACCATTATTCTGTAAATTTTGATTCAGTAGATTTAGTACCGATATTATTGCTGCTTTGCTGGATTGCACAATGTACTTGTAAGTTACTTGTCAATTGTTCAAAATCTACTGCAAGTTGGCTGTTAGTGTTTATTCTAGGACAACATCAACAGATGGTAACTGTGTTGACAGTGCATTTGTACAGAGCAAATTAATCGCTTTTGCAAGTATAGAGCCAGATGTTGAAATCTAGCAGTTATTGTGTTGTGCAGTAGATCAAGGAGCCTTCAATATTGTTAAAATTTACAAAATGTATGGCAGACAAAAAATGCTAGTATAGAACAGCAGGCACAGTGTAGGCATGGTGCTTTTTCCGAGTTAGTAGTACTAAACACCTTGTAGTGTCAACAGTGTGATGGAAAGTGGCATTTTAATTGTTGTAAAATCTGTAACTGTCAAGCAGGTATTAAATGTATTATAGAGCGAAAAGTTCTACATAGAGTGTATTACTTTTTCTTGGTAGTGTTTTACATCTCGTTTTGTATTTTTTCGTTGTTTTGATGTATATGGCCATTTGTTGGAAACAATTGCTTGCAGAACATCTATTCAAAACAGCTGACGTGTACCCAAAACCATTTACTGAACATACAAAAGCAGCTTTTTGCAGTTAGCTGCTTTTTTTTTGTAGCTTTGTGAAAGCATTAAGTATTAATATTACTGTAGTGTACTCTGATTAATATTGTGAAGTATTGACATTGTATTGATAGAGCAAAACAAAAAATTTTTGATTACCTGTGCTGCTGAATTTGCAAAGTACTGCACTGTGTAGCGTTTTATCATTTAAGATAAAGTGTAATTGTCATTCTACAGTATTTTGCACTGAGCATAAAAAAGCCCTAAAATTAAGGAAAATATCATAAAAAAAGCATAAAAATTAGGCTTGTTGGAGCATAAAATCATAATAAAATTAAAAACTCTAGCGTAGGACCCCTGCACATTGTCCATGGAATATATTTGGCACGATGGTATTATACATTTGATATGATGGACGATTGTATTTTTAAATTTTACCGTCGCAAAATTGTGCTGAACCGGTACATTATTATTATTAAATAGATTTTCCACTCTGAAATTATTCGAGCTTTTGGCGTTAAGCGCCAAGTAATGCGTTCAAGGTGATAGAAAATCGTTATATCGTGCGCAGTTATCGTTTGATAGAGACGAAAAACGAATGAAATACTAAATTTTGTGCATTGTATTCGCCTGAATGGCCTCTCCAGTGTTTTTCAAATAGCAGAGTTCATCAGGAGGATAGAAGAAAGAGGATTTAGGCATGGTTGTTCTCGATATCCCTGAGCGAAGGCACAACTTACCACAAAAGATGATGGAATGAGCGGATAAGGATTTTTAGTTTTGTGCAATATCATATTTATTTACATCAACTTTTTAAATACACCACAGGTAAATACAAAAACTTGGGAGACAACGAACAAAACCGTACGGTCATCAAAGTCACACCCTACTTATAGTTGATAATTGAAATATAAATGATCTAGTTATGGTTTACAATTAAATCAATGGTGTCGTCAAGGGTAGGCTCCACCTATTTTGTCTTTTTTTTGCAGCGGTAGGCTCAGTTATGTTTCTGTCTTGCTACAACGTAAAGCGTGTTAACCCGTACAAAGACATTTTGGTTTTAAGTAAGATCAGTGGTTCCCAAACTAAAAAAATTCACAGCAGTCCCCATGCAAATTTTAAATGTTTGGCTGCCTCATCTACAAAGCTTAAAATTTGTCCATCACAACTACGAGATCAATGTACCGTATTGTGAAAAATAGGCCTACACAGAGCGCAAATGTACAGTAATTAACGAAGTTTAATGGGATGGGTGCAGTTACTTCCAGACGCCCACTCCTTTCTTCACTAACACAGATACAAAAAGCCTGAGCTTCTGCTACGCCACAGAAGTAGCTATCTATAGCATTAGCCACCGATGAACTGAACTTTTCTCTCTGTGACACCATGGGGGATTCGGGTAGTGTAATCGCAACGAACGCATAGGAAGCACAAAATAACTCTCGCAAGCACAGATTGCGTACCTCCCAAATGCTAAGGAGTGGGAAGCAAAATGATTAGGCTATGAGCCAAGTAACGCTTTACCAAATTTGTTTTGCAGACCATCCGAAAGTGGTTCAAGAACTCTAAAAGGTCTGCGGACCCCACTTTGGAAACTACCGAGTTAGATGAAAAACAGCTTCCAGACCGCTTCATAATTTTTTTTTATGCGATTATCAGGATTAATTGATTGGGACTTTGGTGATACTTTTTTTAGCATTTGTCGTGATTTTTCGGTCAATAGTTTTTACAAGTATTTCATTTTATGCTTTTCCGTTCATTTCATTCTTTGCATCAGTTCTGCATTTCAATAAACAAAATTAGAGATACCGGTTTGCTTCGGTTCGATTTGTTCAGTTTTGCAGAGTAGGTTGTTGAGAATGATTGATAGTATGGATGAATTTAGATTTTTGCTGCTTTTTACTGCTCGTTAGAAACAACAGCGATAAAGCTAAGCATTTACTCATCCAAGGAAGCAACAAGGATGCTGGTGGGAGTTGAACCAACAATTGTTGAAGTAGCTTGAATTACTGTATAGCTATTGGCTCATGCAATCCATGTCTTCTGTTTTCACATGGGACATATGACTTAAATTGACGCAGACAACAATTTGGAGGAGGTCTGAAACCCCCAGACCTTACTCTAAACTTGTCGATGCAGCAGGTTTACACCAACCCACTTAATTTTCTTAGGACGGCTGCGCTGTGCAGTATACACAATCAAGTTCTACAATGTACAAGATGGACCAACGACAACATCTAATATGTTCTCTGGTGAAAGCGTAAATAGGGATATTGATTAAGACGTCATTTTCAAGTAGTACAAAAACTTAAGATCATTTTGAGTAAAAGAAATGCCTGTTTATTTGCTTCCGCCTAAAAATAAGACACATATAAACCAGGAGCGGGCTTTGCTGTTTACTTTTTATAACACATTCAATCTGAAAAATTGCTACCGTATATTTAAGAATTTTTAAAAACAAAATCACATCGCAGAAACAAATTCATAAAAGCATAGAAAAACAGGGGTCGCTATAGTATTGTTGATTGCATGAAAAACTCGTCATTAATTTTTTTCTCCGTAAGCATAGTGTGGCAGTCTGCTATGCAGAAATGTGAAAACTGTATTTCTTAGTTGCGAAAGTTGAACAATAAATGTGCACCCTTCATCCACACATTAAACGCTTGATCGCAAGTTTGTGAGTGAACTACTAGTTGCGACGAAAAGTTATTGTTTTTATCGAGGGCCAGCTAGCCCACTATCAATTCAAAAATTTACCGTTTATCAATGTCTTTCTATATCTAGATTTTCTTACAAGTTAACCAACAGTCACGACCATTCACTACAACTGAAAAGCTTTTTGGACTTTTATTTGTATTTTTTTTATAATTGTAAGCCAAACAAAATCACGTTTTTAGTCTTTATAAAGTTATGGACGTCTTATAACGGACCGCAACCAGTGGTGTAAAAAGTATTCGAGAATTGTAATCAAGTAAAAGTTTCGTTACTGACAAAAAATTACTTGAAGTAAAGTACTGACCAAAAAAGGACTGGAGTAAAAGTAAAAACGTAGTTTTAAAAGTACTCGAGTACAAGTTTTTCTGAAAGTATTCAAGCAAAATACAGAAACTATTCACTCGACATATCACAACTGGCCAATTACCTTTACATCACTGCCACAAAGCGCTTAGTCTTCTATAACCCCTCCTCTCTCAATAAGTCATGAATTCTTAATTGTAACTTGGCAAGTTTCTTATTATATTCAAGACAATTAATCAAAAAGAACAACAACTGTTAGACTTCGAGATTTGAATATCATGCCACGCAGAATTTACTTTGAATCATTTTACGTATTACATCTTGGCTCAAATACTCATTTACTGTTATTGTTAAATTATGCTTAAATTAAAAAAACTCGTTGTACGTGCCTTATCAGTGTACAGTATACTCAAGGGTGGGCTAAAAGTTACGTACCATAGCTATTTCAGTATATTCTGCGATAACCGTTTTTGGATTTAATTAATCAAACTTATTGCGGATTTTTTAAATTTAATTTATTTCAGAATATGTGAAGGCAGGCAGAAGCCTGATAAACATTACGTCACTAAATCTATTGCAGATAGCCCATCTACATAGTCTGAGTTTCCATGGGACGAAATTGATCATCATATTAAAAAGATTTTGTAATTACATTGAACAATAAATATTACAGTACTGCACCATAATGTTTCTTGCATATATGGTGTGCGATTTTTAACTCACACTGTAGAATTTAGCGATAGTAATCAAGTAATCAAAGGACGGTAAGTAATCAAAGGACACATTTTTGGCAAATCTATATATCTCTGTTTGACTCTTTCATGACTTACTTTTAATAGAATAAACAAACATCTATGCCAGTATGAGGCGAAGGGCAGATACCAAACAACGAACGTGAAACTAAAACCATCTTAAACAAATTTTCGCCAGACTGGATGTGATACGTAAGCGCACACGTAGAAAATAGGCATTGTGAAAGTCGCTGTGGTGGTCTGACCTCTGACGCAAGAGTAGCCAGCCGCAAAAGGAGAAAAAGACAACTAACTTGGCTGAACTGAACAATTGCCGGTAGAAAAGTCGATCGTTCTGCCGAATTTGAGGTTCTAACTTAAAATTACAGTACTTTGTACTTTTCTGATACAAAATACTACTTAAATAGCGTTACTTCAGTCTATAAGTAAGCAAGAAAAAGTACCTACTAAAAAACTACTCAAGAAATATTCGCTGCTGGAAAAAACCACTTGAGTAATCTACTCAAGTATTTCGTTACTTTACACCACTGACCGACGGTGACTGTAACTATGAGATTGTTCTAATAATCAGAGTATATCCCGAAGCAGAATAAGCTTCTTAATGAGTGTTGGTTATTTTGCTGTGCAGAAAATGGACGTTGCCACTAAAGTTGAAATTTACCATACCTAAAAACGAGTTATTTTTAAGAAAAATTCTCCGACCGTTGAAGATTCATTTCACCCATAACTACAGCCATGTACAGACAGCATAAATGATTAAAGACAAGCTATTTTTATGTTGAATCTAAAACCTCGAGCCATATAGGCTCCACGCAAAAGCGTCTTACTGCATGTCTCTGGTATGCAGCCAAAAAAATAAATAAAAACAAAGTAACGACATTTTTGTTCCATGAGTCTGTCTAGATGATACTGAACATAAGCCGTTTTTGAAAAATCCTAAAAAAAAGTTGACTGAAACAATTTCAGATCAAAACATAAGTTCGTGTAAAGAAGGTGGAAGCAATTAACAAAGCGGTGCTTCCACATTCCTGTTCCTAATTGCATTATTAATATTTGTTTTAGTTTAATTTTGTTGAGCGCGATCAAGCGAATAACAAAATATGCCAAGGGAAAACTAATAATTGCAACGAGATTTAGAATCCGCATCCAGAGAGATTAAACGCGTTCGTCTAGTCTACAACCTCTCATCAAATTCTAGATTTAAAGCAACATCACTTCGGTCGAGAACGTTTATGCTACTTAATTATGAAATCGCATAGATCTAAATATTGTAGAGTAGTAATATTTGAAACGTAGACTGGTGGTACAAAACTCGAGAATTGCTTTGATTGAAATTGCTTCGAAGGCATGAACATTTTACTCAGAATAACAATGGTTTGTGACAAAACCTTTAAAGCGATAAATCGTTGTTACCAAGAGCAATAAAAAGCGTTATGTTAGCGCTAGTATCCCGCTTTCTCATAACATTGCTATGACTGACACAATGGCTATTTTGAGAAAAGCTCTTGTCATTTCAAAACCACATCCTCATAACTTAATAACGAACTTTTGCATGGGTATCTAGTCTACGCAACGCCTGCATTAATTACTTTAAAACCAGTAACGATTAGTCAAATACTCACATATTTGTTAACTTAAAAAAATTATTTCACAATTTTGTTTCTGGTGGTTGTCAAGCGCAGATGTGTAAAAACAGCCTTACAGTCTATGAAAAGTTAAGGGCAAGTAAAGCCAACATGCAAAAGCATTTACTCTATGAACAAGGAAGAAATCTTGCAGAAAAAAAAACACACAACATTATTTAAACACTTCAAACTCAAACATATTAATTTATGCTTTGCTTATGAATACTTAACTAGCAAAATAAACTTAAAAAAAAAAATTAAGTGCGATCTAATAAGTACGCTGCTATAAAGAATTCTGATACAAATACTGACGTAGTGAATACTTCAATCACAGCATTTGTCTGCAACTAAACCAAACTAAATTAATCAGCAAAATTTGAAAAGCATATTACATTAATTATTAAAACTAAATAAATAAACAAATTTAACTGATTAAATAGTACATGTAATATTCACCATTGTAAAACAAGTAGGCATAAAATTAATGTCTCTTTTGTTGCCAGGAATAATACAAAGAGTTATCGTATGAAGATGGTTTTATCAAAAACGCTAATGAGTGTCTTGTTGCACAAGGATCAGATTTCGTATTAGATGATTTTCACAAACTTCTCTGTTCCAAAATTCTTTTTTTGTACATCTTAAAAATGATGCTTGGACAGTTAAATGTTTATTTGCAGAGTCTTGCAAGCAATTGAAGTAATGTTTCGAATAGCGGTTGTATTTCGAAGCTGGATCCCATGGTCAGATTTCTCTAAAAACAAAATGAGTTGTAAAAATGTATACTTCGATGTTCCATTGCATTTAACAGTTAAGGATTGCAAACAGAGTTCGAAAAAGACTAACAAAAACTAATTTTAGAGGTTGAAAAGCAGTTAAAGTTTGTTTTTTGAAAAAGTGGTGAAGATAATTAGTGCAGTCTGATTTACCTTCAGCTCTAAAAACAACTAATAAGAAAAAGAAACAACTGACGCATATATATTCAAGCGTCAAACCAGGAAACCTTGCCAAAGTTAGCATTAATTTGATACCATTTCAGCTAAAGTTCTAGGTGAAACCAAACAAAAAAACTTAAACTGGATGGGGATAGTTTGGCATGGCATTACAACACTATCAATAACCTAAGTCAAATAATGATTCTTCGGACGAGACTCTTTCACTGGAAATTTTTGTCTACTTTTTTATTAATTTTGATCCAGATCTAACCCAAACTCAAATTCTTACTCCAAAACTCACTCTAAAACTAACCCAAATCTTAACCCTTAAAAAATCACGAAAATAAGACATATTAAGTCACAATCTGAATCAGCCTCTGATTGTTAGAAAAATGCCTACAGAAGGGATTCCAACCCATGCCCGAAACAACCACAGACATATACTGGCTTCAAAGTCGCAGCAGTTTTTCAACGCAGGACAGACATAAGACCATGTGAGCTTGTTGACCTACTTTCTTCATAATCTTAACAAAGGCAAACAAAAAATGCAAAGATGAATAATGAAAATTTTTATTTCACTCACTTTAACTTAAAAATTTCCAGTGAAATCATCATTCATACAATTCTTTTCACACCACAGTATAACTTTTCATACCAGCATAAACTGCCAAAAAAAATTACCAAATATCAGTAAATATGTATTACTGCGACACTAATTCTGTCACCATTACATAAATTAGAATGTCTCTTTAGTATGTGTGATCTATAGCTGATCAACTAAAAGTTACAATACAAATAAGCACAGCAAATTGGCAGTTAGACTTGATGCAAAGCTACTTTGGGGACTATTTGCTGATGCTAGTTAATCGAACGCTAACGCATTCGTCTCTGGAGCGTGAGGTCTGAGGTTCAAATCTTGGGTCAGTGAAATTGGCACAGTGTTGCCAACCACTTGCCATCTGTGCAACATTTCTTTGAAGGGTGCATTGTCCAGGCTCAATGATGCAAAGATGGGCCCGCCAACTCATTACACACTTCTGCATAATACAACAAATAAATAAAAGATTTAAGTTGGTGAATGTTTGTTTACATCAGCGTTCACAAATTGTTGCGTATGTCCCCCATGAAGACTAGCAAACATTGCAAAAGTGCAATTTAGGCATTTTGCTGTTTCCGGTCTAAACGCACCTTTGATACATATAATCTTTTCAATGACTATACAATCAATCAAGTGAGTTTAATAACAAAATCAAAAAGGTTAAGAACTTTTTAGTTTGATGAAATGCCTTGTTAACAGTCTTCCTTCAGTATCTACAAGCAAAGACAGATACTAATGTCGTGCATTAAGACCTGCTCAATCATGCCTCACACTGCTTTCAGACCATACCGGTAATTGAAAAGTGCAAGACAAACCTTCAATATCATGGACCAGCATTACAGTCATTTGTTAATAACTTTCACAAAATCACTGCAGATTCTCAATTTAATACTGCACTGTACACGTTTAACAAAAGCCATCTCTGGCTACAACTGTTTCAAAAATAAAACCAAAGTATGCACAATAAACATCAACGCAACATAGGTTATCTACCTCAATTCAGATTCCCATTTCTGGAACAACTCCAGCAAGAAGATCAAATATCAGCTGGGGTAGAAGAGTGCATGGAGCAGGAATGCCACCAAAAATTTCCAAGAAGACCAAATCAAGATGTCAGCATTCGATTCAACAGTGCTCTAACAAGAACGTCATGCTTGGGAAATCCCACTAAAAAAACAAACTAGGTTGAATTGGAAAAGACTTTATATACCAGATTTTTTTCTGTGGTCCTTTTCTGCAATTTGTGATTAAGGGTGACTTTGATACTTTTTGCATCATAAACCATTCAGTAATTTGCTATTTGATCAACCTCAAAGTTTCCAAGTAAATCTCTTTTAGGTATGTAAATAAGCAGTCATTGATCATATACCTCAACAAATTAACTACTGTTTCAAGACCATTTTAACAATAAAAAACTGCGAACGCTTTCAAACCATGATGCAATTTAAATCCCATTATTTTGTTAATAAGACATAATATATAATACGAAGTGGCTAGCATTACCTTATGTAACGCCCATGAAGAGAATAAGAGAGTAAAGAGTGAGTGCTCATTTACTCTTTTTTGTTTTTTAAATTATCGTTAGGGTTTGGGTTAGATTTTGAGTTTGGGTTAGGATTATCGTTAGGGTTAGACCTAGGGTTAAAGTTAGGTTTAGGGTTGGGGTTAGGGTTAAAATAGCGATTTTCTTTTTCTTACCTAACGTAACAGCAGCCTCTGCCTATATAATATGCTAAATTGTTAAATACCGATATGTATTAAAGGACTAAATATGAACTTTGCTACCTAAAAACAACACCTACCTACCAGCTGAAACAAACCCAATCCATACAGTATATCACTATTGCATAAGCTGCAAACTCTGTATTGGTATACTGATGCACTATCCAGTTGGTAAAACCAAAGTTTTCATTAGTCCATGTTCACAATTCCACAAAAAATCAATTTAAGATTGCATACAAGGCTTCTTTTGAACTGCTATGACCAAAACTCTGAAGTGTTAGAGCAGTCATGTTTTTCAAATTCGATTGTTAGTAGGCTTTGACTGAAAAGCACAAATACAAAAGATGATTGGAAGAATCCTTGAAATGTAGTACAGATGCTGGATGCTTGATACTTCTTGAAACTTTGGCAAACAAACCTTATAGCTTCTTTGTTTACTGTTAAGCATGTACACAATCAGTATTTTTTTCTTGCCAATAAATTGTACAGGATATCATTGCCTGCCCACACTCTACACAAGAAATGCAATTTTCCGTCTTCATAGGTCACATACTAATGGTAAGAACAGGAATCTATATTAATTGCAAATGGTTTGGACTGGTTACCACAGATCACCACAACAGAACATACCTACGTTTTAAAAATAAAGTAGACTACAACATGGGCATATCAAAAAATTGATCTACTTGTATACTATGCTGGGTAACATTTTATGCCTGCAACACAATTTTGTATGTTGAATAATCATAGAGTACAACATGTGAACATTTCTTAAGTTCAACAATCTAATACCTATTGTGTAAAAAAATTAGGGTGCTAAACTTTCTATGAGCAGGTTAGAGACAACTGATTTAGGCTACTTAATCTGAGATGTACCAGTAGAAGTAGCTAGTACCAGTAGTAAATTTGGCGTTACCATTGTCTACACTATCAAGAAATTGCCACAATTAACTCAGGCTCAACACCTTAAAATATGTAAACAGCAAAATAAACCTACCCTACACATCTGACATAGCCCTAGGTCTTCTTAACATTTTGATGTTAACAGTGCACATCAAGCCAAAACCGAAAGCGAAGTATAATATCTCAAGGATGGTGTAGTTGGCATAGCACAGAATCGGTAAGTACGCCAACGTTAACCGGTAACCCTGAACTGAATAGTGAACTCTCAACCTAACCCCTTACTACTGTATGGCTATATCATACCTCCATAGGTGGGCAAGTTAATGCAAGACGTTAGCTTTGTTAACCACTAGTTTGCTAACAAACATCACACTTCCGTTAACGTTAATTTCAGCTTAGATTAACGGAAGTTAATAAAGTCTGTTAATCCGTTAACATTTTGCGGGTAATTTATATTTCTTTTTTATTCACTCGCTTCTAGAACATGTATTGACGCTGTTGAGCTGATTGTAAGAAAAAATTTATTGCTCTGGTGGTCTTTTTGTGTTTTGGTAGTTACATTTTACAGTCTAATCTAATTTTACGATAAAAACAAGTTCGAATGCACAATCGAAGCTGCGACCTGAAAATCTTTGGAAATTGGGAACAGCAATAACTAATAGACCTCTGAGGCTGCACGTTATTATTTGCCTCAAAAAAGAGCTCCTTTCTTTGCTTTCTTCTATAAAACTTATGCTAATATGCAACAAGTGTTACCAGAGCAAACTGGTGTGTACCGGTACGATGAATGAATGGTGCAAGATACAAATAAAACCTTAACAAAAGTTAACAAAACTTAACGGAAGTTACTTTAGTCCGTTAGCAGCACTTAAAGGAAGTTAATTTAATCCGTTAACATGAAAAAACTTTTTAACGGATTAACAAGTTAATAAAAAAGTTAGCTTCGTTATTAACGGATTAACGATTAAAGGACTTGTGCCCACCTATGCATACCTCACCTAGGCTACTAGGTATGCTTACTGAGACCTACCAAAATCCAGAAGCTATTTGTTTAGACTTAGGAGAAATTTAATTTACTTACTACGGTAGTTACTCTGACCATCGAACAGATGAATCGACTGACTAACATTAACTGAATGCAAGAGTGACGCTGTTTACTGTAAGCTAGTCTATTCTGTATCAAAAAATCAACTATTTGGCTATTATCTGCCATTTACGAATAGTAAGTAAATATACATAACATGATTAAAACTTTGAATTACACTAACATCATCGTTATCTGACTACCATCACATTAGACATCCCTGGTATGATATTAGTAATAATTAGGCTATTATTTAAATTTTAATTTATACCAGTATCTAGTAGGCCTAATATAGCAACAATTGCTCAGACTCGAGTCAACAGCTTAACCGTGATGCTTACAACAACTTGTCAGACGCTATCTAGATACTAGGCTAACTAGATACGCTAACATATATTAGGCGTATATGCCTGTGATCACTAACCTGTAAGCTAACCTACCTCTTGCATTAATTTGCCTGTGAATACAGCGGATCAAGCCAAAGTGAGCGCGGAGTATGGATAGGATGCGGATGTGACGTAATAAATCTGCAAAACCATGGTAGAAAAAAAAATTTCGCTACCGGTACTGTACTTTTTCCTCAGAAAGTTTCGTTATTTTTGATATTTTGTTAGCTCTGCCGATAAGTAGGCTTGCTATTTTGTTGCTCGCAATTTTCTCGGAGCAGAATTGAAGAATGGAGCAATGAGCATGCCACCTAAAATTCGTTATTATTCGTTTAAGCCTATGCAGTAGAGCAATTATAATGTTTTGGCTTTGGTTCCCACCCCCAGGTCTTAGTGGAGTGATGCAAAATGATATTACGACTGAGTAACTTAGTCTACTGATGTAAGCTGTGGTTTAAATCTGGTTTAAATGTTTTACTGTGGTGTAAATTTCTTAAATTAAATGGCTATTGTTATGTATAGCAGGCCCGTAGCCAGAAATTTTTCTCAGGGGGGCTATGTCCAACGCACCCTACACGGTTGACCAACATACCCTTATATGAGGGTTGTTTAGACAAATTAAGAGCACTTTTTGGATCGAATACTTTGGCTTGAAGGTAATGTTCAACACAAGATTTTTGGCTGTGGTTAAAGACCTAAATGCATGTAATTTTATTTCATACCAAAACGGTTTTTATATCTGCAAGCATTCTCGAGTAATGTGCAATTTACAACTTCAGTGTCCAACTCACCCGACCTTCCCCTACTTCAAAAGTACCGACGGTACTTTTGCCGTTACTTTGTTAAAAAAGTACTGGCCGTACTTTATTCGTTACATTTTTGAAAAAGTATCGACGGTACCGGTACTGGGTACCGTTATTCGGTACTTTTCAAAAGAAAAATTTTGCACATTTTGGAAACAATATTTTCGGTGATTTTATGCGTTGAACAATGATTGAGTCTCTTATTTGCGTATAGTGGTAACTGGTATAGCATGCTCAGAGAATAAATCTACGGAAAAAACTACTTCAAAAAACCAAACCTTCATTTTACCAGCTGTATTACGCCCTAACGTGTAACGAGTTTGCTTGGCCCTTTGCCACGATATTGCGCTTGGGCCACACAGTTCCTTTCGAAGAAAAGTCGCAACGGTGGCGAGCTATTGGCAAATCTGTGTTCGATTTAACCGGCCCAGGATTTGAACCCCTGACCTCCCGCACCAAAACTGAGAGCACGTTACCGCATAGGCTATGTGGCCGGTGGAAGAATTACTTAACAGATATCATTAGAACAAAATTTAGAATTATTAGAACAAGAACAAATCATTAGAACAAGATATCATTAGAAACAGATATCATTAGAACTAACTAGAACAAAATTAGGGCAAAAGTCTCTATCATTCGCAGGAATTAAAATTTGGAATGAAATTCCAAGCAGTATAAAAGAAGTTTCATTCTACAGATTTAAAAAAGCTGTTAAAGCTCATTTTTTATCAACGTATGAAACCGATAAAAGCTAGAATAACAGCTTTCTATCAGCAATGCAGTAGTAATTACAGGAAACATAGTAGCATATTTATGCTTGAGTTCAACAATAACCTATTCTATTGCTTGAATGGCATGAGATGGTGCATTCATCTATCACACATTCATACAATACGTCATCTCTCATTTTGATGTGCCCTTGAATTATAAGTAATTAAGTAATTTTGCAGAAACTGACTAAGGTTGATATCAGTGGCGGATTTATGGGGGGGATGCATCCCCCCCACCAGCCTAAAAGTAACAATTTTGGCCGAAAAATCAGCCTCTATTTCGAATAATTCGGCTCCATTTCGGGATTCATCCCCCCCACCAACCTAAACGTAACGAATCCGGCCGAAAAATCACTCTCAATTCTGGTGAAGACCTTTTTTTTTTTTTTTTTTTTGGAGACCACCTGATTTTGGGCGAAAAAAACGTTTGAATTTCCGATTTCGGCCGAAAGATCACTCTCAATTTTGGTGAAGACATCCGAATTTTTGAGGTTTTGTGCTTAAAATCCCCCCCACCAAAATTTTCTGGATCCGCCACTGGTTGATATACAGGGTGTCCATAAAGTCCGTGTGCACTTTAAAAAATTTATAACTTTATTTTTATTTGTGATAGAAATAATCTGTAAAAATGTTTAGAAAGTTTTATGTATCTAGTTTTAAGTACAGCTATTGAATAATTCTTCACTACAAAATTTGTAACAATTCTTAGATAAGCAAATTCTGCGTGTTAGACTGTTTCTAAATCAGGAATTTCCAAACAGATGGACTGGAAGGAGAGGACCATTTTGTTAGCCTCCACGTTCGCCAGATTTGACTCCATAAGGGTTTTTTTTATGGGGACATGTGAAAACAATTGTGTATGCAACCAAACCTAGTTATTTGACAGCTAAAATAACTAATGTGATTTCAGGCTTTACTATAAATCAGTTGGGAAATGTTTTTAGTGAACTGCAAAATCGTGTTACTCTTTGTATTGGAAATGATGGAGGACATGTGGAAACTTAAATAAAATTTCAATAAAACCTTAAAAAATATCGATTTTCTTCTTTCAAATCCTTTTTACAAATTATTTCTATTGCAAATACAATTAAAGTTATAATTTTTTTAAAGTGCACACGGACTTTATGGACACCCTGTATACTGGTATTGGAAATTGTACCAGTACCTACCAATGACATATTGGCAAACAATACCAAACAAAGCAAGGAGGGTTTTTTTTTCACTCCAATTGCCCACTTTAAATTCTATAAAACATAAATAAGTATTATGAACTTTATTTTGGAGCATAACGGTCGGAGTTTCTGCTTAATCTAAGAACTATTGGCAATCGTTTTTGTTCTTAGATGAACTTTATTGATTTTATTTTCTATCCAATCTGTAGTTACAATATTTTTATTTTTTTATTTTTTAGTATGCTTAGAGTTGCATTTTCTTTACATGTTGTCTGTGAGTTTTGTGTATACACTGTACAAAGTGTACATATCTTCCTAACACTTTGTTTTAATTTTGTATAAAATTTTTTATCATAGAAAGTAGCAGACTGAGAAAATCTAGAAGCTGCTTTTTTAACCTTAACTTGGTGATGTGGCAGTAGACTTAGATGACCTTTCGGTCCTTCGCTGTCTCCTCACCAAGTGACTAAATATCGCTTTGACTCTGCAAGTTTGTGTGTTGGTTTTAAAGGAATTGCATATTTCGATGCTTTGGTGATAGACCTAGAGGAAGTTGCAGTTTTTTCTTGTGATATGACGTCACTTGGTAAATAAATATGATGATGATGATGATGATGATCATTAGAGGCTGTCCATAAAAGACGTACTCCACAATCAGAAATGGTTGTTCAGTGCCGACAATTTGCGGACAAGGGGAGAGAGGGTTTCCTGCTTTGTGGACATTCGCATTCCTTCATTACAAAGCATGAAAATTCAGTCGCCTTCATTGCTCTGAAATTTCCATTCTGTTGCTTTTTAACACACTTTTAGTTAGTTTATATCAGCCCTTAGTCCCTTACTCTTGGTTTATGAGCTATAATACCTAAACGTACTGAAAACATGCTTTTATAGCGTTTCAATACGAAATAAAGTGCAATTGTTGTTCTAATTTTGGTAACCTGGACTCAGGAGCCTAACCAGTTGTGTCGCCAATAAAACTAATGTTTGAAGGGTCTCAAACATAGGCTTAGCCAGGATTTTTAATTGGGGGGGGGGGCAAACCACAAATCGCATGCAATGACGTCATCAGAAATTTTCGAAAGAAGAACTTTTTGTGGGATAAAGATATCGTAGAATGGAAGATGAGAAGCTGTGGCCTGATTTGGCGCTTAAACAGAATTTTGCTAAAGGGAGAGGGCTAGAACCAAAAGTTAAAAAGTGAAAACGTCTGATTTGCGATACGCTTTGAGTAAACTAGAGTTACTCAAACGTATCACAGACGGGAGTTTTGGGGCGGAATCCCCAGACGCCGGAGGCTATGAAGGAGAAGTCCCCAGCTGCTGGACGATTTTTTGTAATTCTTTGGAAAAAAATACTATTTATTGGCATTGGATTACATTTCGCACCTGCTCAAAAAAATTTGAAAGTACTAGATTTTTAACATTTCAAAGCCAACAGAATAAATTAAATTGTTCAATCCTCCTTTTTTCTTGCAATTTAAATCCAAAATACGTTTAAAATCTTGCATTTTGGGGTTAAATTTTGTAAGTGATTTGGTCCAAGTAGGGAAAGTAAGGTGCATTGCCTCCAGCAATGTTTTAGCTGTAAATAATAATCCATTCGAAGATTTTCCTTTGAGATTTTTGTTTTGTCATGAAAATAACCAGTCGTAGAGCACACGTACGGCCAGGGGGCCAGGCCCCCCTCAATTCAAATTCAATAATTTGTTCAATGAGCATTTCCCGGGGCTAATTTTTTTTCAAAAGCATTTTATCGCGTAAAACCGGCGAGGTGGAGATGAATTGTTAGTGAAACGTGGTGCAATAATTGGTCACGCCTACTAACCATGTTATTACCCGGGCCTGATTTACATTGCGCGGGGCTCCTGGCACTTTGGAGATTTTCGCAACATCTTCCTGCCAAATATAACAAAAAAAGTCTTTCCATCTGAGCACGGGGCCCCTGTTACTCTGCCATATGGTAAATCCTCTCCAGTTATTGCATTACGTTCATAAAAATTAAGGTTAAATGAGGGCCTGAGATAGCAACTTTTAGGTTTGACCCGGATCATACATTTAAGTTGGGTGGTAAAAATTGAATTGAGGGGGCCCGGGCCCCCTAGTTAATTTTATTGTTAATTACAATTGCACGCAAAAAAATGCTAAAAGAAACTGAAACTGAAGAAACCATAGGCTTTTTGTCACATTTTTATCATTGGTGGCATTCCCTTGGCTAAGCCCATGGTCTCAAAACATGTTTTTGGTGACTTGATAATCTTGCAATGAAATTGCCGTGGCCATTTCCACATTTCGTAAGTTCTCTATTGTGTCCGCGCGAACATTTTTATTGACGGTGTGTTTGACGCAGTGAGGTTTGACGCAGTAAGGACGCTTTACGGACAAGGAGGAAAAGGTCAATTTTTGCGATTTTTGTGGACATCTTTTATGGACAGCCCCTTATAAACTTACGAAATTATACACTGCAAAAAATGTTCTTTGGCCAAGAATATCAGTTCAAAATGACTTCATAGAGGAAAGGCTGGTCTTCACTTTTCAGGACAGACAAAAAAGCGAAGAACATAATGCAATATAGCTAACTTTTATGATTTGCTTTGTAAAGCAACTTAGTGCAGCGTTGGTAAACCGTCAGTCATCCACAATCATCCACTAACCACTCCTTATTACGTGGGCAAGGTTTGAAAGTGCTTCTCCGTAATTTGAACTCCTTTTGAATGATTTTAATTCCACACAAAAGTAACGAGTACCGCGGTAAACGTGCTAAAAAAGTACCGACGGTACCGAAAACGGTACTATGTTGAACAAATACCGACAGTACCGGTAACGGTACCAAAAAAGTACCGCGTTACAGTACCGCGGTACTGCTCACCTCCGCTGATGATGAAGTCAGTTGACTTCGAAACACGGGAATGCTCCCGCGATAGGGGGCTCAGCCTCACCTGCGTCACTAGGGGTTGAAATGATTACCCATTTCGATGCGGAGACAGCATTAAGGTGTTGTCAAATGAAGTAGGATTGTAAGACATGATTGTAAAATATTGCACGCCTACATCGTAAATTTTAATTTGCCGCAACGAGATTCGAACCTTTGGAGCTGGTTTATGGAAGATTGAACGTGATTTTGTATGCGGGTTGAATTATCGCCCAAAGACTGACCTTAATTTCGTTTTACGTTTGATTGTACACTGCACATCCTTTTTGTAGCGTTTTTTGTTGTTCACGTAAAATCTAAAAATTAGTTAGCAGTTGGATCTTGTCAAGGTAACGTCATTAATTTTGTGTTCTAAAACTTGACAAGTTGAGTTGAGTTGTTGAATTGGAAATTGCGATATTGGAAATTCTCAAGGTACGTTTTCATTGCAATAACTTTAATATTATTTGTAACAATTCTATTCCTTTGTGGAAAGGTAAAACTTTAACTTGGTCTACTGCTTTCTTGCACTTTAGTTAAACTCGTGCTGGACTGTCATCTTTAATGATATTGATGTCAAGATATTAATTGTTAAACTACGTAAATTTCAATGCTTCACGTTCTGGATGTAATCGAAATTAGTTTGCACCTTTCACTCGTTATGTTTTTACCTAATGTTTCAACGGCATTTGAATATCTGATTATTTCACGGTCTTAAATTTAAGCTTTGATATAAATTGTAGATTAAACCTCGAAAACCGCATTACGATAATGTCAGCCGTCGTCCTCATCGTGTTATTGTGTTCTCTTCCGTCACCGTCACAGTCGTTTGGGCGAAACAGTTTGGTACGTTAAGGATTGTAATTAGTAATGTTTGACTATGATTAATGTTGGGAAATAAATTGAATTAGATAAGAGTTAAATCATTATAATTCTTTGATACGGTTTTCTCCAAAATATGTCGAGTTGGATGTTTTTTATTGTTTCTGTTATTTAGCCTTGCTAATTAATTATGTAATGTTTTTAATGAAGTTTGCCACTGCGCTGGTGTTCATTTTACCTTTTTAACAGAAAACGCTCGCTCGTTCGCTTGCTCTTTGAATATTTTACTTCTGCTGTGAATAAACATCGATCTGATCTACACGCTTGGTGGAAAATTGAGCAGGAGTCAAGAAGCTGAATTTGAGATTCGATTTCTGAGCACGTTTCTCTGTAGCCAATCACCTTTGTTGGCTCTCGGAGTGTTCCCAAACCACTCAATTAAGACGTGTGCGCAACAATGATGTCTCTGTGAACTATTAAATTAGTTCTGTCTATTTCACTTCAGGAATAATTTAACTAAGTAAAGAAAGCTTTTGCAGTATTTTAGCTCTTGGTAATCATATCCAGAGGCGTATTAAAGGGGAGCATGGTACCATGCTTCCCCTTTGGGGTGCCAGTAATGCATAAATGAGTAAGAATAGTACGTAAAATTGAGTCATGACCCCCCTCTTTGGAATTTGGGCAGAAAAACCGTGCAGAAAAACGGGCTGCATGTGGGTGAAGACCTTTATTTTTGGTCTCGCCTAAATTTGGGCAGAAAAACGGACTAATTCTAAGTAAAGACCTTTTTTTGGTCTTTATTGTTCTCAAATTTTCTGCCTCCCCCCTTTCGAAAATCCTGCGTACGCTAGTGATCATAACAATTAACACTTTGTTTAATCGTACGCACATCATCAATTGCAATTAACATTGCTTAATCGCACGCAGATTCGTGCGATAATCAAATGCTCTTTGCAACTTTTTGGCATAAAATGCTGCGTTCTTTTTCTGAGAAATATTTTTCCATATTTGCCGCGTTAACCACTCTTTCAGATATCATAAAGTGCTACCCGGCGCTGCATAAAAAGGTCGTCAAGAATAGTTAGTACATTTTTTTATTATGATTATTTTATGATCTTTTCGATCTTAACTTTTGCAAAAAATTTTCACGATGAAAATACAAAAGTTTCTAAGATATTCACGATGAAAATGCGTTTGAGACAAAAGGTTAACAAACATCATAGTCAAATAGATAATTGAAATGATTATGATCAAAAATTCAAGTTTTGCCTAAAGCATGATTGAAAAAAAATATTTATTACGTCTCATTCACATACAAATTACGCACAAAAACTTCATTCTCGAAGATACGCGAATTTTGCAAATTCAGTGTTTTTTTTTCCAAAAATAAGTATATTTTACGAATTGTTTCGAAGTGAAACAATTTCAAAACTTATTGTGCTTATTTGTTTCGGGCAGGCTGGGATTTCCTCGGGAAGGAAAACATTTGATATCACTTGCCCGACGGGCATGTCGATAAAAAAGTTATATTTCGACCCCCGCATTAGAGGCTCCGACGTCGTGTTCGAAGTAAAATATTTTCGGAAAGGCTGGGTCAAACAGGATGGAGTCAACGCCGATCTAGTCAAATACGATTCGCCTAACTTTAAATACCTCCACTGATTTTGTCTTTAGTCCTCGTTTAAACTAAGTCGTCATGCAGTAGCAAAGTTATTTTAACTACGCTTATGCAGCATATAAAAGGCGAAAACACAAGGCAAATACGTATATTTAGCCGGACCCGAAAAACCCGGCCCGACTTACAGCTCTGCTTTACTCATTGTCCCCAATTTTCGCAGTTAACTCTTGATGCCGTGGTTACTGGTAATACAGTGCTGTTACAAATTGAAATAGCGGAACCTTAATTTCGTGAAAGCATGCTTTCTTTAAATTTTATAAAAAGATATGATTACAGTGATAAAAACATGTTTTATTTGAGATGCTGCTTTTTTTCAATAAAAAAACAAGCTTAAAAACTATCTTTCCATCTCCTGGACTAAGACAGTAGTTTGGTAATACGTGTTTGCATTTACTGACTGGGGAATTAATTCCAGACTTTACGTTCCAGAGCCAATCGTGTTATTGTAATCTAATTTGATTAATTGATGACTTCATAATCGTTTTCTTCGAAACTCGACCTCGTCACAGAGTGATAGATGATGTTTTCCCGAACTTCTCGAACCACCCACTCTCCACCTCGTCTGTCCACCGCTCCAGGTAGGCTGTTCGTGTTACGATGTGGAAGAAAAGGGACGGAACTACCGGAATAGATACGGTTTCTTGATCTTCCAGTGTTTCCATTGCCGCTGGCGAAGCTGCTCTCGTTTTCCGAAATGTATCCTCCAGATGGCGCACCGGAATCGACATACGAGAGCCCAGTGCTTGTTGAGGTGCTTATTGCTTTGTTTCGACTTCTTATTTTTCGGCTCCTGAAGTTAAATATTTTTCAATATTAAAATAACCGTGTTTCATTCGTTTTGAGTTCTGACGACGCATTCGTATTCCTGTGCATAGACAAGGAATTCAAGTTGTACCAACAACTTATGCAATTTTGTAGACAGAGAATCACAAACAATAAACAAAAATTAAGCTTAGTAAGCATTTTACACAAACAGCCTGTTTACATGTGCACTTTTGGGAATCAGTTCTTAGTTCTAGTGCCTGAATTTTGCTGAGTCACACACAAAAAAGGTTTGCTGAGTCACACACAAAACCTTTTTTGTGTGTGATTCAGCAAAATTCAGGCACTAGAACTAAGAACTGGTTCCCAAAGGTGCACATGTAATCAGGCTAAAAGAGTATTATAAGTTTATTCGATGAGGGAAACAATTCAAACTTAAAACGAAAACCCCATAAAATGACAACGTCGTTGCGATTTTGGGCAGTATAAGTGTAGCTAGTCATGCCCGCAATCTAATTCGACAAGCAGCCAAGCGTCGATAGACCATTGGGTTTACCATTTACAGGTTTCAAAGATATTTTTCAATGTCCATCTTTTTCTCATTACCGTTTATTTAATTCTTTGCGACAATGCCGAACAGCAGTAAAAAAAACTATAAGGACCAGCATTAAGGCAGCATTACTCGTGTAACAAAGTTACCTGACACAAAACAGGGTTGTGAGGATGATGACCACCAACAACACAAACCCAGCGCTGGCAATCAGAGTGATGTACGAGTCAATACCTACGAAACAAAAATTCCGTGTAATTGCAATGGCTTTGTCATTTTTTATTAAATCAAACTGTATTGCAATCAAGAGTGAGAAGAATTACAAAAATTGTTATTGCATCATAATAATTTACCAAATTTTCTTGGGTGAAAAACAGCGAAGAGACTGCAGTCTTCGCATCAAGCGACTACTTGCCCATTTGTGAACCACACGCGAAAGCGGCTTCACGCTTTGATGCTAAACGTCAATCAAAACAGCTGTGATGACCAAGTATTATAGGTTTTGGTTTGACCAAACTGGGAACCGATCCTGTCTATCCGCTAGATCACACTGATCGACGACATTGTAGAGTAGATCAAAAGTTGGAAAAGTGCCAAGTTAGAAAAGGACTATGGTAAGCAATTTGCTTTATTTAGTTTTGAGAATGATGTTAACCGTATTTTACACGAGGTATTTGACCGACACATTTTACTCCGGGGGGCAAAAATGCCTCTCTATCTAAACCAAAAAGCATGAAAGCATCAAATTTGGCATGCAGGTTGGTGTTTACCAATATTTTAGAAATATTAGTTTTGAGTTGATGACGTAATTATAGTAGCGTTACGACATGTTTTGCAAAAATGACGTCATAAGCGACTTTAAATTTTGCACATACGTGTGTTTTTTGATATTAATTCATAAAATACCTAGGCCTAAATGGTTTCATTACAAAAACGTCTTACGAAGTCATTTTAAGTTAAATATAGGCCAAAAATACTCAAATTTCAGAAAGTGATTTCGGCATACTCGGTAATTGGAAAACTTTTCTTAACCTTAGCAACTTCTGAATTTTAAGGGTTATTTGTAAATGAATTTTGCTCTAAGTCAAGTTGATTTGAAGTAAAAAGCTCGTGTTTGATGGGGTTTATCACGAAAAACCGAGACGAGGAGCATTTTTGCTCCCCCCGTGTAAAATAAACTGGAGTTGAACTATAATAATTGTAATACTTTGTTACAAAATTAAAAATCAATTGGTGCCAGTTTGGTACCAGTTTTAAGCTTATGGTCTAGAACCCCATCATAGGCTCGAACTCATAGCTTAAGAATGATCTCGAAACCAAGCATTTTTTTGTTAAACAACCTTTTTGTTAAACACGGAAAATCAGCAAAAACGGCTAATCAGCTCTTTTTCGAAGAACTGATTAGCTGTTTTCGCTAATTAACCGTCATTTCGAATTATCAATTATCTGTTGAAGCCAGTTAATTGCATACTTTTTTATTTTAATTACTACCGGTATTGGATTGACTCCAAACTGTTTGATGAAATTTTCTCAGCAAGAAAAAATAATCTTTTTTGTTTGCGATAATGATATTGGTTAGCTCAGTGGTGGGCAAACTACGGTCCGGCAAAAAATTCTTTTTAACGTTATATCAATTCATATTCATCACTTTTTTACCGCAGTTTTGTATCTACAGAATGTACGCATTGCACAGCAATGTTAGCTAATGCCTTGTATCGAGTCTTGACACAATGGATTTGCTTTGAATTAACACTTAAAGGAAACTGGGTTTTTAGTATGATCGTTAGGGACTGTGTTAACATTAATTAATTCAATCTATATCCTTTTAAAATGCTATGTTGAGTGAAATAAGATTTTTCAAAAACAAGAAGAACAAATTTTATACGAGGCTTCATGAACATAGGAAAATATTGTTGTGAAATCTACAACCTCAAATTTGCAAGAAGATAAACAATTATTTTGTTTCAATCTCCAATTTATTAGAAACTTCTTGAAAAAACATAGTGAAGCAAGAGCGTAGTTATATTTGTCGGGAATCATTAGCAGAACTTGTTACTAATTGTTGTTGCTTTTGTTGTAGCGCCTATTTATCCTCCTGTCACCGGACAGCGTCAGACGCTAACTTATTGGACGATCCGCGCACTTTTCATTACAAAGACTACTTCGTGGTTGGAGGAATCCGAACCTACTCATAGGAGTTTCCGTTGATCCAATGTTCCTGTGGATTTCTTCGAATTCTTGCCCACTGAATTTGCTGCTTGTTTGAAACCACCAAGCTGAGATAATCATCGTAAAGCGTCTTATCCAAGGACGCAACAACGTGACCAGGGTGCAGGTTGAACCCAGATCTTTAATCAGGGTCATCGCAAAAAAACGCCTTTACCCATTTGGCCTCGCTGCCGATTAAAATAAATAATGCCAAAGTTGGTCGTGCGGAACGCGTTCGTCTCTGCAGCGGAAGATCTGAGGTTCAAATCTCGGACCGGTCAAATCGAATACAATATTGCCAACGACTTGCCACCGCTGCAACATTTCTTCGAAATAAGCTGTGTTGCCCGGTCGCAATGACGCGGAGTTGGGCCCCTCAAACTCGATACACGCTTCGGCGTAATACAGCGAGTATAATGAAAGATTTATAACTAAAGCTTGTTATCCTAAGTGCAGTAAATACTGTACTTAAGTTATTAAGCTTTTTACTGAAATTTCATATTAGCTGTTGGATTGATGACTAACAATTAAGCATAATGATTTCGCGTAGACTTAATCCAATCCAAAAACACGATGCACTTCAAAAAATCAAAAATATTGAAAGAAAAGTAATTAAGTTATTTTCCACAGGAGGTGACTTGAAAGCATGCCTTAAGGTACACGACCTACTGTCATTTTTATTTCCTTTTTCTGACGCTTCCAAATCCGGCAGATCCAATCCAGAAGTGACTTTATTTTGACTGGAATGCGTAAATGGATCTGAATAATATGTTTTTGTTATGCAAAGTGATTCACGGTAACAAAGGTCATACCAAGGAAAGTGTAATGATAACAAAATGAATGAAAATGCATATGGTGATATAGTTATTAATCATTAAGAAAAGTTTACGCGTGCAAAGATACTGGAAGCAGAAATTTGTAGCAGAGAGCAGTTTGTACCGATTATGTACACTACTCGCCAGCATCGTGCTTTCTTTGAATGCTGACAACACAAAAACAATGCAAACAAAAATGTTTGTAACGCGCTAAACAGGGAAACTTACAAATCCTGCTAAGAATATACTGTAACCTCTAAAACTGGAAAATAATCCAAAATAAAACCTGCAAATGAAGCAAAAACGATCTCCTGCTCTCCCGTTGACCTCTAGGCTTATATATTGCAGAACGAAGTTGTAATGGGCCAGGCTTTTCGGGTCGGGCTTGGGAGGGGTTGTTGTTGCTGTTTTTACCCGGCTCATTCCGAGGGATGAGAGTATCCATATCCCTCCTTCAGGGCCCACCCAACACCTTACCTCTATCAGAGAGGAGTGGCGACTCAACATTGCTGGGACTTGTGCACGTGCAGTAAGATGCACAGCCGGTGAACCAACGGAAAAATTTGGGCCGGATTTGGGCTTCAAAGGGCGTTTGTGTGAAGTTTTTCACTATTGACCAAAATAGCTCTAATTCTTGCGTTCTTCCGGTGAAGTCATTGTCACAGCAAGCTTGATCTTAAAAGCTTTGTTTTTATTGACGTTTCGTTGGTCATGACGACCAACATCATCAGAATACGAGCAACGATAAAGAACTACGACTGAAGCTACGTAGCATCAATATGAATGGTAAGATTTTTATAGTTTTCGAAATCCGAAAGTTAATTATTACGTCACAACAATAAAAAGAAATTGTGGAAAAGCGGAGAGTGTTAAAACTTTGGTCACAAAAAACTACAGTATAAACTAAAATGATATCAAAGCATAAGGACATTAAAGCAAAGAACGATAAACTATTGGAAAAGATTCACCATCTGAACGATTAATTACTTTTGGCCTAGAAAGAATAAGCCAAGATTCGGCGGTTAATCTTTTAGAAAAATTACTTTCAGTTTTCAAAATTCTCGAGTTGGCGCAATCAATTACGTGATCAAATAATATTACATGTTCACATTACATGTTCAGGTAGATATTGACCATTGGCCAATATCTACCTTCCCCTAAAGATCCTATTACCACTGATGAAATTATCTGCGTTGTATATGAAGTTCCTTGCAAAGACTGTGACTTTGTTTATATTGGCCAGACCAAACGAGACCTAAACTCCCGATTAAAAGAGCACCAAAGAGCCACTAAGCAACAAAAACCAGAAAATTCCGCCTTGTGTGCAGTAGCGTAGCCAGGGGGGGGGGGCGGGGGGGGGGGCTATAGCCCCCCCCATTGGCCTGCCGACCAAAATGCAGAATAAGGAAAATACCACGCTTTTAGCACTTCTAAGACTCCCTTTTGCACTGGATTAGACTAAAAAATGCTTTAAGACATAGTTTGAAACGTTTATTTAGGGGGGGAGGGGCTAATAAACTGCCGACCAAAATGTTGAATAAGAAAAATACCACGTTTTTAGCATTTCTAAGACTGTCTTTTGCACTAGATTAGACTAAAAAATGCTTTAAAGCATAGTTTGAAACCTTTGTTTAGGGGGGGGGCTAATGAACTGCCGACCAAAATGCAGAATTAGGAAAATACCACGTTTTTAGCCAGTAGCGTAGCCAGGGGGGGCGGGGGGGCTATAGCCCCCCCCCCTCGATTGACATGTTGACCAAAAAGCAAAATGGGAAAAACACTACATTTTTAGCACTTTGAGACTGTTTTATGCACTGGAGTGGACTAGATAGTGATTTAAAGCATCTTTTGAAACACATGTCCCGGGGGGGGGGGGGGGGGGGGGGGGCTAATTTGACAAAAATAAAACCAACAAATAAATCAAAACTTTGATAAATGGTAAGAAATAAGTTATCAAATTTGATCGCAAGTGTAAAAATGCTGAACATAGGTGTCATCAACAAATATACTATAAACTAAGGAATAGGGGGGCTATTCAGTATTTGTTAATTACCAATCATTTCTCTCAAATCTCTTTTCATTAGCCCCCCCCCCCAATTATTTTTCTCCATACTCTGTATACGAAATAGATTACTCCGTGTGAGTTTTATTGAAGTATTCGATTCTATAATTTACCAGCATCTAAACAAGAGAACTAACATTTTACCATTAGCCACCTCCCAAATAGCCCATTTATCTTCCAGTTTAATCTTGTTTGCACTGCCAATTTCTAAGCCACGTTTTAAAATCATTATTTTTTAATCAAAAAAGCTCTAAAATGAAGTTATTTTTGCAAAAAAATGCAAAATTTTCGAGCGCTGGGGGCTCCGCCCCCAGACCCCCCCAAACAGCCCCCCCCATTGCGAATTTCTGGCTACGCGCCTGCTTGTGTGAACATGTAATATTATTTGATCACGTAATTGATTGGGCCAACTCGAGAATTTTGAAAACTGAAAGTAATTTTTCTAAAAGATTAACCGCCGAATCTTGGTTTATTCTTTCTAGGCCAAAAGTAATTAATCGTTCAGATGGTGAATCTTTTCCAATAGTTTATCGTTCTTTGCTTTAATGTCCTTATGCTTTGATATCATTTTAGTTTATACTGTAGTTTTTTGTGACCAAAGTTTTAACACTCTCCGCTTTTCCACAATTTCTTTTTATTGTTGTGACGTAATAATTAACTTTCGGATTTCGAAAACTATAAAAATCTTACCATTCATATTGATGCTACGTAGCTTCAGTCGTAGTTCTTTATCGTTGCTCGTATTCTGATGATGTTGGTCGTCATGACCAACGAAACGTCAATAAAAACAAAGCTTTTAAGATCAAGCTTGCTGTGACAATGACTTCACCGGAAGAACGCAAGAATTAGAGCTATTTTACTTATGCCCGGTGAACATCAAACCTTTAGGCCTAGTAGGCCTATACCTACGTTTGCAATTTTTAATTGACCAAAATGTTGGAAAAAGTCTAAATAAATGCATTTTCACCAAATTTAAACTTTCTTCGTCTTGCCGTTTTCAAAATATTGCGGTTTAAAGTTAACAATTTTCTTCTTACTTCAGTGTTGCCATTTTGCCAGTATTGTTACAGAAGATCAACTTTTGGAAGGTTGGCCTAAATTTACTTGAAAACAGCTGGTTTGCAATTCTGACCCTTTCTTTTCTTTTGACAACATCGCTGCCGAAAACACTTTTTGAGAGTTACTAACATGCAGTAACTTTTTGAACTTTTGTTTGTAGTTTGGCAACCCTGGCAAAATTTCTAAGGGAAATTTAAATTGTTATATCTTGGAAACGGAAGGTCGTAGGAAGCTTAAAATCGGTGAAGTTAGTCTTCAGGTCTGCTAAATTTTTTGAGACAAAACCAAGCAAAAGCACTTTTGACCTGAATGCCCTTTTAAGGTTGACAAATTTCGGGCTTAATTAGGGCCTGAGACGTGTCTTGTGCTTTCGGCATTGTAAAAACATAACCAAAAATAACTTTACAACATTGCACGAAGATTTCATTTAAACATCAATGCGATTAATAGTACACAATTTTATTAGTATTGCATCACAATTTATTAAAGGTATCTCTTTATTTAGTCCCAGCAAACTGAAGTTTTGCAAATGAAAATAATGAGCATTTAACCGGAAACGTTTTTAGACCCAACTTAACTTTCAGACTTAAATGAGGCTTCAAATTATATTTCGGGCCAGGTGCAGGCTAATATTTTTGGGTTCGGGGCGGATCGCTTTCGAGCTTGAACCAATCCCGTCGCCAGAGCAAATGAAGTAGGGGGGGACACTAGCTGAAAGTGAGGGGGCACTAAAATAGACTGAATTTTTGCACATTAAAACTCATCTTGCACGCTTACAAATTATGTGCAATTTTTTAAAACTTTGTATTCGTGTCTAAAAAAAAAGACCTTGTAGGCCGTCTGCGTTTCTTAGCTCTTTTTGTCTGCGCCCCATACTCGCTTGAAAACTCCATCTGCAGCAGTGACTGCGACCTCAGCAATCTTCAGTGGGCTATAAAAAAGCAAAAACAGCTGATCTTTTAATAAAAAAAGTTGGTAGAGGGGTTGAACCAAAAGTTAGGTTTTATTTCGAAAATGTCTCTGTTAGGTGGCGTACTGAGCAAACTTGCGCAACTTAATCGTATCTTAGGCGCAAATCTGGGGGCGTAGCCGGCTGCCGCTTGGCAATTTTCATAATTTTTTTTCTGGAAATAGCTTTTTCAGCACCGTATTGATTACATTTTGAACGTTTCAGAGCTATTTGAAAGACCTAAATTGCTGAAATTAAAAAATCATTCGAAAGAAAAAAATTTGCCATCCCCTTCAACCCCCTTCAATACAGATAAAGTCTAAAACATTTTAAAATGCTTGTATTAGGGGGTTAATTAGCTCCCCCGGCGGCCCCCCTGGTTGCACCACTGTTTACGTATTGTTTATTTTATTTCATGTCATGATCACCAACCAAGAAACAATTCTGCAGGCCCAGAGTTCTAAACGGGCCGACTAGTTCAGGCCCGAACCCGGCTCAAACCCGAAAATGCAAGCCAGAACCCGAAAACTAAGCTCAAGACCAAATCATGCCCGAAAAAACTCGAAAGTTAAGTTAGGCCTGAAAAATTTAGCAATGTTGCCAAGTTATTTTTATTATGTTTTTGAGCACCTAAGACAAAAAGCACATCTCAGACCGAATTAAGCCCAAAGTTTTGTCAACTTTAGGCCCGAACCCGACCCAAAAAGCCCGGCCCGACTTACAACTCTGTGTAGGCCTACATCTCTATCTCACGACACATCCGCAAACGCTTAGCGACCCAGATGTGCGTCGTGACGCATTGTTTGAGACTCACTCAAAAAATATTGAATAAGCAAAAATGAAAACCTGTGCAGTAGTGTGCATCGTGTTAATAAAAATAAGACGGACTATTGCGTCAAGTTTATGTTAGAGCAGTTGGTTGCCAGCAATTTCGCAAAAGATCGAAAAAACGTCAGGCGAGAATTATGTTTGAACGTTATTATTACTTTTTACTGTACATCTTTGTCTGTTGTCTTGAGGCTACGTGATGTTCTCAAAAAGTATTTTGAGTATACCGAAACGTGGGGCACAAGTAGCTGTTAGGGAGGATACGGCTCCCTGGTCCCCTGTAACGATGGCAGTGGTGTGACCTAGTCGGACCGTTTACAACTGTGTTGCTGTGATTTAACATAGGGATGTGACAAACTAAAACCCCTGTCTGCTGGTTTCATCATCAATATGAATCATGGCTAGGCAATAATAATGATCCATCAGTTCTCCAACCTAAAAGATAACCTTCTGCAGAATAAGAAGGCTTACTACCCAGTCTGCTGCAGAAAAAGTTTGGTTTTACTGTAGGATTCTAAAGACTTCAAAATAGTTATTCACAGCTTTTGCGCGCGTGTCATAAGGTACTGCAAAATGTTCAGCAAAAATCAGTTAAATTTTAAGTGATGCATTGTGTCTATTTTTAATATTTATATCAAACCAAACTAAGTTTTATTTTGTTTTAAGTTCATGCAAGTACATTTTACAGAAAATTAGCATGAAGCATTAATTGGGCGGGCGATGACGATCCACTACTAGGTATAATCGCGTTTACGGATAAAATCCCGAATTGGACAAAATCCCGAATTGAACAAAATCCAGAATGGACAAAATCCCGACCGGGCAAAATCCCGAACGGACAAAATCCCGCATTGGACGAAATCCAGAATCAAACCAACACCAAAGATAAAGGTAGCCAAGAAGTGTACTCACTGCTGGCTTATAAGAACTAATAAATATAAATAGGTAATCTGCCGACAAAACTGTATGTCTTTCATTTGCGTTTGTCGTGGCGACCTAGAAAAACACAGCATATACAAATATAGAGTGATTAAGTCAAAAAACTTTGCAGTTTTGTCGAGTTAATTAGGTGCAAAACAGTTTGTCCTGCAGGGAAAGCCTCGCACTTTTCACGTTTGACGTTAACTCCTGCAGTTTACAGGAAAAGAAACTAGACAGTGTTTAAAATAAATTAGCGAGTTTTGTTCTTGACAAAAATGTAAGCAATTAAGAGGTGAAGAGGAAGTTGGCCCACGAACAAATTTCCTGAAAATAAAATTTTCTCTGTTTCCAATATTGCTTTCTTTTTTGCCAAGAACAAAATTTGGTATGAATGTTTACAAAATCAAATATTAAATGTTTTTTTGCCGTGACTAAAAGGATTTTTTTTGAATTACACCAAAACCGGCAAAAGAGCAATAAAGTTTAGAAAATTATACCTCAGTTCAAAGATTATGTGTTATGGTCATTAAATGTTTTAATAATTTTTTTTTTGGGCCGGGAAGTCGGTTGAGCGGTAATGCGTTCGTCGCTGGAGAGGGAGGTTTGAGGTTGAAATTTCAGGACGGTCAAATCCAGAGGTGGTGTCCTCCAGGTCGTCTTGGCCTCGAGGACACATGTTAAAGTCCTTGGTTTTGGCCTTGGCCTCGAAGCTCAGGTCCTTGGCTTGGGTCTCGAAGCCTATACAAGTCCTCGAAAACGTCGTGTGCTAGGTTCGAGAACAGCATTATTTTTTTAATTGGTTAGAAAAACAAACAAGCAAAACACAACATATCTGACAGTCTGTCAATTGGTTGTTTCTTCTCCTTATTTGAAAAATAATACAATATGATAGCCAACTAAGCCAAATCATACTAAAACTTATTTCAAATGGTATTGTGTGAAAGCTCTAATCGAAGAATAAGGAGACAAAACGCATTGTAAAAAATTGTTGTTTTTATTTCAACTAATACTTCCGGTGCAGGCAGTAAAACTGCCAAGAACTACAGTAAGCCACCAGAGCCAAAACTAGGAATCCGGCGTCCGAACAAACCGTTTTGAGTTGCTATTGCTAAAACATGACCAAGCCTATTCTGTATGAGAATTTAGAAGAAAGTATGTGGGTGATAATGAAATGTAATACAGTATTACCAGGGAAGGCATATTAGTATTCAGTGGTGTAAAGTAACGAAATACTTTTACTTGAGTAGATTACTTGAGTAGTTTTTTTCGGTAACGAGTACTTTTTTGAGTAGTTTTTTTTTAACTGCTTTTACTTTTACTTAAGTACTTTTAGCCTGAAGTAACGCTACTTAAGTACTTATTATTTGATAAAAGTACAAAGTAGTTTTAAAATTTGAGACGCAGTGTTGACTGCACTTTGACTGTGGGCATCTGCAGTCAATCATTCGTAAACGTGCAGTCAGGCTATTCTCTATTGGTTTTTTCTTTCTTTAAATTCCACGATTGACTGCGTTCATGTGCTTTTGAAAACGATTGCATTTTTTTCTAATCAAGTACTGGTAAACATCGACTTCTTGATCACGACTAGGAACCAAAGCTCTACCGAATCGTTAGCCTGCAACATTATAGGTTAACCTTACCATTTTAACACCAATAAAATGCAAACAAATCGTCAGTTTTCCTCAAGCCAAGAGTAGAGTTTGTAGGTTAGGGTGCATTTACAATCGGGCTGTTCGTAGTTAGGGTGAAAGATCCATTCCCGTTTTGCTGTTTTGTAGGACTGGAGGATTAGGCAATTGCAGAAATTTATTGATAAGTGGAGATATGAGATCCTGGCAGGCGCATAGCCAAAAATTTGCAATGGGGGAAGGCTAATTCAGAGGCTGGAAACTACATCAAACGATCTTATCCCAGATTTTGATCGGTTTTCACGCAGATTGAGTCGGTTTTACAGTCCAAATTTAGGCGATCTCCAAAAACAAAAGTCTTCAAAATTTTTTTCTGGCGAACTGCAAAATTTTAACAACTCAAAAAGTACTGCTGTCCTCTAGCCGAGGACAGGCATTTTTCGAGGACTTGAGGCTTCGAAGCCAAGGACTTCAAAATGTGTCCTCGAGACCAAGGACGTCCTCAAGGACTCCACCTCTGCTGAGTAGCACTGTAGCAGTAAAACTTCATCATTGAATAATAAACTGATGAAATGTTTAGTTTCTTTGTTCTTGAGAACAGTGTCTTGCTGTTTGAGAGCGTGGGGTTGAACTGATAAATATGCCGACAAGACTGTATAGCCTAGTGGTTAGAGCATCTGTATATCTGGCTGAAAATTTGGGTTCAAATCTGGTCCAGTCAAGCCAAAGACTTAAAAATAGGTAGCCTACGGCAAACTGTATTCACATCTTCCTGCTTGATATTCTGCATTGAAGGTGATAATGTGCTGCTCAGTGCTTACACCTTTGTATGGTAGAGAGGTGGCAGCTTGCCTCAACGACCCTAAAATCACTCTGCGGTTTCCTGGTCAAGGCAACAAGGTGAATAAATCAATAAAACTGAAAGCAAACATGGTGGAATTCAGGAATTGCGTGATAAACTTTGTCTTGGCAGGCAGCAGGTTTTCTAAAGTGCAGCTAGTAAATTGAATTGGAATTAAATTAAGCTGCAGTCTAACCTACTAATGCTGTGACAGAACACTGGTATCACTATCAATCAATGAATGCCTGTGCTTTACTCACAGTTTCAGTTTTGCTTCTACCGGTTTCTGTCTGCCTTCACATGTCGTGAAATAAAAGCAATCAAAAAAAATTCACGATTAATTTTTCTTCTTTAATCCAAAAAAAGTTTATCGCAGATTTTATTGAATTGCCTTTGGTGCGTGACTTTTGACGCACCCTGTGGATACAGCAGGCTTGATTGATTGATGCATCTTTATCCTCCTTTCACGAGAAAGCGACGGTGGCACTATCCTTTGGTCGAATCCGCACCCGTTTAGGAGTTAACAATTTCCAAGTTTTTCGGTTGACCTTTGACTTCTTTCCATGGGGCTTGTTCAAAGCCACTAAGCAGAGATAATCATCGTAAAGCGTCTTATCCAAGGACGCAACAATGTGACCAGAGTGCAGGTTGAACCCATGTTCATGCAACCAGGGTCGTCGTAAAAATGACGTCTCTACCCTCTTGGCCACGCTGCCGACACTCTAATAAGGCACTTCTGCGGTGTTTTTACTTTTTAGCACATAAATTTAACAATGGCAGTGAATGAGTATTTGAGCAAATATTTTATGAATTGATTCCTTGAATTTAGTAACAAAAAACTTGCACAATTAATGTTTCATGACTTCTCAAGATAATGAGGGGTTAGAAAATCAAGCGCTTGTGGCAGTGATGTGAAGGTAGTTGACCAGTTGTCATTGGTCAATTGAATAGTTTGCTTATTTTGCGTGAATACTTTCAGAAATACTTCTACTTGAGTAGTTTTAAAATGACTACTTTTTTACTTTTACTCAAGTTCTTTTTTCGGTCAGTACTTTGTACTTTACTTCAAGTAGTTTTTTAGTCAGTAACGAAACTTTTACTTGAGTACAATTTTCGAGTACTTTTTACACCACTGTTAGTATTTTACCGTAATTTTGTTAGTATATTTTCTTGAGAACGCCAACTTGTTCCTAACATGCGCAACTTTGAGATGAAAAAGAATAACTCTAATCACTGGCAAGCGGCCAGGGGGGCAAAACCACGTCTACTGAACAATTTGTGTGTCGGAAATAACCGCTAAGAAATAAGAATCCCAAACAACAAACAATTAAATCACAAAAAAAACGCTGTATGAAGGATTATTAAAGTACAATATGCGTGAAATTAAATAAAACTAGAATTGTTCGAATGCCTGGAGTACTTAATAAATTTTGTACAAGCTTTCACAAAAAAAATTGGGCGTTTTTAGAAAAAAAATAATGGTTTGTTATTTTTCCGCTTCCACAATTGTAAACCACTTGAAGGTGCACAGGGCAAATGTCTGTAATGCCTTCATTCTTAATACGAACCTGCTGGGATCCTCAGGTTTTTTGGTTAATAAATATCTTATGTAAAGTTATCAAAGGGTTTTTTGACGGCCGAAACCTTCGCGCTCATTCATTGGCAGGCTTTATAGATGTGAGAAAGACAAAATGCACCGAAATGTAAAGAAAATTGGCTTAAAATCCGAGTTGCGAAATTGTGAGAAAACTGAAGTTTTTCTAACTTAGCATTTACGATATTTTCTTTTCAAATTGCTTTGAAAATTTAAAAGTGTAATCTTCTTTAAAGTCACAAACATTTCTTTTTTTTTCAAAAAAAGTCACTAAAATTAGTTAACGGGGGCATGGCATGGGGATATTGCCCTCGTTTCAAACCCTCTTTTTTTAATACCAAAAATTTTGAGCTTACCAATATACCCTTTACGGTACCTCAATTAATTTTTAGAAACATATATTCACAGTATTTAGCAAAATTTTTAGAAAACTATTTTTGAAAAATTCCGAGGAAAGAAACGGTTTAACCAAACAATGTGGTTTGCATTTAGGAAATTAATAAAAACGTGGGGATCCATAATCAGTGGGCGTTCGCATCGAGGCCCTAACTAATGAAATTATGGCCTAAAATTGACCATTTCTACGAATATAATTTAGCTATATTCAGCATTTAAACAGCGAAATATCGAATGGGGGGCGCTTAAATGGCCTGACCAGATGCTTTCGCAATGCCGTAGCAACTTGGTGTGAATTTTGCTCCGAAATCAGAAGAAAAACAAAAATAATCGCTTTCTGTTGCAATTTTTTTCACAGTCGAATTCAAATGAAGACCAAAAAAACAAAAAATAAACAAGGTTTTCATCCCAGTTTGTGCGATTTTTATCCGCTTAATTGAAATGAAGACCAAAGCAAAAAGGTTTTATATGACGATTTTTTGTTGGTGGTTTTATTGTGCGATATATGTTTTGTTTTGCGCCATGTTTGACCGCCACATTCGAATAAAAACCAAACAAATTAGAAAAAAAGGTATTTTCCGCTTACCCTGTATGGGGGGGACGCTGAATTTTCCATTAGAAAAAACCAAATCTCGATGGGGGACGCTAACTACCGTTGTGGGAACGCGTCCGTCCTACAATTTAAGTACTGGCTATATTTCCATTCACAGATAATGGCCTTGCTTCATTACTACGATACCTCTACGGCGCAAAATCGGCACCAGCTGCTAACGTGTCAAACTTCAAAATGGCAGTCGGTATTATTTAAAAAAACTATTATTTTCGAATTTTTCATTAAAAACTTAACGGAAATGCAATATCTTAGCATTTTCGCGCTTAGAAATTTTTGAAGATTTACCCAACATAATTTAGAAAAATTGGGTCCTCGGTCCTTGGCCTCGACCATTTCTGTCCTTGGCCTCGAGAGGGTGTGTCCTCGAAAAGTCGGCCCTTGGATTTGGCCTCGGATTTTTTTGAATCCTTGTCCTTGGCCTCGAACGTAGTTTCCTCGACTCCATCTCTGGTCAAATCAAACAAAATGATGTAGCGTAGCCAGGGGGGCGGGCTGCTGCCCCCCCATTGGCCTAAAAAGTATGCAAAACATCACGTTTTTACACTTTTGAGGCCGATTTTTACACTACACTTTTGAGGCCGATTTTTGCTCAAAAAACGAAAATAGTCCACCCCCCCAATTGGCATTGGCGATGACAATTGGTCAAGGACCAAACGTAATTTCGACCAGAAAACTGGGTTTCAGCCCCTTTTTTGGGGGGATCACCTAAATTTGGACAAAAATTCTGACTCAATCTGAGTGAAGACCTTTTTTTTTGAGATCACCAAAAGTTGGAAGAAGAAACGATTCAACCTGAGTGAAGACCGACCAAAATTTGCGTCAAGATTGTTTGTTGTTGTTTCCAGCCTTCAAAACAGCCCCCCATTGCAAATTTCTGGCTACGCGCCCGATAATGTGTGTTTAAAGAAATTACGTCAACACATGCGATCAAACGAATTCAACATGTTGGATAAAAAATGTTGGATAAGCGGGCGAAACAGTTTACGAAAGTTGTCACTATAAATACTCTAAGTTTAAGGGCGGTGAATCATCCTACCAATTTCGTTGATTTACAATAGTTAAAATTGAACTATAACTTTTGAAATTTTTTGTTTTAATTTTAGGACTGCGTTTGCAAAGATATTCAACAAATACAAAAAGATATCCCCGAAAAAAGTTTTTGGAAACTCTTAGTTTTGGTCTTCCCGCCAAAACCACAGTAGGCCTAATAGTTTAGAAACCTGTGGTTTTGGCGGGAAGAACAAAACTAAGAATTTCTTAAAACTTTTTTGGGGGGATATCTTTCTGCATTTGTTGAATATCTTTGTAACCGCAGCCTCAAAATTAAAACAAAAAATATCAAAAATTATTGTTCAATTTTAGCTATTATAAACCACCAAAATTGGCTGGATGGTTCACTGCCTTTAAAGAGAATAAGTTATGGGTAATTTCCAAATTACTGTCAAGACAAAGTGATCGAACGTTCAAACACTGGCTAAGCGATCAAAATAATTTTTACAAGAAAGAAGTTTTTGATTTTTGATTGCTTCGATGGTGCTTGATTGTTCTCACTATTTTGGCTTGACAGTAATTAGAAAATTGATAGTGACAACTTTAGTAAACTTTTTCGTCTGCTTATCCAATATTTAACTGCACTATTTCATTCATTTATTCGCATGCGTTGACGTAATTAGTTGCTTGTAAATCGAACGACTGCAAAAGTAAGCAAAACTTAATGTTAATTAATTTTAATGTGTGAGGAAATTAGGGATTGTTGTATTGTTTGGATGCTTTAACAAGGGTAAATGTTTTGCCGAAAACCTTCCGTGTAGTTGTTGTCAATAATGTAATTAAGAAAAATTAAAACAAAGAAAAATTAACATAGTAAGTTTCCTAATCAAACTGTTTGGCACTCCTCTTGAATTCATGTTCGTTAGGTGTTTTTGCTTACGTTTTAGAAAGAAACAGCAGTATTAAAACATTTAATGACCATAACACATAATCTTTGAACTGAGGTATAATTTTCTAAACTTTATTGCTCTTTTGCCGGTTTTGGTGTAATTCAAAAAAATCCTTTTATTCACGGCAAAAAACATTTAATATTTGATTTTGTAAACATTCATACCAAATTTTGTTCTTGGCAAAAAAGAAAGCAATATTGGAAACAGAGAAAATTTTATTTTCAGGAAATTTGTTCGTGGGTCAACTTCCTCTTCATCTCTTAATTGCTTACATTTTTGTCAAGAACAAAACTCGCTAATTTATTTTAAAGGCCACCTAATGTCTGCAAACCAATGCACTTAAAATGCAAGAAAAAAGTATTACTAATCGAATGCTGAAAACCTGGTTTAGATGCACGTTCTCAGTTTCAAGCTTTCGCGTTTTTAAAAAGTGACATGACGTCATTAGACCCAGGAGTTTGGTGCCTTCGACTTTACTTTGTATGGGGCGCCGTTTGTGTACCTTAGTTTGTGCAGTGTTTTTTTGCATATTTAATTAAATAGTCATTTTAATTAAATATACAAAAATAAATATACAAAAAAAAGCTAGTGCAAAAATAAATATGCAAAAATTTTTTGTGCGGACTTTTTTTGACTATTTATTTTTGCGATAAGAAAAAACTGTCGCAGAATAAACCGTTGCAAAATTAAATCGTCAAAAAAACTGCGCACAAAATAAAGCGTTGCAAAAATGCGCTGCAGACATTTCTGTATATTTGTTAGTGGAGCGTGGCAAAGCGCTCTCGGCTGCTCATAGAGCAGATTAAAGAACAGCCAATAGCGCATCAAAGAGCAGCTTTGCCACGCTCCACTAACAAATATACAAAAATGTCTGCAGCGCATTTTTGCAACGCTTTATTTTGTGCGCAGTTTTTTTGACGATTTATTTTTGCAACGCTTTATTTTGTGCGCAGTTTTTTTGACTATTTACTTTCGCAACAGTATATTCTGCGCAGTTTTTTCTTATTGCAAAAATAAATAGTCAAAAAAAGTCCGCATAAAAAATTTTTGCATATTTATTTTTGCACTAGCTTTTTTTTGTATATTTATTTTTGTATATTTGATTAAAATGACTATTTAATTAAATATGCAAAAAAACATAGCACAAATTTGGGTACACAAACGGCGCTCCATAAACTTTGAGCAATAATTACGCCTTTTTTGCACAACACTTTTTGAATAGCAAGCTGTTATCACATGCCTTGCCAAAATCGCCTATCCTCTGCAAAGATAAATTAGTCGAAGGCACCAAACTCTTGGGTCTAATGACGTCATGCCACTTTTTAAAAACGCGAAAGCTTGAAACTGAGAACGTGCATCTAAACCAGGTTTTCAGCATTCGATTAGTAATACTTTTTTCTTGCATTTTAAGTGCATTGTTTGGCAGACATTAGGTGGCCTTTAATCACTGCCTAGTTTCTTTTCCTGTAAACTGCGGGAGTTAACGTCAAACGTGAAAAGTGCGAGGCTTTCCCTGCAGGACAAACTGTTTTGCACCTAATTAACTCGACAAAACTGCAAAGTTTTTTGACTTGATCACTCTGTATTTGTATATGCTGTGTTTTTCTAGGTCGTCACGACAAACGCAAATGAAAGACATACAGTTTTGTCGGCAAATTACCTATTTATATTTATTGGTTCTTATAAGCCAGCAGTGAGTACACTATTAATCTTGACTACTTTTATCTTTGGTGTTGGTTCGATTCTGGATTTCGTCGAATTCGGGATTTTGCCCATTTGGGATTTTGTCCAATTCTGGATTTTGTACAGGATCCTATTAATCGCATAATATGCTCGAGGGTTTAAATTTGTTGTTAGTGGTTTTGAACTTTCTGTACGCTTTTCCGTTTTCAAGATATTGCAGTTTAAAATTATCCGTTTTCTTCTTCCTTCAGTAATGCCATTTTGACGGTACTGTGAGAGATTAACTTTTTAAAAGCTGGCTTACATTTATTGAAAAGCAGCTATTTTTGCTGTTCTAAACCTTTACACTTTCTTTTACAATAATTTCGCCTCAAAATATTTATTATAAATCAAGCCACTTTTTGAAATTTTGTTTCTGATTGGCAACCTGGCGAAATTTCTAAGGGGAAAAAGCCTTTCAACTGTTATTACGCGGAAGATCGTAGTAAGCTCAAATTTGGTGAAATTAGTGTTCAAATCCGTCAAATTTTATTGAGGAAAAATCGAGCAAAAAAATTTCCGACCTGAGTGCCCTTTTAAGATACTCAATGAAGTTCAATCCTACCGTGTTTGAGAGTGTATGCCGTTGTGTTTAATCCATAACTGCTGGAGTACTCCACCACGAAAAAAACGTTCTTCCAATGGCCAGAGGGAGAGTCAATTTTTCGTATTGAATTGCTAGACCTTGGAGCACGGCTAAAGAAACAGCAAATTATTCCTAAAGCGAAATAGGTAGAACTAATTTAATAATTCACAGAGACACCACGTCTTCATTCCTACTTCATTAACAACACCTTAATGCTGTCTCCAAGTCTAAATGGGTAATCATTTTAATCCCTAGTGATGTAGGTGAGGCGGAGTCCCCTTTGCGGGAGCATTTCCGTGTTTCGAAGTCAACTGACTTCATCAGTATGAAGAGGAGTCGACACAATGCAAAAAATTTTTGATCACTGAATCACGCTAACTCAAATGGTAAATTTGAATAACCAAGCTATCGGTATACTAGGCTATCGTCTTCATCTCGAAACTTCAGCTACTAAAAAGGCAGACCTATATTTTTTCCCACGTACTGCCTGGGACTCGAGTTTCGCTTAATACCAACATTTATTGGCAGGGTTGACCCTGGGCCACCGAGAAGGGGGGTACAATTACCCTGGGGCCCATGGACTTTAGAGGGCCCATGGGCTTTAGGAAGGCTATTGGCTTCAGCGAGCCCAGCAGAGGGCCCATGAGCTTGAGAGGGGCCCATCGAAATGACACTGAGAAATCAGCATGTGAGGCCTGAAGACCTTTTTTTTTTGGAAATCACCTAATTTTTACCGAAAAAACCGTTAGAATTTAGGTGAAGACCTTTTTTTTGGAGATCATATCATAATTCGGACAAGACTGCGGCATTTTCTTTGTCTGTTTTGGAGTTTACAAAACTGGAAATCCATCGTATTTGAGCTGGCCCCGGGCCCACATTCGGCTCTCGGCGCCTCTGGGCTAACTTACGAACCAAAATTCAAAATCTGATTAAACTAGCCCATAAAATTAAAATATATTTAACTAGCAAATCATTTGCTGAAAGTAATTAAAGAACGAAAACTTTACTGTAATCTGTGGGTTAAAAAGTTTTTTGTAATTAAGGGTTTTAATTGTTCAAGCACATACTGTAATATCAAAACACTGGAATACGTGTAGCTCTGATATTAGCCTTGGCCCACATGATAGAAATTTCCTTGCTCGCATTAATTACGTGAATTTTGGAAGAGGCGCTAATCCGAACGAATACTTGCTAAAGGCTAGAAGTTATTTTTGCTCGTGCATCTGAAGCTCGAAAAGCTCGGTAAAGCCATTTTCGCTCGCTAAGTTACATGGATCGATTGCGAGATATAACTCGAGTAAAAAACATCGCATTTTCCTCGCCAACTTAACGAAGATTTTGAAGCACTCTTTAAGCGTACGAGGAATTTTTTTGGTCAGAAATTTAATGGCAAAATGTTGACAACTCCAACTAGAGCAAATTTTTGCTAAAAATTAATTGAAATGATCCCTATGTTTGCTTTTAGACTGCTAAGAAGAAAACGAATTCCATTCAGAACCGTTTTCGGTATCGACTGATAAAGAAATATCGAGTAGCGACAGTTGACAAAAATAGCAATACACTCTTTTTATAAGAACAATTTTCTAAGAACATGAAACTCATTTTTGCTCAAAATTTAAGAACAAATTAAAAACAATGCTAGCCTCGGCAGCAAAATAAACCAAAAGCAAACAAAAAAAACTCAAATCAAAGAAATGAAACTAAATTTTGTATTGATTCAAAACGGCAAAGTTTTGGTGATTTTCTTCTGTTTGCAAGCAAAATTGCCACTATTCCAAGAGTATAGAGCGCTGCTTGAAAATTTTTTTGGGCAGAAAGTTGAACGACCGTCAAAAAAACTGTACAATGAGGCAAAAACATGAAAAAAACCTTTACCCAGGCCAATAGAGCATTAGAAATTAAACTCTGTTGTAAACACGGCTACTAAAATTGACATCAATGCTCTCAAAATTTAAGAAAAAATCAAGAACAAATGAGGCTGAAAATCGGCAAAAAATTAAAAACAGCCGGTCTCAACACAAGATTTACTGGTTCTAAAAAAGAACAGTGTACTTCGACTTGCTCACTTTTGAAAAATTTTGAAACCTACTGTTGAAATTTGCATTAAAGTATGCCCACCAATCACCTCAAGAGCGCTTGACGTCATTTAAAAAATTGTGGTATGGTAAAAGTAGTTCTTTTTTATTACATTGAACCAAAAAATGTAATAAACTCTGTCGTTCATTTACTAGTTATAATCATAGAGGATTTTGCGAGCTCAGAATATTACCGCATGGCCCGTAGTATCTTTTTCCATAACAATTGCAGTACCGGTGCATACCGTTATACGCAGACACAGTACGCTTGAACACATTATTTTGAAGAAATGCATTTGACGTCACAATGAGGTACTTATTACGAGCTAACACAACATCTCGAAAATCAATTCAAGCGAGCATATTTAATGCATGTTAGGCGAAACGGTTGGGAAATAGCATTTTGTCTACGAAGGTTTTGCTCATTAACGCCTCTTAGCGAGCGAAAATGGCCTTTACGAGCTCGCTAACATGTCCTGTCACGTGGGCTCTGATCAGCTTTTGCCTACTATTACTGTAAAGTGTATAGTTATTGAGTACATTATAATCTGGACTGGACACTAGGACAATGAGGAATGATCATGCAGGCCAGTTCCAATCTTTGAACTGGAAGCAGAAATCGTTGCGTCCAAAAAAAAATTCAAAGAATATTTTTTTATTCAAAGTGCTCTAAAAGTTTGCTACTATTGTTTATGTCGTCACTTGCAACAGCACTCACAAGATCTGATTCCCCAAGTCCGCTTTCACTGTCTCTTCTTGCTGGATGCATCCATATTGGCTCCAATTAGGGGGTTGTTTTGTTTTCGTAGCGATCGCTCCAAGACTGACGTAATTTTGAGGGCACCTCATTGTCCAAACGTAGAACTGATTGGCGATTTTCCATTCGCCGCAAAACGATAAAGGATTTTTCAATGAACCATCATCTGAGCTTGAATAAGTAAGGTATACAAATTATTCCAAATTACTTTATAGTTTGCGGTTTATATAGACTGCTTTAAAGATTTATCCAAATTATTCCAAATTGCTTTATTATTATTTGGTTTTTGATTGATTCTCTGACAAAAATGCAGTTTTGATTTTTCTGTGGAAAAACATTTTTTGGAACTTTTATGATCCGCAAACTTCAAAAATATCATGTTACGTAATTTTTATTATTTTTCAGATGCTTCATCGCAGATTTTCAACTTAAATGTTTCACAATTGTGAGTTAGCACTTCACTCGCATATCTGCTTTCCCATTACGGTGGTGTTCATCAACATCTGAATTCATACACAGCCTATCCTGGCAGCCCACCCGAACCTTCAAATAACACTCGAGGGCAGGCGCGTAGCCAGGATTTGGAAAAGGGGGGGGGGGGCTATTTTAAAAGAGTGAGAAGTGTGCAAACGACCTTGACTCGAATTTTCATTGAACTTGAATCAGTTTCAGACGGTTTGTCCGAAAATTGAGACGAAATTTCTCGGAAATTCGAAGGTTTTTTCCGCCCAAAAGCAGGTGTTCTCCAAAAAAAAAAAAAGAAAAAGGTCTTCACTGAAATTGAGAGTGATTTTTTGGCCAAAATCCGAAATTCAAAGGTAAAAAATGGTCTTCACCGAAATTGAGAGTGATTTTTCGTCCAATTTCGCAAACTCAAACGTTTGAGGGGGGGCTGTTTTCGTATGGGGGGGGGGCTATTTTCAATTTTTCACAAAAAATCGGCCTCAAAAGCACAAAAAACATGCGATTTTGCATACTTCACAAGCCAATGGGGGGGCTCGAGCCCCCCCCGCCCCCCCTGGCTACGCTACTGCTCGAGGGCAATTTCTACACTTGCCATTGTACCCCTTGCCAATAGTAGGCTATATGTGTATTTCAAACTTGTTTGTTATCGTCATTTTTTTTATTATTGTTTTTTAAATTTTGAATCTAGCCCAGTGGTTCTCAACCAGTGGGCCATGGAGCATTTTGCAGAGGGCCACAGCGCTATTTGAAAAACTGGCTTTTTAGTTCGAAAAAGTTTTATTTGCGCAAAAACTTGCGCATTCCGATGCGATGACCTTTTTCCATTGGAAATGCTCTGACAAGTGACGAAAAATCGCCGACTCCGAAGTGATGACCTTTTTTGTTCGGAGAATTCAACCCTATGACCTTTTTTTTTGAGTTCGTGAGAACGTTTGCAGAAATTTGCAGTGGTTAAAGGCCATGGGATTATCTTCTAAACGAAAATGGGCCACGGCTATAAAAAGGTTGAGAACCACTGATCTAGCCCAATCGTCTAAAAGTCTAAAACAAACTGAGCGTTGTTGTTTTGTATAGCAGGGCTCTGCAATCATGTACAGTCTAAACTCTGAAGAATCGCATTTTGTTTGATAAAAGAAAAACGATGAAATCATGCAACATTGTCAGTTCTCAATGTTAGACGAACTTCGACTGAGTCGTAGAGCTGGAGTTCTGCTAATTTTTCGAACCAGTCAAATAAATTTGATATTAAAAAATAATGGCCAAGACCAGTGGTGCCGGTTTATGTTGAGCATTGGGGGGAATAATTTGCAATTTTACCCCAATTTTGCCCTATTTTCAACATTGGGGAGGATTAAGCTCGACCTCCATTTTTTTCACGTATGCAAATTAAGTGAAGGCCAAAAAAAAGTCTTCACCGAAAATTGAACAGTTTTTGTCCCCGAATTTAAGTGAAGACCAAAAAAAAACCTCTTCACCGGAAATTGAAGAGTAGTTGTCCCCGAAATCACGTGAAGACCATAAAAAGGTCCAAACATCATCCAGCGCTCAGATGAAGACCATAGCTATTGGGGGGGGGATGCAGATGTAGACCATAGTCAAATTATTGGAGGATATATCCCCTTCACCCCCCTGGGTTTCGGCACCCCTGGCCAAGACTATTTTTAATATATTCTGTTTATTTTAGAGACGTTTCCGCTAGTAACTTCAACCATTATCAATCTTATTCGAATAGAATGTTGAATAAGATTGATGTTATTTTTGTTACCTTACTGTTGGTCGAGAGGTAACGCGATCGTCTCTGGAGCGGGAGGTCTGAGGTTCAAACCTCGGGCCGGTCAAATCGGACACAGTGTTGCCAACGGCTTGCCACAGCTGAAACATTTCTTCGAAATCAGCTGTGTTGCACGGGCGCAATGACGCGGAGATGGGCCCCGCAAGCTCGTTACGCACTTGGGCGTAATACAGCGAGTGTAATGAAAGATTGGATTTAGTTAAAATTGCTAGTGCCTCCTACCTTCCAACAATCAGCTGTACATTAGGTCCAGGCCTTTCATCACTGAAGTTGATGTATTGACCCAATACGTAAAAGTCACCTGGAGGAGAAGTTGGCTCCCAAACTGATATTTTGTCTGAATAATAGACGTGGGTTGCTCTATCGACATCGGAGGAAATTATCCGAAGAATTGCATAGCTTTGAGTAAATTCTGAAATTGTTTTTTTTTTTTGGAATTATTTTATTTACGAAATTACAGCTTTGGTCAGACGAAGCAAAAGGGCATTTTCAATTTTCAAGGCAAGATACCTGCTGTGTACCATGTGTATCGGTATCACAGACGGTAATGGCCCTAGTAGCCGACCAACACCGTCTCTTTCAATACTGCACGGCGAGTACGCTGCAGAGAAACTGTAAATAGCAAAGCGTCTTTGGTTTGACTAAACTTGAAATCAAGTCTAAGCCATTTGTGTCAGTAACAGACGACGCTCCATCCACTACTTGATCAATGATGCATTAAAGAAGACAGTAAATTCACTGACCAGGCCAACAGTGCCTACAGTATAGAAAATTGCTAATAGTCATACACAGTAAAATCAGAGCAATGTATAACTATAAAATCGCAGTAAACGGTTAAATGCACTACAGTCTGTTTCGTCGTAAGGACTCGTCAGGTGCTACTGTAATCTTATTCAAACAGAAGTAATCTTATTCAAGTATATGCCAACAGTATATAACCTTACTGTGAATTCTTTCATTTCCGTTAATTTCGAAATCAACTTTCGACGAATATACTGCATGTTCAAGCTGATGCTAACATATCAATTCACGCCAAACTTACCCAAAATGAGGTGCAGAAGAAAAAACCCTCCCAGCATTTCTTCACAATGTTGCTGCAACTAGGCAGAACCAGTCGCACGCACACAAAACTTCCGGGTGCTAGACAGATAAAATCTTAAAACATCGAACTCATACGAACTTTACGAAACACTGACGTCACAACACACTATTTTTATTCACCTGCTACGACGTGACTAATTGGTTACTGCAATTTTCAGATTTGCTGATTCTCAGGCGTCACATACTGCGTTTCTATAACTCACCTATGGATAAATTTTATGAGGTAGATAGGATAAAATTTTAATAAATAAATAAAAAGTATGTTTTGTTTCTCATAAAGCATACTCGTGAGGCATAAACATCGGCAATAACAGTATAACCAGTGGCTCATCCATGGGGGAAGCCTAAGGAAGGGGACTTCAGTCTCCCCGAGCCAAATCACTTAGAAAGTTTAACCCAAAATTGCAAGCGTTTAAACATGTTTTGGAATTAATCTGTGAGTAGGGGGTGGGGGGGTAAGGGGTTGTGAGTAAGGGGTTGAAGGAACTGGCAATTTAATTCTTTAACTTGGTTTAGAATCTTAGCAATTTAGTTGTTTCATATGGCTCTAAAAAATGTATAAAATTTGGTCCAATTAATTCAGAAAAATCACAAAAATCGCCCCCCGGCTGTGATACGCGTGAGTTGCACCAGTTTACTCACGACGTTACCCAATTGAGACATTTTTCAAGCAATAAAATTACCCTTGGGTTAAAGTCCCCACCCCTTTACAAAATCCTGGTTGCGCGCCTGAATGTAACTAATAAAACAACATTGCCCTATAATATACTCGATTATCCCAAACCTCATTAAGCCATTAAATAAAGGTAATGTAAATCCACTTGGATCCACGATATTTTGTACTATTTTAAACAGCTTTCTGATTTTAGGTTAACTCAACAAAAGGCTTTTGTTTTTCATCTAAACTGCCAACATGAGATAAAAGATGGAGGTCTTTCCGTAACGGAAGCTTGCCCACTTGCTGCAACTGAAAACTGATTCATGAAACTCTGATGTTTATAACTCTGACGTAATCAAGCTGATTTTCATTCCCAATGTTTGAGCGTTGATGGGTCTGTGACGGGGTGCTTTGCATAGAGGTTGTTAAGTTGATTGGTTTTCAAATGATTCAAGCTGATTTTCATTCCCAATGTTTGAGCGTTGATGGGTCTGTGACGGGGTGCTTTGCATAGAGGTTGTTAAGTTGATTGGTTTTCAAATGATTCAAGTCAAAACTTGAAAATTGTCTTTCCTGCTGCGCTTGCTTTGCGCTCAATTTTTAGAAATAGTGAAAGAAACAAAACCAACAACAATGCTTACAAGTTTTAATACCATACAGTGCAACTTACCAAATATTTTTTTTATTTTCAAGTGATGGTCAAATGGGACCAAAACGAGTTAAAAATTTACAGCTGTTTGGTAACAACCAAACCCCAGAATTAGTTTTCACCAACGTAATTACAATGGCTGAAATCATGCAATACTTAGGCAAGAAAGATCTTTGCAAGTGCTAGATATTCATCGTAACCGATCAATGGCTAAGTGGATGGAGCGTTTGCTACTATTCTGCGTCAACCAAACCAAAAGCTATAAAAATAATCATTGGTGCTCACATCTTTCCTGCTTGACGTTCAGCAAAGAGGGACGATGCGAAGCCTCCACCGCATGGCATGTAGTAGACGAGTGATGCAGGTTTAAGCCAAAGCAACTTGTATAAAGATGTAATTACGAATTACAATTACTCATCAACGCGCATTGTTTTCGAGTTTACGCCCTATGTACAAATTTTTTCAGCTGTGAAAACGGGTTTGCTGCAATTCCGCTTGATAAAAAGAGAAAAAGTACTTGAGAAAAAATGATTTATATTGCGGAAAATTAATTCCATTTTTTTTTGTTACCGAACGCTACAAATATGCGAAGGCCGACTTGTGGACAAAAATTAAAGTATTGGTAACAAGTTTGCGCCAGAAAACGTATTACGAAATAACAATCACGAAAATCAATTTCGGCTCCTAGCAGTTTACAGTACTTTCATCAATTCAACAAAAATAATAGTGTCAATAATTGCGCTAATTCAGTTGAATCGAGTTCAGTCGTAGAACATCTGCATCTGAAGCGTTAGACTTTTGCTCGGTTCCCAGACGTGTACCAAGCCAAACCAACGATTGCAAAAATTTGTGTTCACAGCTTAAATGCATGACGTTTAACATCAAGTGTGGCAATGTAAAGCTTCATTATTTGTGGGACACAATTATGGAGAGGGCAGATTGAATCAAATACGGCAAAGTCACTTCCACTCTGTTTTGGACCTTGGCCGAGACAAGATTGTGACAGGGTAATTGCTGTAGGCGACAAGCAGTCCGAGAATTTAAGAACGGAAAAAATTGTAATGCATTTTTGCAGAGGTGGAGTCGAGGACGCAACGTTCCAGACCAAAGCCAAGCACTCAAAAAAGATCCGAGGAAAAGGACCGATTTTTCTAGGACAGACCCTCTCGAGGCCAAGGACAGAAATGGTTGAGGATAAGGCCAAAGACGAAGGACACAATTTTTCTAAATCATGGTCGCAAATTTTCCATATTTTTAAACGCAAAAGTGGTTAAGATTTTGCATTTTGTTAAGTTTTCGATGGTGATTCGAAAGTAGTAGTTTTTAAAAATAATAATGAATACCACTTAGAAGTTTTACACGACGGGACCTGATATTGATTACGTACAGTAATGGTATCACGGTAATGAAACAAGGCCATAACCCGTGAATGGGAATATAGTTACATTGTAAACGCAGAAATGGTCAATTTTATTTCCTTAATTTCCCCAGTGCGAACGTTCACTGAACTTGGATTCCTACTTTTTTAGTAGGTTCCTAAACGCACACCATATTGTTTGGTCAAACGATATCTTTTCACAGAATAGATAAATACAGTATGCCATCCCTGGTAATACAGTGTTACATTTCATTATCCCGCAAATACTTTCTTCTAACTTTACACCCAAAATTAAAACGGTCATATTTTTGCATTAGCAACTCAAAGTTGTTTGTGTCCGGACCCCAGTATTCTTGGTTGTGGCTCTAGATGGCTTTAGTGCTTTGCTGTTTGTATCGCCTGCAGCTGAAGTATTATTAGCAGAAATAAAAACAACACTTTTCTGCAATGCTTTTTGCCCCGTCATTCTCCGATGAGAACTTCCACACAATGCCATTTAAAATAAGTTTCCCTATGACTTGGCTTGGCTGACATCAAGCTGTAATATTTTTCAAATAAGGAAACAAACGAATGGAAGGACTAGAAGTTTATGTTGTCTTTTGTTTGCTTATTTCCTTTTTAATCAATCAAAAAATAGTGCTGTCCTCAAGCCGAGAACAATGCATTTGCAAGGACTTGTAGGCTTTTAGGCTAAGGCCAAGGACTTGAGCTTTGAGGCCAAGGCTTTGACTTCAAAATGTGTCCTCGAGGTCAAGGACGTCCTGGAAGACTCCGCCTCTGGCATTTTCACAACTAATTAATATCACTAGTATCAAATAGGATGTAAGAAGCAGTGCTTGGATTAGTTCTTTTCGTATGATTGTAATAATAAGTCAATTAAGATATTTCAATTAAGATAAAAATTGTAATGCATTTTTGCAGAGGTGGAGTCGAGGACGCAACGTTCCAGACCAAAGCCAAGCACTCAAAAAAGATCCGAGGAAAAGGACCGATTTTTCTAGGACAGACCCTCTCGAGGCCAAGGACAGAAATGGTTGAGGATAAGGCCAAAGACGAAGGACACAATTTTTCTAAATCATGGTCGCAAATTTTCCATATTTTTAAACGCAAAAGTGGTTAAGATTTTGCATTTTGTTAAGTTTTCGATGGTAATTCGAAAGTAGTAGTTTTTAAAAATAATAATGAATATCACTTAGAAGTTTTACACGATGGGACCTGATGTTGATTACGTACAGTAATGGTATCACGGTAATGAAACAAGGCCATAACCCGTGAATGGGAATATAGTTAAATTGTAAACGCAGAAATGGTCAATTTTATTTCCTTAATTTCCCCAGTGCGAACGTTCTTAACTTCTTAATTGACTTATTATTACAATCATACAACAAGCAAGTTGCTGGGTTTAAATAGCCAAAATTAAGCATGCGAGGAGGCGTCTTCTCTAGCTCAACTGGTAGAGCAGTAGACCGGTAATCCAAAGGCTGCAGGTTCGATTCCTGTGGGAAGACAATTTTTCGCATTGCTTGTTTTAAGTAGTCGCCGTTCTGGTGGCTCTTCCCTAGGCTTCCGAGCTGGTAGCCTTTAGGCCATAAGCAAGCAAAACGATTAAAATAGTTCTTTTCGGTTGTAACAAAAAAGAAGAAACTGAAACCTGAGTTAAAATTTATCGATATGTGTTCATTGTTGTTCACGGGGCTTTAGCCACATATCTGCAACTGGGTGGGCTGTTTCGGGGGTCTGGGGGCGGAGTACCCAGCCGCGGGAGACAATCAGTAGCGTAGCCAGGGGGGCTATACCCCCCCATTTTGGTCGACATACCAATGGGGGTGGGCATGTCGACCAAAATGTAGAATGAGAAAAACACGACGTTTTTAGCATTTTTGAGACTGTTTTATGCACTGGAGTGGACTAAATAGTGATTTAAAACGTTTTTTGAAACATATTATCAATGGGGGGGGGGCTAATTTTTAAAAATAGAACTAACAAATAAATAAAAACTTTGAAAAATGGTCAAAAATAAGGAATCAAATTTGATCGCAAGTGTAAAAATGCTAAACGTAGGTGTCATCAACAAACGTACTAAAAATCAGGAATATGGGGGGAGGGGAGGGCTATTCTGTATTAGTTAATTACCAATCATTTCTCTCAAATCTCTTTTCATTAGCCCCCCCAATTACTTTGTCTATAAACTGTATACAAAATAGATTACTCCATGTGAGTTTTATTGAACTATTAGATTTTATAATTTACCAGCATCTAAACAAGAGAACTAAAATTTTGCCAATCGCCACCTCCCAAATAGCTCATTTATGCAACCAGTTTAATCATGTTTGCACTGCTAATTTCTAAGCCTCGTTTTAAAAGCAGTATTTTTTTATCAAAATAGCCCTAAAATGAAGTTATTTTTGCAAAAAACGCTAAATTTTTGAGCGCTGGGGGCACCACCCCCAGACCCCCAAACAGCCCCCCCTATTGCGAATTTCTGGCTACGCGCCAAGAGACAATTGGGGGGCTAGGAGCGAATAGCTCTCGAAATTTTTGTCTTTTTTTGCAAAAATAAATTAATTTTAGGCCTATTTTGACAAAATTTATTGCTTTTAAAAAGTGGCATAGAAATTAAGCAGCGCAAAAGCATGATAGTTCAGTGAAACTCACAAGGAGTAGTCTATCTCATCCATATTTTATTAAAAAAGATTATTGTGAGGGCTAATGGAACTAAATTTAAAAGAAGTGATTAATAGTTAACTACCAGGTACATAATAGCCCCCTCCCCTATTCCTGAGATTACCGGTATACCTGTATATATTTTTTGGTAAAGCATAAGTTCAGCATTTTTCAACAAACGATCAAACTTAATTGCTTATTTTGGCCATTTTTAAAGTTTTTTGCGATTTGTGAGTTTTATTTTTGACAAATTATCCCCCCTCTCAATTAATTTTTTAAAAGATGCTTTCAATCATTTTTGAGCCCATTCCTGTGCAAGAGACAGTCTCAAAAGTTCTAAAAACGTGGTATTTTCTTTAGTCTGCATTTTGATGGACACGCCAACGGGAGGGCTCTCGCGCCCCTCCCTGGCTGCGTGCTGTTTTTACTCTGCCAAAAATAGAATTCATTCTGCAAAGATTGAACCGAATACTTAAATCACTCTTTGATTATGCAATATGATCGTGAATCATCCAACGAGAGAAAGCCGTACTGAAACTACGTACGGAGTACGTTTGTAGTCTGTTCAAAAGAGAAACTATGCAAAAATCAACATTAGCTATTCACGTGTTCATCGAAACAGCCACTTTGGGTGTTTGAAAGGCTGCTGTTCTTGGTTCACGCGAAGTGACACAATGCTACGTTAGGCTACAGTATGTAAATCTTACATTAAACTAAAGTATCGCGGTCTTTCAGTGTGAAACAGTTATATCGTCACCCTGACCGCCACAAAGTAAAATTTTGAAATTTAAAATCCTATAGGCTGTTTCACTTACAAAACCAAAGCAAAATTAAAAATCAGGAAATAAAATAAAACATTATACGTTTAAAGCGGGACTGTTGTCGGCTCAGAGGCGGTGCAAGAATCACTTATAACCAACAAGGTTAGGCACGGAATTAGGATATCAACTGAACACTTGGATCATGTTGGCCTTTCATGATGTAGACGAATGTTAGGCGCAGGCGAGTAGCCAGAAATTCGCAACGGGGGGGAGCTGTTTTGGGAGTCTGGGGGCGGAGCCCCCAGCGTTTGAAAATTTTACGTGTTTGTGCTAAAATCAATCGATTTTAGGGCTACTCTTTTGATAAAAATTAATGCTTTTGAAGTGTAACTTAGAAATTGGAAGTGCAAACACGATTAAACTGGTCGCATAAATGGGCTATGTGGGAGATGGGTAATGTTAAAATTTAATTCTCTTGTTTACATAAAATCCTTTAGTTCAAGGTTCAATAAAACTCACACGGAGTAATCTATTTCGTCTATACTTTTTAGAAAAAAAATAATTGGGGGGGAGGGCTAAAGGAAAAATATTTGAGAGATGTAATTGGTTATTAACCAGTACTGAATTCCCAAAGTTTTCATTGATTGGTGAGTTTTATTTTGACAAATTAGCCCCCACCCTGAATCTATGTTTCATGATACTCTAAATCTAATATGATGATACTCTAAATCTCTTTTTAGTCCATTCCAGTGCAAAAAAAAAAAAGAAATAGTCTCAGAAGTGCCAAAAGCGTGGTATTTTGCTTATTTTGCATTTTGGTCGACAAGCCAGTGGAGGTGGGGGGGGGCAATACTTAAATTGTAAAAATTTGCATGGGGGGACGCTTTTGCAGCCTTGACCAAACGCATTCGGAATGCGAAAAGTACTTTAGTGGAAATTGTGTAATTCCGTCGCCGAAATTGAATAAAGATCAAAAAAGGTCATCTCCGAAAATTAAACTGTTTTCCCCCGAAAGTAGGTGAAGACCAAAAAAAAAGGTCTTCGCCGCAAGTTGGGACTATTTTCGGCAGGAATTTGAAGGATTTATTTGTGCTGGCAGGCTCTTTTTCGTCTGATCATCCAGCGATCAAATCTCGATGGGGGGACGCTAAATCTCGATGGGAGAACGCTAATTCTCGATGGGGGGTCGCGTCCCCCCTACAATTTAAGTACTGGGGGGGCTAGAGCCCCCCGCCCCTACTGGCTACGCTACTGGTTAGGCAGTAGACATGCGGATACGCCAATATTTTTTACAAACTAATGCAAAGGATGAAGAACTGCTAAAACCGTAACGCCATAAACTCAAAGCAAAAAGCATTTAGACCTATTCCCGTTCTTCATGATAAAATTTTAATTGCACGTTTTATTCACGAAGTTTCCTTGGCCAAATTCAAGTTTGTTTATTGTTGCCGCTAAATAAACTACAAAAAAACTGCGAAAGTACCTTTTGGTCTTCAAGTCAAGCAGGCTGTCACTTGCCTACTTGTCTGCCACCCACAGTGGATCCTTCAGACTATCCTTTTTTATTGTTAAACGTCAAACAGGAAAACTGTGAATACCAATTTCTATAGTCTGTGGTTTGACACAGCCGCAAATCGAAACTGTGTCTAACATTTCAGTAGCAAACACTCTATTTTTACTTGACCATTGATCGAATAAAGATAGAATTACATGAAAAAATGTTGAACGTGATATTTGTTTGTTCTTTATAATTAATTACTCGTTAGTCAGCGGCAATCAGTACATTTTGGTGTCTAGAAATTGTATCAAAATATATAACAAGCTAACCCGATGCTCGACTTCACTCACTTATCGTGTAAACTGGCTACAAAGCTATCGCATACAACTTTGTAGCGTCACACGCTACGTTACTACAGACGAAACTACAATAAGAGAAATAATTTCACTTCCAGTGCAGTTACATACTGCACGTTTAAAAAAGTACTAAATAAATAGGCCATATACATCGGTCGCGTTTATTTGACGCAGGATGTTAAACTGCAACGTAAAGAAATAAACAACATATCACTGTAGCGTAAACAAACAAAAAACGTTTTCAAATTGGCACAGAGTAGTAAATGAGCCGACTAGTTCAGGCCCGAACCCTCCCCGAACCCGAAAATATAACCCTGAACCCGGCCCCAACCCGAACACTAGTTTGAAGCCCAAATCATGCCCGAAAAAAAACAAAAGTTAAGTTAGATTTGAAAAATTTAGCAATGTTGCCAAGTTATTTTGATCATATTTTTGTGCACCAAAGACAAAAAGCACATCTCAGGCCCAAATTAAGCCCGAAAGATTTGTCAACTTTGGGCCCGAACCCGACCCGAAAAGCCCGACCCCACTTACAAGTCTAAATTGGCAAATAATACATTGGAGGTACAAAGAAACTTCAAAAGTTTGTTTCACTTAGAGTAAACTGCCGGATATTCACTTATCCTCTCGCCAGCACGTATTATCATCAAATATTATCATAACAGTAATTATCGTGATGTCATCACAATATCTAGTGTGATTAGTAGTTACAGCGTTTCATTGCAGTGGTGATCCTCATACAACATATTTATTCGCATTTCTCTTTCGCTCCTTGTTGAATTATGAGATGTTATATTTCTTCTGCTAGGTGGCGCTTGTAAGCTTGATGTGAACTCAAACTCTGGTGTTAATTCAGCATTTGACGACTCACTTTCTTGCAGAATAATTTTCAGTTTTTTTCTGTATCTACAAGATATAGTTACGTTAGTAATTTATAATTGAATTAGAGCACCATTATGAATAACAACGAGACCAAAAGTGATTCGAAATTGACTTAATGACACAATAAAACAAAATGATGAGGAAAAAGTAGAAAAACATTGTCGTAATGACTGTATGCCATGACATTTTTGTAGAGGTTTTAATAATAGAGATTCAAGAATAAATTTTTCTTCTATTGAATCGGTCAAAAAATAATTTTCACAATGTGATTAATAATAGCGTGATTACGAAGATGATTTTTGTTTGACGAGTCCCTGTTTTGACCATCTCAGATGTCTGGCCAAACTTCAAGTAGCCATTTGATACTGCTTAACGTTTAATGAGACCAAACCAACAACTGCTTTTGTAAAGTGCAAGCGATCCAACAAATAAAAGCAATGCTATAAACAAAGTGAATGAAACTTACTTCAAGCAATAAACGAACAGAATGACGCTTGCTATTATTGATGACGCAATCACGGCTGCACTGGCAATCAGCACCACCCGATCTCTCGCCAAACTATTTAATTGTCCTGCCTGGGTAGAGGTTGTATCGTATATATGCGAACCGGTTGTGATTGGAAGACTATCTGCGACAGCTGTTATCTGTTCCAGTCGGGAGATTCTTGCTGTCGTTGCTTGAACTAACAAGAAATTTTTTTTTTTTTAATTCTGTAATTTGTTATCTCTGATCACTGTAGGATACGATACCGATCACCATTATCTGCATAGAAGTGGACTTGCTATAGGTGGCATTGAAAAAAGAAACTTCAATTAATTAGATCAGAGTTGCAAACGAGCCGATTAGTTCTGGCCAGAACCCTCCCCGAACCCGAAAATATAAGCCGAACCCGGCCCCAACCCGAACACTAATTTGAAGCCCAAATCATGCCCCCCAAAAAAAAGTTAAGTTAGGTTTGAAAAATTTAGCAATGTTGCCAAGTTATTTTGATCATATTTTTGTGCACCTAAGACAAAAAGCACGTCTCAGGCCCGAATTAAGCCCGAAGTTTTTGTCAAATTTAGGCCCCAACCCGGCCAGTCCTACAGCTCTGAATTAAATATTTTTTTATTTTTTGCAATAAAAGTGGTTTTATCTACTCAGCACCGATACTGCATAACCGCATTGTTTGTAAAATAAACAAACAACCAAAATTAACTCATGCTCAAAGATAATAATCTAATTTGGCTCAAAAATTGCATTATTAAAATAATCATTAACATTGTAATTATCAAGATATACACTTTATACAGTATACGACATTCTACAAATCAAGATTTAAAAGTTAATTAATTGCTAATGGTGCTGTATCAGTAGTAACGTTTTTGCTCATTCCACAAGATTCGATAAAATTAAAGCCTTTGCTGCAGGCAAAAGTTGGAACTCATATCGATCGAAAATCATCATAATATTCAAATTGGGAAAAGAACAGCCCTTAAATCCCATTTTACACGGGGAGGGATGACAAATAGCCCCCGTTGGATTTTTCGTGATAAATCCCTTAAAAACAGCTTTTCGCTTCGAACCAATTTGACTTTGAGTCAAATGTATTCACAAATAACCCCTCAAAATTTGAAGTTGCGAATACAAGGGAAAGTTTTCGATTTTGAGGTTTGCTGGAGTCACTTTCCGAAATCTGAGCAGTTTTTGGCCTATATTTACAGTAACTAAAAAAAAACATCCAAGTCAAGTTTTTTACTGTTGACCAAAATGTTAAATAAGCCTCAAATGCAATCTCATCAAATTTGAAGTTTATATGCTTTTCCGTTTTCAAGATATTGCAGTCCAAAATTAGCCGTTTTGCTCTTACTTCAGTGTTGGCATTTTGTCAGTATTAAGGCGGTAGATTAACTTTTGGAAATTTGACCTACATTTGTAGTAAAGCAGCTAGATTTTGCAGTTCTAAGCGTTTATTTTGTTCTACATTGTACTCTCCAGCAAAACGTTTATTGAGAATCAGAAACTCGGGGTAACTATTTGTAATTTTATTTGTAGTTGGCAACCCTGGCAAATTTCCAAGGAAAAAAAGTCTTTCTAAAGGAAAATCCAATTTGTTATATTTCAGAAACGGAAAGTCGTAGAAAGCTGAAATTTGGTGAAGGTAGTTTTCAGATTTGTCAAATTTTATTGAAAGAAAACCTCGCAAAAACATTTCCGACCTGAATGCCCTTTTAAATGACGTTGTAAAACGTTTGTGACGTAACCACTTTAAAATCAAGAATTTTTGATTCAGTTTCAAAAAATAAATGTGTATGTGCAAACTTTGAATCGCTTATAACGCCATTGAAAAAGTGACGTCATCCGGTCAAAAAAATGACTGTGAAATCACTACAAAGACGTCATCAACTCAAAACTAGTTTTTTAAAAAAATTTCGGTGAACACCAACCCACATGCCTTCGGTATAGAAGTTAGATAGGGAGACATTTTTGCTCCCTCCGGGTGAATTAATTGCGTTGGCCAAATAGAACGTGCAAAATATGTTTGAACTAACTATATCATAGCATTATTTTGCTGATGTGTTTTTGCTTCTGTTAAAGTTTTAATTTTACAAAACCTTGTCACAGGCAAAAATGCTCCAAATGAGAGTTAAAACAGCATCGTATTTTAATTAACCCATTGTATTTCAATTATTTTCAATTTCGAAGAGTAGATAAGTTTTACGTCTTTTCTCATATGATTGCCATTGTCCTACTTACTCTCTGCTAGGTTTTCCACATCACTCGCTTGCACAGTGAGCTGATATCCAGTGGCTGAGTGGGTGTCATTGTCTGGTTCCGATAAAATAAAAAACGACCCTACGGATCTGTCAGTGACCGGCAGTGCCCACAGTCCAATCCTTCCATTTGCACTGTAACAAATCAAAGCTAAACTTGGTGTGACTGTATGGGCCAAGTGATTTTTACTAACCTCACAATAAAACACATAAAAAAAGCAAAACAAATTTTTTTTTTAATTTTAAAAAAGAAAACCAAAAATCAGGAAAAAATTCGTTTCAGAAAGAACACGAGACAATTTTTTTTAACAGGTGTTTACACGCACTTGCGGAATTTGCATTAGCAGAGTATCGAACATTCACGATTGCTAGTTTGAGTGGCATTCTCTTCCGTTGCGCCATTCACAAGTGCATATGAAAGTTTTCTACTAACTGTACATTGTAAACTCGCCCCCCAAAACTTTCGCAAGGAAATCAAACACTAAAATGATGGCGCAATGTTAGTAGCAGCGTGATCAAGCATCAGGTAAGTGATGATTTGTTTGTTCTTTTGCCGATCACACGAGAGAAGTAAAGCGCAACAGTAAGAGAGCCGACTTCAGCTAATTAAGAAAGTTACACTCCTTTGCCGTTCTAATTCCGAAAGGTATGCGAACCCTCATGAAAAATTGTTTTGCATTGCAGCTAACTTTGCGTTGGTTTGATTTTTATGAAAGAAAATTGATCTTTCATAAAAGATTTTTATGAAAGAAAATTGTAGATGAGGTGTTCGATAATCTAACTTACACTAGTATGAGCTTCTTTAAAAACAATACAAGCACTTACTGAAAATAGAAGTATAAAGGAAGTCTTTCAACAAATTTGTGGTGGACGCATCGATGGGTTTCACGTTCCGGTGGGAGTTGAGTCCTCGTGGTCGGATTTTGTAAAGTTGCAATTCCACTTAGGGCCACATAGTTTTCCGGGCACTTTAGTTTCCAGAATACCATATTTTTGTATACAAGTATTTGCTGGAATTCTATCGGTGGAATCAATTCATCTCCAGTAGCTCTGCAAATAACATAAGATTATTGCCAGGTGACAATTTCATTCTACATCCAATTAACCGCATTTTTTTCGTCACGTACACTAACGCAAGTTTAATCTAAAAAAAATATGGCTAATTGTAAAGAGAAAGCTTAATAATTCATCCCTATCCCAAAAGAGGGAAAAAGTATGTGTTAATCCCTGGGTGAACTTTAGGAGGTAAATCAGCTGACGGGATTATATCGAACACCAACTTATCCAAACAAGTAATGCACCAATTTGATTGTTTAGCTAGTGTATTTTATTATTGTTATCATTTATCATTTAAAGTCAAGATTCAAATTATAAAGCTTCTAATTGTTGTATTTCCTACTTTTAACATCCTGCAACAACTATTTTTTCAACAGACTTTCAGCAAGCAGGGTTCTAAATTAACATCTGCCCGCTTGCCCGAGGCGAGCTGAAACTGCCTCGTGCAAGCTATTTTTCAGCTTTACTTACCCGACGGGCAAGTTAACAAAATACAGTGTCTCGACCAACATCAAGAAGATTATTTCGAGACGCAAATTAGGTCCGCTTTTGTTGCGGAAAAACAAGTAGAGAAAGCTTTTGCTTTATTTTAGCACTTGTTAATCATCACAATTAGCACCTTGTTTAATCGTGCACACATCATTAATCACAATATTAACACTGCTTAATCGCTCGCAGTTTCGTTTGATACTTAAACTCTCTCTGCAATTTTTTGGCGTAAAACGCTGAATTCGTTTTTTGACAAATATTTTGCTACACTTGCCGCGAAAACCGCTTTTTTAGATATCACAAAGTACTACCCGGCGCTACATATAAACAGCGGCGTTGCTAAGCATGGTGGCACCTGGAGCGGGATTTCGTGGTGTCACCTTTTTTCGGTCCAGAAATAGGTGAAGACCAAAAAAAAAACGTCTTCGCCGTAAAATTAATGTGTTTTTGATGCAAATGAGGTTGGAGACCAAACAAAATGAAAAAAAAAGGTCTTCTCCACAAATCAGTGGAGTTATGGTTTCACAACATAATATGGTGTCACCCCAAATAGTGTCACCCTGAGCGGGCCATCCCCCCCCCCCGCCATCTACGCCACTGCATATAAATGACGTCAAGAATAGTACATTTTTTTATTATGATTGTTTTATGATTTTTTCGATTTTCTAACTTTTGCAAAAAAAATTCAGACTTTCTAGCTGGTGTAGTTTCCAAAATATTTGTGATGATAATGCGTTTGAGACAAAATGTCAACGTTAATAAACATAATTGTTACCGTGATAATTTAAGTAAATTATAACCAAAAAAGTCAAGTTTTGCCTAAAGCATGATCGTGAAAAAGTTACTCATTACGTCACATTTACATTCCAATCACGCACAAAAACTTCATTCTTGAAGATACGCGAATTTTACAAATTCAGTGTTTTTTGCCAAAAATAAGCGCATTTCACGAATTTTTCAAAGTGAAACAACCTCAAAACTTATTGTGCCAATTTACTTCTGGCAAGTTGGGATTTCCTCGCGCAAGTAAGCATTTGATATCACTTGTCCGACGGGCAAGTTGATAAAAAAGTTAATTTCAACCCCTGATAAGTATACTGAAGAGGCATTTGCGATTGTGCGGAAGGTAAAAAAGCAACCTTGCTATGGGGATTCTTTGGTTCCAGCATCTGCTTCTTTCATTGCATTCATATTCACTATTCACGAAGTTGCGAGATTCTACACTGCGATTCACATATTGGCCAATCACAAAATAATCACTAGATGGCAGCACAGGCCTCCACACAAGATCATCATCCAATAACTCTGCTCTAGTCCAAACCACCTCTAATGCAGCTGAAGAACCTTAAAATAAATAAAAAATATTCATAATTTTTTATCTTTGAAATTGCTATCTCCTAGCCAATGCAACTTGGTGAATAAAATGTAATTACAGTTACAATTGCAAAGTGGTCTTCAAGTCATGCTGTCACCTGCCAACATGTATGCCAATCGACCTGCAAGCCACACATGGTGAAAGTTTCGCTCTATTTCTTACTTCCTATTGCTGAATGCCAAGTAGGAAAGCTGTGATTACACATTTTTAGTTTGATCCGGCTGGGAATCGAACTCGTGTTTAGGTTTCAGTAGCAGAAGCTTTATCTATTACTGATTTAGTCCAGTGATCGAATTCGTTTGTAGGTGCTCGTGCAATTTGTACAACTGTACATGCTGAGTAAAAGTGAATTTAAGGCGTTATTCAAAAATCTCATAACTGTTGAAGTAATTAGCACTTGGTGTGGAGTTATTAGTAATATTAAATGTCGAGAATGTGCCAAAAATACAAGTACTTTTGTAAACTGCATTTAGGCTTCTTTCACGCTCATAGCCTACCAGACCACGAAATTGCCGCAATAGATCTTAAAACTAAGTAGTTACGTAACAATAGATCTTAGTAATTACAAGATTCGTGATATTTGCATTTGTTTTATTACATAATAGATACTACAATCTCAATTACAGGTAATTATTTTAACATGACCACTCGATTTGTTACATAAGGTATGCAATTAAACATTATATCCAGTCAATAAGTAAATATTTCATACTTACTTGATAAACAACAAAAAAATGTCAAAAGGAAAAAGGTCGAAAACGACAATAACATTTTTTGCTTTGTAATTTATTGAATGTCAAACGAAAACCTAGACTATTTTGTAAATAATAAATGATCTGTAAAGTTTTTGCACTGGAGTAATAAAAAACAATAATACTAAAACTGTCTAAAACTTTAAGATTCCAAAAAGCAGATGGTATATTGTACAATTTGTTTCACTACTTCGTATTTTTACTTTATGGTTTAATGTTTTTGTGAAATAAAATTGATCACGCTTATGTTATTCAGCCATGCTTTGGTGGTTATTTAGCATTAGTGTGAATACGATATATATTTTTTATGCGATTTATGTCTTATTTTCATTTATTCAAAGTGATAAGTTATTTTGAAAGTATTTTGTAATTTCATTAAATAGATAAAAAAGCAGGTTTGTTATATTAATGCTTGAATTGGGGTCGGCAAACCTGATAAAGTGCTTGATGACGAATCAGAGCTAAGTATTAACTAGTGATAGACCACCACAACTTATCATGCCCCTACAGCATGTTTCGCCCGTATAGGCTCTTCAGAAGGCTAAAATTTAATCTAGTCTGAACAAAAAAAATTTAATCAAATGACCAATTAAACATACAATACTAGAAAGAGATAATGCCAGCTGTTAAATATTAATTCAATCTAAATTTGTTAACTGTTAAGTGTTAATTGTAATGTGAATGGCTCGAGCAAGGCGAAAATCCAGTAGGGCGTCAAAGACATACCCCATTGCCATTATAAACATAGAGGGACACCTAACCCGATACAAAAGTGTTGATTGTTGAAATTAGGTACGGTGGAAACACATGATAAGTTAGCATCATGCAGTATAATTGCTGTAATCATCTTGAAATAAACATCAGCTGCAAAATACATTGACTTCCTCTAACTAGCAATAAACTGGAAGAAAGTATCCGGTATTTATTGGAATGTGGTCTGCAAATTAGACCTGCACAATTGTCGTACGGCTGGATAAATCGTAGCTGATTCGCAAAAAGGAAATTTCATAACCCTTATATGGCATAAAGTTCAATCAGCAGCACCCCCCGAAAGCTTGGACTTATCTCTTGAACGTGAAAACTCTTGTAGGTTAGATTAGACATTATTTCCTCGGGTTTAGTAATCGATCAACGCTCCCTATTCTAAAAAAAAATTGAAAAAATTAGTGGGAACTACCACGGTGGTTTATGGTTTATCATATCATCATCAGTTAACTTGGTAATTAAAAAATACAATCAAGATAAAAAAAAAAAATTACAAAATACAAACAAAAAGTTCTTTTTGCGGCAAGCAAGAAGACCAATGGCGATATTGCAACTGTGATTTCATTTTAGAAACCTTTAAAAAAAACGAAAATACGTAAATTTTGTTAACCAATATTTTATTAACCAATCCCATGTTAAACCAATCTCAATGGGAACCGGACAGTTGGTCGAGCAGTAACGCGTTCGTCTCTGGAGCGGGAGATCTGAGGTTCAAATCTCGGACCGGTCAAATCGGACACAGTGTTGCCAACGGCTCGCCACCGCTGCAACATTTCTTCGAAAGGAGCTGTGTTGCCCGGGCGCAATGACGTGGAGATGGGCCCCGCAAACTTGTTACACGTAATACAGCGAGTATAATGAAAGATTTGATTTGATCTCGATGGGAGAATAAATAGCAGTCTTTAAAGGCGGTGAATCATCCAGCCAATTCCGGTGGTTTACAATAGCTAAAATTGAACTATAATTTTTGATATTTTTTGTTTTGATTTTGGGGTTGCGTTTGCAAAGATATTCAACAAATACAAAAAGATGTCCCCCCGACAAAAGTTTTTGGAAACTCTGAGTTTTGATCTTCCCGCCAAAACCACAGTTCTCTAAACTATTAGGCCTACTGTAATCTTATTAAACTATTAGGCCTAACTATCTCTAAACTATTAGGCCTAATAGTTTAGAGATAGTTAGGCCTAAACTATTTAGAAATAAACTATCTCTAAACTATTAGGCCTACCACAGTTCTCTAAACCATTAGGCCTACTGTGGTTTTGGCGGGAAGAACAAAACTCAGAGTTTCCAAGAACGTTTTTCGGGGGGACATCTTTTTGGATTTGTTGAATATCTTTTCAACCGCAGTCCCAAAATTAAAACAAAAAATATCAAAAATTATAGTTCAATTTTAGCTATTGTAAACCACTGAAATTGGCTGGATGATTCATTTATAAATACCGTATTATAAATGATTTTTTTCAAGTTGGCGAAATTCACACTACTAACAATATGTCATTACCTAGTACCCACATTCATTTTATCGTAATTGTTTGTAAGAAAGGAGAACTACCTCAGGTAACAAAGAGGTGACCCAAACCTTTTTCCACAAATCCCTTCATTCGCTAAACCACGATTTAATTCGTTTAACTCCATTCCACTAGCAACCCTGCATTTTGGAATTTTGTGACATCACTAAAGGCAGATTTTGCAAAATTTTTCGCAGACTAAGAAATGCGCTGTTTGATGAGAAAGGTAGCTTAAAAATATGCTTTAGCTAGCGATTCCAATTCAAACTAAATTTATCAGTGACATTATGCAAGTAATATAATCCCCTGTATCAAAGTTAGACCAGTTTTGGTGATGTTTTTAGCCTATGAATGACATAAAATTTGAAGCCAAAGACGTTCATAATGTAGATCGGCAGTATTTGTACGGTTAGCCTAGGTCTACAAGTACCAGTGGCAGTAGCCATATTTTTAGATTTGGTTAGGCTACTTACAGCTACCAGTTGGTAATCGCGTTTCTTATTCTGCGAGAAATTTTTGCTATATCTATATCTTTTGTGATGTCACTAAATTGCAAAATGCAGGGTAGCCAAACGGATTAAATCGTATTTTCGCGAATAAAAGGAATTGTGGAAAAAGGTTTGTAGCACCTCTTTATCGTCTCAAGTAGTTCTCATTTCTTCAATAAAACCGATCTCGAGCCATAGGCGTAGCCAGAATTTTTGATTGGAGGGGGGAACCAAACCACAAATTACATGCAATGTCGTCATCAGAAATTTTTGGAAGAGGAACTTTTTTGGGACAAAGATAACGTAGAATGGAAGACCAGAAGCCGAGATTTGGTTTACCAAAATTGAAAAGTGAAAATGTCAAAATTGAGAGACGAGTGTAAGTAAACTAGTGTAAGTTAAACGTATTACGGACGGGGGTCTAGGGGCGAAGCCCCCGCAAGCTAAGCGATTTTTTGAAAAAAAAGCTGTTTCAAATGCCATTGGATCACATTCCAGACGTGCTCAGAGCCATTTGAAAAAACTAGATTTTTAACATTAGAAAGACAGTTAAAAAAATTGAGTTGTTCGATTCTCCTTCTACTTACAATTTAAGTCCAACACACGTGTAAAATCTTGCATTTTGGGGTTAAATTTTGTAAGTGTTTTGGCCCTGATAGGGGGAAGTGAGATATATTGCTTTCTGCAATATTTTAGCAGCAAATAATAAAATAACCCATTCGAAGGTATTCCTTGGAAATTTTCGTTTCCTCATGAAAACAATCAGTTGCAGGAGTACATGTACGGCCAAGGGGCCCAGACCTCCTTTACTCAAAGTTAATAATTTGTTTAATCAGCGTTTTTCCTAGCTGATTTTTTTTCAAAAGAATATTGTCGCGTAAAAACTGGCAAGGTGGAGGTGAATTGTTGTTGAAAAATAGTACAATCGATAGTTACGCTTATTAACCATATTATTGACGGGGCCGGATTTACATTGCGTGGGGCGCCTGGTACTTTGAAAATTTTCCCAAAATCTTCTTACCAAATATAAGTAAAGACTAAAAAAAAAGGCTTACCATCTGAGAGCGGGGCCTCTGGTACTATGCCATGCGGTAAATCCGTGTATGGTTATTGCGTTACGTTCATAAAAAGGTAAGATAAAATGTTATTGGTTTCATAAAAAGGTTATTGCGTTACGTTCATGAGTGCCTGAGATCAGAATTGAAAGTGGGCCGGACTTTTCGGGTCGGGTTCGTGTTCAATGCCAAATCGTGTTCAATTCGGGTCGGTTTCGGATTTGGCAACATTGCCAAATTTTTCGGACCTAACTTAACTTTTGTTTTTTTTCGGGCATGATTTGGGCTTCAAATTAGTTTTCGGGTTCGGGCTTATATTTTCGGGTTCGAGCCTGAACTAGTCGGCCCGTTTACAACTCTGCCTGAGACAGCACATGTTAGAACAAAAACTCTTAATTTCACCCAGGTTTCGCATAGAATTGAGGGGGCCCGGGCCCCCTGGTCGTCAATATTATTGTTTAATACTGGTTTACGCGTGTATGTTATACACGAAAACTGCAAAAAGAAACTGAAAGTGAAGAAACAATAGGCTTTTTTGTCATATTTTTATCATTGGTGGCACTTCAATTGGGGGGGAGGGCCCCTGGGTCCCCCTTTGGCTACGCCTATGTTTCGAGCAGTATCTTAAGAACAAAAGCCAGTGCAATGCATTTGTCTGTAATCAGCAAAACTTTCTTGATCTTTTTTACATTGCTATGGTTTATTTTTCTGAAGATAACTGTATTTTCATTTACGTGATCTATGTAGAGTAATAAACGATAATTTTTACCAATCAACAGGCTTGGCAAAAATTGTCGTTTATTACTGTACCTCGCAAAATCATAAGAACAGTCAGCCTCAATCCATAATTTAGTGGTTTTTATTAAAAAAAAAGATATGCAAGTGTTCCTTAGTTTCAACAAAGTAACCAAAACTTTTCTCTAACTTATTACTCTTCGATGATTTGCATTCAATTTTGCAGTAAAAAGTTAAAATCTCATGTATAACTGACGAATTTACAAGCTAATGATTACATCTAGCTGATACTGTTTCTGTTGCTATATTTTATGCATCAGTCTAATGGCTATCCTGTGACATATTTGTCAATTGAAATGTTAGACTAAAAAGTTCTTCAAATAAATAACATACATGATATCGTGCTTTATATCTCACTTTGCAAAGTGCAAAAGAAAGCTCAATAAGTGGTGTCATAATTCCACGAACAATTAAGATTATTTTATGAAATTTCGTGACTGTGATAGTAGTGACTTACGAGTCTTACCTCTTTCGAATGTAGCAATGCAATTGCGTTTTTGTTGTTTGTGTTAGTGAGAAAATGGTAATTTCAATAAACTATGGGTCGCGATTAAGTTTGGGAAGTTTTTAAATGGCATTGGTGTTATTCTCATTATTTTGTGGAAGGTACAAAAGGGTCAAGCACCAGAAATATATAGAAATTTTCAGAGTTGGGTAAAGCGCAATTAGAAGCGCTAAGCGCAACTTCCACAACCTCCGCAATTGCGTAAGTTGCGTTGCGCTTTATTTTTTTATTTTGAAACTTTGCAGAAGTTGCGTTGCGGAATAAAGCCTTAAAATTTGTTGCACTTTAATTGCGTTGCGCTTTCAAAATTTTTTTCGGTTAAAAGCGCAATTTTATACATTGAACTTAATTTTGCTCCATTTCGATCGTGATATAGATAAATGTCAGGCTTTTTTAGCAAATTATTTACTCTTTTTCAGTCTAAAATTGCAAAAAATGCTGTATTTGCATTGTGTTGTAAAATTTCAATTGCGGAAGTTAGGTTGCGCTTTAACTTGATACAAAAATGCCGTTCCGCAATTGCGGAATCGCGTTGCGCTTCAACTGAATGAAAAAGTTCATTGCGGAAGTTGCGCTGCGCTTTGGAAAGCAAAAAAATTAATTTGCGCATCTTTGCGCTGCGCTTTCACTGATTAAAAAGATCGTTGCGCTTTTGATGTAATGTTATTTGCGCCCACCTCTGGAAATATTTGATAAACGTTCCGCATATAAGTTTTGCTTTCCATGTTATCATAAACTACAAAATTTTAAAGCATTCAAAATCAGAAAACAAAACTTCAATACGTTACAGCAAAATCAATTACGAACTCTTCAAAACTTCAATTACTTGTATTCAATAAACCTTGTTTTTTTTACGTGAAAAACGAGTTCAGTAGTCCATATTTTTTCTAAACCGTCAAACCGAGGCTGCAAGGACTTCTTTTTTTCCGCTGAGGAAGAAGTGGAGCATTGTAACAAAAGCGCTACCTTATCAAAAAATTTTTTTTGAAAAGGGAGCGTGTTGGGTGGTCGCCTGGGGGTTGAGACTTACTTTAAAACAATTTTAGAATATTTTTCAAGCGCATATCTACTAATCCCAACAAAAACCACCGCATTTGTAGCTTAAGTAGTTCAAAAAATTAATTTGGGTGAGCAAAGCTCAAAGTTTATGTATTAAGATGATTTGTAAGAAAGATGCGAGATATAAGAGCATATAAGATGCGACGCGATAATCGATAGTTTCAATTTATTCTTTTTCTGTATTGCAATCAATAAAATAACGTGAGCTTTTACGAAACATTTATCCTTTGTACAATGTTATTTATTACGCTTCTTATAATACGACCTTTTAATAAAAGTTCAAAAAATGCAAACGTAAATTACAAAATAGTTTCTCGCATTTTCACATCATGATTCCTGAATGTCAAAAGCAAACTTCAAACATTACAATTAAGAAGAAGTTTTCTAAACTAATATAATTTTTTTAAACTGCTGCAGAAAAAATGACGTCAAAAATCAAGAATCATTTCTTTTGTGCAATTACAACAATCAAAACAGTACAATCGCTAGTGGAAATTGACGCAGGGCCAGCAAAAGAGCACAGTATATTCATCCAGTTCCAGCACAGGCACATGGAACAACCATATACCAAATTGCTTACGAATAAAGTCAGCGAAAAGAAATACAAATAAAGGAAAACAAAAACATAAAAAAAACACAAAAAAACCTTTACAGAGAAAAAAGCAAAGTATACAAAATTAGGATGCAAAAGCTAGTGCCAAATGAATTGTCCAACCAAATATAACTTAAATTTTTGATAATAACGTTACTACTGTGTATTTGAATGAGAATCTCCCACTTGTATCAGTTTGATCTGGCTGCAATGCACTAAAGGAACATTTACGCTGGACGAAAAGAAACGCCAAACAAAGGTTAGGAACCTTCGCGAGCGGTCGCTTACGTCATTTGCTCAAAATAGGCTAACTACTCATCAACAACTTTGTCTTAGTGAAGTAAAGCAACTGTTCGCGAAGTTTGCGATTGGTCGTAGCCTTTCGCAAGTTGTCGATAATGTCAAATTTTGGTTGCTTTGCGTCCAATGTAAACGCACCTAAACCTTAATAGAATGAGCTTTATAACTTTTGTGACAAAGAGTAACTCAGATAATCTGATGTAACCAAGACCTATATACTTGCATTCTCAATATTTTTAGTTTTTTTTATTGGTGAATGAAAAAACTTTTATATATATAAATGAGTGGTTACGTTATAATTGAAAACTTAATCATCAATCACATTCATATGAAAAAACGATGTTGCCAAAAAAAAAAAAATAAGCTAAAACTAAAATAAAACGAACTCGAAGAGCTCAAAAAGAAAAAATAAAACAAAAAACTATCACAAACTCACAACAATTACTTTTAACTCAGACACGTTTTCAAATTGAATCCAACACTGGGGTCCAGCAGAACGGCTTAAAGGTGACGACCAATTATTGTGAAAAATCGCCATTCTTGGGGAGAAATTTCAATTTTTTCCCATTTAACTTTGCGGCGCAACCCGAGATCCGTGTTTGGGTGCATTTGGTACATTATCGTCCCCTCTACCAGGCCCAAGTCTAAAAAATGATACCTTTTTAACAGGGGCCCCAGCAGAATATTTTAACCATCAATTTTTGTCAAAAAAAACGCCATTTGGGGGGAATTTCAATTTTTTTCCATTTAACTTTTTTTCTGTTTGAGCTTTTCGAGCTTGTTTTATGCTATTTTTAATTTTTTTTGTTTTTGGCAACATTTGTTGTATATGATTGTGATTGATGATTAAGTTTTCAATTATGACGTTAGGGTGACCATATTTTTACCACTAGAAAGGAGGACATCAGAGGAGGAGTCGAGGACACAAGACTCGAGGCCAAGGACAGAAATGCTTGAGGCCAAGGCCAAGGCCAAGGACCAAGGAACAAGCGCAAGTGCTCTCCAAAAAAAAAAAAAGAAAGAAAAAAACGTCTTCACAAAAATTTTTCAGGCAATCTCCAGAAAAAAACGTCTTCCAAAAATTTTTTCAGGCGCTCCACAAATTTGTAACAATTCAAAAAATAGTGCTGTTCTCGAGCCGAGGACGGGCCAATTTTCGAGGACTTGAGGCTTCTAGGCCAAGGACGTCTTCGAAGACTCCACCTCTGGAGGACATGTCTTCAGAAAACTTCAAACTTATCAACGCAACTAGGCTTTTCTAAGCCATATATCTATTCTAAACCTTCCTTTCTTTACTACGGAAACAAAATGTATCATATCCACAAGTGATGCACTTTGCTTTAAAATTATTCCTTTCTTTCCCGAAAAACGGATACTTCTGCTGTAGTTCCTCAGAAGATTGTGATTTTCTCTTGGGCATGTAAGTAACTTAACTACGTTAACAGACTAAACTCGTCTGAAAATATGGTAGTTTTACTTTTGGTCTGGCCTACAACCTAGGAATATTTTCTTGCTAAACCGAAGCGATTCTGCCTAACAATTGCTATCTAAATTTCCGTTGGAGCGTTAGTTGTATTTACGTCAATCGAAGGCGGAAAACTATATTAACTTTGTGTCGGCAACACACTTACACGAGGACTCTGTCTAAGCGGTAGCCTCCTACCGCTATCAGAACGATCAATTTTATGACTTCTTGTAACTAGAATATGACATCGCAAGCGATATCCGGGGACTTCGAGAAAGTATCCAACTTTACTGAACTAATGAACTTCACAATTGCGTTAAGAGTGTTTATGGTTGTTAACAGTCAGATCTGAAATACATCGCTTTCGAATTTCATTATATTCCATTAACTTGATCAGGATTGTGGTTAATGGCATTCAAAATTTAAATCTCTAGGTATCTACAAACTGTCAATCAAAATTTCACTACTCTTCTTAGTTCACTTTCGACTTTTAAGGAGTTTGTTGAAATTTCACGCAGCAGCGCAATTGTTAAAATTGCGGTTACTAACAAAACCCTCGTTAAAACAAAAATTTTGACACGGGCCTAACCTTTTGCCAATATAATTTTCGAATTTGTAACTTAGGTTATCTTGACCAGAAATTTGACACGCTATCCTTTATACCAAACCTACACCCTCCACTAGCCCACTGCAATAGTGTTCTTAAGAAGAATGTTATATAAGCACATGTATAAACACTCCTACTGATTTTTCTCAAAATTTAAGAACTAAATCAAAACAATGCCGGCCTTAGCAATTAGCATGGAAAAAGATATGTACACAAACAAAATTTAGAAACAAAAAATCAAATTCTTTTAAATTTATAGGTAATTTTGCAAAGTCTAACTTTACGATGACTTCATATTGAAAACTTATATTTATTAGGAACAATGTACTAAGAAAAATAATAACACGCTATAGACAGTATCCAGAGTCTTAGGCTATAGGCACAATCAAACCTTTGATTAAGAGCCTAAGCAGTGCCGTCGCCAGAGCAAAGGAAGTGAGGAGCACTAACCGGAAGTGGGGGGGGAGTACTAAAATAAACTGAGTTTTTGCATATAATAACTGATCTTTAGATGATGGAAAGCTACCAATATGCGCAATTTCAAAAATTCTGTATTCATGTCTAAAAAAAGAGAGACCTGCAAGGCCGGCAGCGTTTCTTAGCTTGTTTCGTCTGCGACCCAAAATCGCTTGAAAAATCTATTTACAGCAGTGAATCAGAGTTGTAAATGGGCCGACAAGTTCAGGCCCGAACCCGGCCCAAACCCGAAACTATAAGCCCGAACCCGAAAACAAATTTGAAGCCCAAATCATGCCCGAAAAAATCCGAAAGTTAAGTTAGGTCTCAAAAATTTAGCAATATTGCCAAGTTATTTTGATTATTTTTTTGCACACCTAAAATAAAAAGTACGTCTCATGCCCGATTTAAGCCCGACATTTTTGTCAACTTTAGGCCCGAACACGAACCCGACTCGAAAAGCCCGGCCCGACGTACAACTCTGCAGTGAATGCTACCAGACAAACAACCAAAATTTTGGTAAGAGGGGTGAATAAAAAGTTGTTTTTTTTTTGCACAGCAATTGTCTGATTTAGGCCCCGTGCTGCACAAACTGATGCAACTCAAGCGAGTTACAGAATAATCACTAAACATGTTGTGACTGTGGACGGGGGCCTGGGGGCGGAGCCCCCAGCCGCTGGGCAATTTTTGTGATTTTACAGCAAAAAAGTAGCAATTTTAACGCCTTTTTAATCATATTTCGCACTTTTGGAAGCCAGCGTATGAATAACTAAATTGCTAAACTTCAGAAGTCATTTCAAAGAATTAAATTGCATAGCCCGTTCAGCCCCCCTTACTTCAGGTCAAATTTATCATACGTTTAAACCCTCGTATTTTGAGGTTAAATTTTTCAAGTGACTTGACCTTCGGAGGCTTAAACCCGTTCACCCTGGTTGCACCACTGACTGCGACTTCAAAATCTTGAGTGTGCTCTAAAAATCACAGCAGCTGGTCTTTGAAAAAATGTTTTCACGTATTGCTTCATGTCATAATCACCAGCGAAGTACCGGTACTAAACAATTCTGCAGGCTTACATCTCTCTTACGAGACACATCCGTAAAGGCATGTTAATAAGACGGACTATTGCGTCAGATTTATGTGCAGCATTTGGTTAACAGCATTGCTTGATATAGTTGTGGGCGGACGCTTGGGTGTGAATTTTTTCCCGCCTACAGGAACATCTGACTTCGCAGGCCCGTTTCGGAATGGGCTGTTTTTGATTGAAATTGGTGTAATTAGGGTTGGGTGGGTAACTTTAACCTAAATTTAATGTGTTTTGTTGTTCGGCCTGTGGCGTCGGATGTGCCAGTGGGTGGGAGATTGTGTTGTTCAAGTGCTTACCTATTTAGTGTTATTTTGTATTATTATTTATTGCCAAGCTTAAGTTTACGCCTATTACTGTTAAGTATTGCTATAGGTGCAGTAGACTTAGATGACCGCATGGTCTTTCACTGATTCCTTCCTGCGTACTTTTAGCGTCTGGTAAAATAAACTTAACTTGGCTTGACTTGACTTGCCAGCTATTTCACAAAGAATCGAGAAAACGTCAAAGGAGAATTACAGTATGTTTAATGTAATTATTATTTTTACCATCATTGTCTGTTGTCTTGCCGTTACGTAATGTTCGAAAAACAGTACTTTAAGTGAACCAAAATGCGGGGCACAAGCAGCCGTTAGGGGGGGCACGGCCCCCCCGTAGCGACGGCACTGAGCCCAAGACATACTTTTTCGGAATCGACATTCGTCTTTTATTCCTCGTCAGTACAGCTAGGACTACTAACAGGAATGAACATGAACGTAGAAAGGCAAAGAATCGCAAAATATGTCTTTGGCTGTTAATCACAGGTTTGATTGTGCTGATGAGACTCTGGATACTGTGTATAACTTACACTAATTTACTCAACTCTATCTTTTCCAGAACCCTAGATTTAATTTAAAGAACAAACGATGCAAACGAGGGCCCACATGATAGGACATGCTAGCGAGCTCGTAAAGGCCATTTTCGCTCACTAAAAGGCGTTTACAAGCAAAAAACGACGTAGACAAAATGCTATTTCTCAACCACCTCTCCTAACATGCGTTAACACACTGCTAGCTCGAATTTCTTTGCAGATGTTGTGTTAGCACGTAATAAATACCTCATTGGGAGGTCAGATGCATTTCTACTTCAAAATAATTCGTTCAAGCGTATTGTGTCTGCTACGCGGAATGCACTGCAATTGTTTTGGAAAAAAATACTATGCGCCGAGCGTTAATATTCTAAGCTTGCAAAATCCTGGATTGATGATAATTAGTTAACGAACGACAGAGTTTAACTTTGTTTTTTGATCAATGTAACAAAAAAGAACAACTTTTACCATACCACAATTTCTTAAATGACGTCAAGCGCTCTTGAGGTTGTTGGTGGGTATACTTTTATATCAACAGCAACAATAGGTTTTAAAATTTTTCAAAAGTGAACAAGTCAAAGTACACTGATCTATTTTAGAACTGCTAAACAAAATTCTCAAAAAACACTTTATACTCTTGGAATAGTTGCAAGTTTACTTGCAAACAGAAGAAAATCACTAAAATTTAACCGTTTTGAATCAGTACAATTTGAATTTTTTTTCCTTTGCTTTTGGTTTATTTTTCTGCCGAGGCTGGCATTGTTTTTTATTTGTTCTCAAATTTTGAGTAAAAGCGAGTTTCACGTTCTTCGAAAACTTTTTCGTACAAAAAGATTGTATTGCTATTTTTGTCGAAAGGCGCTACTCAAATATTTTTTTATCAGTCAAAATCTCGATGCAATTCGCTTTCTTTTTAGCAGTCTAGTAGCAAACATAAAAACCATTTTAAGTAATTTTCAGCAAAAATTCGCTTTGGTCGAAGTTTTCAATATTTGCCATTAAATTTCTGAACCAAAAAAGATTTCTCGCAGCGCTTAAAGAGTGCTTCAAAATCTTCGTTAAGTTCCCGAGGAAAATGTGACGTTTTTTTATTCGAGTTATATTTCGCAATCGATCCAAGCAACTTAGCGAGCGAAAATGACGTTACCGAGCACTCAGAGCTTAAGATGTAAGAGCAAAAATAACCTCTTGCCTTTAGCGAGTATTTCGTTTGGTAGCGCCTCTTCCAAAATTCTCGTTTTTAATGCGAACGAGAAAATTTTTGTCATGTGGGCCCAGGTGTGCAACCAAGATATCGCTATGAGGGGGGGGGGGGGCTTGAACCAGAAGTAACACAGATTTTACTAAAAAAAAGCCTCATTTAGGCAACGCACCGAGTAAACTGGCCTTATCTCAAGTCAGGGGCAGATCAAAAAAAAAATTGCAGGGGTCCGCTCAAGATATGATCTTTTTGCAAACGTTTTTGTGCGATTTTCCCTTTCAGTTTAATGGCTTTAGGCGCAACGGTTTACCATGTGGTATTCCAAAATAATTTTTTGTGTACTAGCTGCTAGTTTAGCTTGACACGTAGCCAGAAATGTGGAATGGAAGAACTATTTTGGGGGTCTGGAAGCAGAGCCCACAGCGGCCGGAGACCATTGGGGAGTCTGGGGGCTAAGCGCCCAACTGCAGAAAGATGGGGATTTGTGACAACGCCTCCAACTGCAGGAGGCAAAGAGTTGTGGGGGTAAAGCCCCAGCTCGCGGAGATTTTGCTCTTTTTTTTGCAAAAATAACTTAATTTTAGGCCTATTTTGGTAAAAATTATTGTTTTAAAACGTGGCTTACGAATTAACAAAGCAAAAGCATTATTAAACTGGTTGCGTAAATGAGTTATGAGGGCGATGGTTATTCGTAAAATTTCAGCCATTTCATTACAAACCGGTAGATCATACAATTGAAAAAATTACGTTTTAACTTAATTTGTCTGCATTGATAGAAACAATAATTTAGGAAATGTTCATTTCCCCCACGCCCCATCCCCACCGAGTTATTACTGTTAAGTCTCGTCAAGAAATGAGTCTCGCTCTCACTTAGTTATTACAATGGATTTTTAAGCAGAGGGGTCCGGACCCCTGGTTCCGTGTAGAAATGGGAATGTTTTTTGCCTTCGGTTAAAAAACACAATATGGCCTCAAAAAAACTTTTTTTTTTGTGGAAAATCTTGTTCTAAGTGGAAATACGGATTGCGCTTTACTATTTGATGACTTCTCACTGTAATCCAATGGTTCTTAATCTTCGAATCCCTAGTTTCATTGGAGCATTTTTAAGGGTTCGGCCATTGATTATGCATTATGCTCTCATCATAGGCTAAGCCAGGGGGCCCAGGCCTCCCCCAATTAAAATGCTACCGATGATAAAAATGCCACAAAAAAGACTATTGTTTCTTCAGTTTCAGTTTCTTTTAGCATCTTCGCGTACAACAGTACATGCGTACAGCAATAATTAACAATAATATTGATCTAGGGGGCCCGGGCCCTCTAAATTCAAGTTTTGCCAACCAATTCAAATGTGCCCCTACAATAATGTTTCATGGGCCCCCAACAATAATATTGATCCAGGGGGCCCGGGCCCCTCAGTTTAATTTTTTTCATTATATTTAAATGCCCACTTAACAATAATATTGATTCAGGGAGCCGTGGACCCCTCAATTTAATGTTTGCCTGCCAATTTAATCGTATAACGCGAGTAAAATTAGGAATTTTCATCGTAAAAGTTGCTAGCTGAGGCCTTCACCTAACCTTTTTATGTACGTAATGCAAAAACCAGTTACGGATTTAACATATGGCATAATGCCAGGGGCCCTGCGCTCATATAAGACTTTTTTGGTCTTCATCTGCATTTGGCAGGAAAATATTGCGAAAATCCCAAAGTACTAGGGGACCAACACAATGTAAATCCGGCATGGGCAATAACATAGTTAGTAGGTGTAACCATCTATTGTACATTTTTCAATAACAATTCACCTCCTCCTCGCCAATTTTTATACAACAAAATAATTTTGAAAAAATTAGCTACAGTAAGGATATGCTCATTGAACAAAATTTTGATTTGAGAGGGCCTGGGCCCCCTGGCCGTATATGTACTCCTATAACTGGTTGTTTTCATGACAAAAACAATAATCTCTAAGGAAAATTTTCGAGTGGATTGTTAGTTACTGCTAAAATATTGCAGGAGTCAATGCACTTTACTTTCCCCTACCTGGGCCACATCACTTACAAAATTAAACCCCAAAATGCAAGATTTTAAACGTGTTTTGCACTTAAATTGCAAGCAAAAGAAGGACTGAAAAACTTAATTTGAGTTCTTAGTTACAAGCCAACACCAGGCCACGGCTTCGATCTTCCATTTTACAATATCTTTGCCCCCACAAAAAATTGCTCCTTCGAAGTTTCTGATGACGTCATTGCGTGTGATGTGTGGTTTGGCCCCCCCACAATCAAAATTCCTGACTACGCTTATTGCTCTCATGCAGTTTGGGCACACAAAAGCAGTAGCGCAACCAGGAGAGCTAACGAGGCTTCAGCCCCACTTAGGCAAGTCACATAAAAATTTAACCCAAAATACAAGCGTTTAAACCTGTTTTGAACTTGATCTTAAGTAAGGGTAGGAGGGCTAGGCAATTTAACTCCTTCGAATGACCTCCGAATTTCAGCGATTTAGTTTTTTCAAATCATCCCAAAAACGTATAAAATGCAATCCAAATGGCGTGAAAGAGACTTTTTTTTTCGAAAAATAACAAAAATTGCCTTGCGACGAACCCCGTTTGTGATACGTTTGAATTGCATCAATTTTTCAGCACGCCGGATAGATCACAGTTTTTGGTCGAATAAATTTTAAGTTTTGAACCAGTTGGGAAAGACATGAGAGTTTGTAACGTTTACCTGCATTACGTTTACGAGAATTATACTTAATCCATTTTCAGTCACCATTGTAAGTATTGCTCGTTTTTGGTGGTTGTGACGTAATAATTACAGGCTTGGCTTTAACTTCAATTTTTTTGGATTGGTCATAAATGCTGTGGTCAGCGTTTCCCCTTAGAGCTTGATTAGTGTGCGCGGAATCAAAGGCCGTGTAAGCTAAAAAAAAAAGGTTTGCGTCATAAAAATTTCGAAAACGTCGTTTACAGTAATCCAATTTCTAGGCTTCCTATCGCTTTCCCGGTGCATATTTATTGGCTATATTAGTTTTGAAGCTTAAACAAGCAGCACAAATTTTATATTTGAGTCTGTTTTCAATAGAATATTTGTAAATCAAACTTAGTTCAACGCAGTAGCGTAGCCAGGGGGGGGGGGGCGGCGGGGCTATAGTCTTCCCCATTGGCATGTCGACCAAAATGCAGAATGAGAAAAACACTACGTTTTTAGCACTTTTGAGACTGTTATATGCACTGGAGTGGACTAAATAGTGATTTAAAACATGTTTTGAAACATATGTTCAGGGGGGGGCTAATTTGTCAAAAATAAAACCAACAAATAAATAAAAACTTTGAAAAATGGTAAGAAATAAGCTATCAAATTTGATCGCAAGTGTAAAAATGCTAAACATAGGTGTCACCAACAAAAATACTATAAACTAAGGAATAAGGGGGGCTTTTCAGTATTAGTTAATTACCAATCATTTCTTTCAAATCTCTTTTCATTAGCTCCCCCTCCCGCAACTATTTTTTCTATAAACTGTATACGAAATAGATTACTCCGTGTGAGTTTTATTGAACTTTTCGATTTTATAATTTACCAGCATCTAAACAAGAAAACTAACATTTTACCATTCGCCACCTCCCAAATAGCCCATTTATGCCACCAGTTTAATCTTGTTTGCACTGCCAATTTCTAAGCCAAGTTTTAAAAGCAATATTTTTTAATCAAAATAGCCCTAAAATGAAGTTATTTTTGCAAAAAAATGCAAAATTTTCTAGCGCTGGGAGGACTTTGCCCCCAAACCCCCGGCCTCCGGCGGCTGGGTGCTCCGCCCCCAGACCCCCAAACAGCCCCCCCCCAATTGCGAATTTCTGGCTACGCGCCTGGTTCAACGCTTACATTTTTGAAATCCGGCGTATCTGTATTTACTTTTACTTTCAGCCGTTCGAGCTTGAATGAGTCTCTCGATTTTTTGTGTTGTGTTCCTTTAGCGCTCAGTCCTTCAAAATTCCATTTTTTGATATAGTTAATATTACTAGAAAAGGTATAAATGAACTAATACCCTGAAAAAAACCCGTTTAGTTTGTAAAATGAATGCCTAAAGAACAAATATACTGATGTCCATAGTTGGGCAAGTAAATGCAAAACGTTAGCTTCGCTAACCACTAGTCCGTTAACAAACTTCACACATCCGTTAAAGTTAATTCGTTATTTTCAGCTTAACGGAAGTTAATTAAGTCCGTTAATACGTTAACATTTTGAGCGTAATTTACGTTTCTTTTTTTCACTCACTTCTAGAACACGTAAATTGACACTATTGAGTTGATTAAGCAAAAATTTATTGCTATAGTGTTTTTTTTTGTGTTTTGGAAGATACATTTTACCGTCTAATCTTATTTCAAGATAAAAATAGATTTATATGCACTAATGAAGATGCGATCGGACAATTTTTGGAAGTTGCAAACAGCGATAATTAATAGGCTTACAGGGTGACACAAAAAAAACGGTCATCACCAAAGAATCGAATAACTTCCAAAGTTTTATTTAGATTGACACAAAAATTCAGATACAGTCGGCCAAGTCTATGTAGCAAGCATCTCGAAAGTTTCAACCCTATACAACTTCAAAAAGTCTTTGTTTCACTGGGCTCCAAAAATGTGCTCAAAATGAGCTCCCTGGCGTTGCAGGCATACTTGGAGCCGACGGCCAAAGTTCTCGATGACCCCAAGCATTCCTCCCTTGGGATCGGTCTTATTGCTGCTGTGATTGCTGCCTTCAGATCAGGAATAGCCTGGGGGTTGTTTACGTACCCTTTGTCTTTAAGATATCCCTATAGATAAAAGTCTAGGGGGTTCAAGTCCGGTGAATGTGGCAACCATTCTGGGTCAAAATTGCGGCTGATTAGTCGGTCAGGGAAAGGCTGCTGTAGCCATGCCAATGATTGGTTTGAAGTGTGAGGAGTGGCACCATCCTGCTGGAACCACTGGTGGACCCTGACGACCCCTCTTCGTCGACCAAGTGCAGTCCAGAATTTGCGAAGCACCTGGAGATATCGCTCAGTGTTAATTGTCACAGACTGCTCATTGTCGTCCTCGAACCAGAACGGTCCAATGATGCCATGTTTGGAGAGGGCAACCCAAGCAGTGCACTTCACGGATTGTAATGGTCTTTGCAGACATTACTCAGGCAATGTGGTAGGCCCCCAAAAGACGTTGTTCTTAGAGTTGACGTGGCCTGACAACAGAAAATGTGCCTCGTCCGAAAACCAGACATTGTCAAGAAAGCCTGGCACAGCGTCAATTTTGTTGCAAAACCAGTGGCGCATGATCACTCGTTTCTTCATGTCGTCAGATGTAAACTTCTGTTTAATCTGTATCCTGTAAGGATACATGTTGAGATCTGCGAATAGAATTCTCCGCACCGCACAGACTCCCGGTTGCTTCCCAGCTCATGACTTCGCCGACGCAAAGACTTGCCTGGGCTGCGGACAACAGAGTCTCTGACAGCAGCAACTTTACGTGGTGCCCTTGATGATTTTGGTCGTCCAGAGTGTGATTGTCTGTTTGTGTCTTTACGGTTGAGGTTTAGCACAGTCCCATGGGTTCTGAACTTGTTGATCCGCCTGTAGATCATTGAGTGGACAGGAAATTCACGACATCCAAACCGTTTTTTTGAATTGCAATTAAGCTGCGTGGATAGAGTTCTCCCGAAAATATGCCTCAATTATAAATATCTTTTGTTCAGTAGTCCATGGCATCTCAAAGGTTAAATTTGGTACACTTTTAGAACATTAATTTTAATTCCTAAATTTGAAAAATGAAAAGAATTCATTTTTTATTTCAAAAGTTATTCAAGTTTAGGTGATGACCGTTTTTTTGTGTCACCCTGCATGAGGCTGTAGCTTTTTATTTGCCAGAAAAAAGCACTACTTTCTTCGCTTTTCTATAAAACTCGTGCTGATACGCAACAAGTGCTACCAGTGCAAACTGGTTTGTACCGGTACGATGAATGAATGAATGGTGCAAGAAATTAACGATGAAAACCTTAACGGAAGTTAACGAAACTTAACGGAAGTTAATTTAGTCCGTTAACATAAAAAACTTTTGAACGTGTTAATGAAAAAGTTAGCGTCGTTATTAACGGATTAACGGATTTGTGCCCATTTATGCTGATGTCAGCTGCTACTTTATAAATTTATATATCAGCACGTTTTGTGTGTTACCGAATATTAATGACAAATTTAACCTGCAATAGCCTGTTTCACTTTGTTAGGGATCTTCAGGCAGAGTTCTAGAATATAAATTATTTAAAAGCAATTAATGAACGAAATTTTTTCTAAAATAAGTTTCATCGCCAAACAGAAGTAGGTTTTGAACCTTTGAAACCGTGACCTCGGTAAGTCGAGCTATGCACCTTATCACTAGGCCACGAGAGCAGTTGGAATTCAAATCTGATTTCAGGTACCTATGCCCTAAGCTACCGTGTGTCCACACTGTAGGCTAGGAACAGTATGCGATTTTGCCAGCAATGTTAATTCCTAGCCTACAGTGTGGACACACCGTAGCTTAGGGCATAAGTACCCGAAATCAGATTTAAATTTCATCTGCTCTCGTGGCCTAGTGATAAAGCGCGTAGCTCTTCTTACCAAGGTCACGGTTTTATCAACCTCTTACACCATCCATTTCATTCCTTCTCTAAATCTTATGTTTTGAATGCTTTTCATTGAAACACACAACTAACTACAATCACATGCCGTGTGCTTTTTGATTTAACCCTTGTCAGAACAGTACTTTCAGCTAACTTAATCAAAATATCCGTTAACACTTTGTCAACAACATGCCGTTTTTAGGCGTTTTTTAATGGCAAATGCGCTCTATCGAGATTGTCAAATAATTATAACATCGTTTAGTTCATATGCTAAATTGATTACCGGCACAGTAGAAGTTCATGATATCATTGCAAAACTAACTGATTTCACGTTAGTTTTGAAAATAATTTTATGAAATCTCATTTATGGGGCTTGCTTCCGATTGAAAGTACGTATTTACTTTGTCTTATCAACACTCATGCAGTGCGCGGCAGTACTAAAGTACTAACGCGCAGCCGCACGTGTTAGAGGTAACATAGGCTGTGGTAGTGTATGTATCACTCGTAGTTTCATCATTTCTGTTGATATTGGTCTTCAGGACCATGAAACGTCAAATACACCTAAAAGTAGCTAGTTGAGATTTGTTACTTTACCGGAAAAACGTAGATCCTTACTAACTTCTAATCTTCCTCAGTGGTGGCCTTACGAAAGGGGGGCCGCTGATCATAGGAACCGAACCGGTGTAGGTACAAATGCAACCACTGCAGGTGGTGAGTGTAAAGTTTACAATTATTTGTTAAGACCTGCCTGAGGACCATCGCAGGTGCTAAGTCTAAACTCAAATTTATTCAATACAAAGAAACTTTATGACTTTGAGGCATTTTTAACCAAATTATCTCTGTGCAAACAAAAAAATTGCTAAAATATTTTAAGAGATTAGGAAAATTTTGATTCATACAAAAAAACAACAACTTTTTTTAGTAAATTTGCAACCGAGGTCACTAAAAGAGGTTTAATATTGAATGATTCTCCGGAATGGTTATGAAAAACGTGGTTTTCAAATAAAAATTTTAATTCAAGGTAAAATTTTGAGATAGTTTACAAAATTATCCCCATGTTAACAAGTATATTCCGATAAAACTTTAAATAAAGTTTCAGTTTTCCAGATAGAACTCAAGAAAATGCAAGTCTTTGAATGTCTTTGATCAGTAGTGGTCTTAGGAATGTGCAAAGTGTGCAAATGCACAGGGGCCCCCCCACTTCTGGGGGGCCCCCCATTTGACCTATCGCACGCAGAAAAATTTGATTATGAAAAACTATAGCAAATTATGATAAAAAGTTTATGCATTTGTTTTAAGTGTCATTACATATGTACCCCCTCCCTCAAGATGCACTTGTTCCAAGTGTTATTACGCATATCCCCCTTTCCAAGACAGTATTACTTTCAACTTTTAAGTCAGATTTAGTAAACAGATAATAAAAATTTACTGGTAAAGTCAACTTACTACTCTTTTTTTTTTTGCTTGCTACTGTTAGGCTACTGAGGTCATATGCGTAACCAGGGGGGGCCCAGGGGCCCCCCAATTAAAATGCTACCCATGATAAAAATGTCACAAAAAAGACTGTTGTTTCTTCAGCTTCAGTTTCTTTTAGCATCTTTGCATATAACAGTACTCCTGTACAGCAGTAATTAACAATTGTATTGAGCCAGGGGGCCCTGGCCCTCTCAATTTAATTTTTACCAACCAATTTAAATAAGCCCCCTACAATAATAATTAAAAGGGCCCCCAACAACAATATTGATCCAGGGGCCAGGGCCCCTTAATTTAATTTTTGCCAACCAATTTTAAGGGGCCCCCTACAAGAATATTTATATGGCCCTCTAATTTATATGGGCCCCCAACAATAATACTGTTTCAGGGGGCCATGGCTCCTTCAATTTAATGTTGCCAACCAATTTAAACGTATAACCCGAGTGAAATTAAGCGTTTCTATCCTAAAAGTTGCTAACTGTGGTTCTCATCTAACCTTTTTATGAATGTAATGCAATAACCAGGGACAGATTTAACACATGGAACAGTGCCAGGGGCCCCGCACTCAGATAAGACTTTTTTGGTCTTCACCTGTATTTGGCGCGAAAATATTGCAAAAATCTCAAAGTGCCAGGGGCCCAACTCATTGTAAATCCGACTCGGGCAATAACATGGTTTGTAGGCATAACTATCTATTGTACATTTTTCAGTTATAATTCACCTCCACCTCGCCAGTTTTTATGCAACAAAATACTTTTGAAAAAAATTAGCTTCAGTAAGGGGAATGCTCATTGAACAAATTTTTGAATTGAGAGAGCCTGGGTCCCTGGCCGTATATGTACTCCTATAACTGGTTGTTTTCTAGACAAAACAATAATCTATAAAGAAAATAATCGACTGAATTGTTATTTACTGCTAAAATATTGCATGAGGGAATGTACTTTACTTCCCCCTACCTGGGCGAAATCACTAATAAAATTTAACCACAAAATGCAAGATTTTAAACGTGTTTTGCACTTAAATTGCAAGCAAAAGGAGGACTAAACAACTTAATTTTTTCAATTGGCTTTCATATTTTAAAAATCGAGTACTTTCAAATGGCTCTGAAAATGTGCAAAATGTGATCCAATGGTATTAAAACTACTTTTTTTCCAAAAAATTACGAAAAATCGTCCAGCGGCTGGGGGCTTCGCCCCCAGACCCCCATAACCTCGGGCGGCTGGAGGCTCCGCCCCCAGACCCCCGTCTGTGATACATTTGAATTACTGTACACTTCTTTACTTAAGCACGTCTCCCAATTTACACATTTTCGCATTTTAACTAGGCTATTGGTTTAAGCTCTCTCCTTGAACGAGTTCCTAGTTACATGCCTACACAAGGCCACGACTTCTGATCTTCCATTCTACGATATCTTTGCCTCACCAAAAAATTCCTCTTTCGAAGTTTCTGATGACGTTATTGCATGTGATTTGTGGTTTTGGCCTCCCCCCCCCAATCAAAAATCCTGGCTACGCCTATGACTCAGGTAGTCGTTTTTCCACTTGTTTTTTTCAACTGCTTTCAGCAACTGGCAGTAATAGGTTTTTGATATCATATGCTAAGCAGTATAAAGCATTCAAACATTATTGCTAAGTACTCAAACATATTCTGTAATAACACAAGCATACTGAAAGCAATTTCTAAAAGTTTACGTTAATTTACTGCAATTAATTGAGTTGATAATCTAGATGAGAGGAACTTATGAACAAACATTTGATTTAATTAGGGCTGCAATTGCATTGGTCTTCTGGTCTTGTTATTTGTGAAATGCATTGTTGCGCTCAATTGCAAATGCAGATAAAACATGTTAAAGTAGTGTGTAAAGAAAAGGGCCACCCCATTTAATTTGCACAGGGGCCCCCCCTTTGCTAAGGCCACCACTGTCTTTGATCAAACAGTTCTCATGAAAACAAGAAAACTGTTAAAAATTTTTTCTACGTTAGGTAAATTTTTAAACTAAAAGTAATGATCAAGAGAAAGAAATCCAAGATTTTGATCAAAGTCTTGCAACTTCTTCAACATAACCAGTTCAAGTTTTTGTCGAGTTTTTGGATAGCTTTGCAGATGCATGCAACACCGCCGGAACGAAAATAAGCACGGCCAAAACTGAGATACTTCATCTTTCAAGAAACCCTGATCAGTGCGTGTTACTAGTGAATGGAGCGACACTGAAGCAGGAAGAGAAGTTCAAGTATTTGGGGTTGCGTTTACGAGTGACGGAAGGCAAGACGAAGAACTCGATACCCGAATAGGCAAGGCTAGTGCAGTAATGCGAGCTTTGCACTACTCGGTTGTCATGAAACGAGAATTGTCGAAAAAGGCAAAGCTCTCAATTTTCAAAGTAGTTTTTGTCCTTATTCTTACTTATGATCATAAATCTTGGGTAATGACCGAAAGAATGCGATCACAAGTGCAAGCGTCCGAAATGAGGTTTTTACGAAGAATCGAAGGAGTTACACTGTTTAACAAGGTGCGTAGCTCTGAAATTCGAAAATCTCTTAACATCGAGCCATTACTTCTCCGAATTGAAAGATCTCAGCTTAGATGGTTTGGCCATGTAGGTAGAATGCCTCAGGAAAGACTCCCCAAACAAGCGTTACTTGCCAAAGCAAACGGGAGAAGACCAGTTGGACGACCTAGAATTAGATGGACCGATTACATTGAGGATCTTGAATGGAATCGTTTGGGACTTCGCCCGTGCGAAATGACGGAGGTGATGGAAGACCGTGAGGTGTGGCGGCTTAATCTTGAGCAACTGCCCCCGCAACCCTCACGAAAAGCGGGCAATGAAGAAAGAAGAAGAAGATTTATTTACGTTACAATTTCCGCTCAAATCAAATAAATCGTAAGATTTTAAAATATTTTGACAAATTTATCCCAATGAAGAAAGATCAAGTAATAAAAAACACAAGTTTTGAGAAAATTTTTGAGTAAAAGTTTTTTCAAATAATATTTGTTTTAGGTTTGAATTGTCAGTTTAATCAAAAAAATTGTAAGATTTTCAGATTTTCTGCAAAAACATTTTGATACGCACAAGAAAATTGCTAAAACTGAGGTAAAGTGTATAACTCGAGAATCGAGACTATAGGACAACAGACAAAGTTTAATATCAAATCACCAGAGGTGGAGTCCTCGAGGACGTCCTTGGCCTCGAGGACGTCCTCGAGGACAGATTTTGAAGTCCTTGGCCTCGAAGGTCAAGTCCTTGGCCTTGGCCTCGAGGCCTCAAGTCCTCGAAAATTGGCCTGTCCTCGGCTCGAGGACAGCACTATTTTTTGGAAAGTTAAAATTTCGTGGAGCGGTTGAAAAATTTTTTGGAAAGCGTTTTTTCGTGGAGATCGCTTGAAAAATTTTTGTGAAGACCTTTTTTTTTTTTTTTTTTTTTGGAGATCGCCTGAAAAATTTTTGTGAAGACCTTTTTTTTTTTTTTTTTTTTTTGGAGATCGCCTGAAAAATTTTTGTGAAGACCTTTTTTTTTTTTTTTTTTTTTTTTTTTTGGAGAGCACTTGCGCTTTGTGTCCTTGGTCCTTGGCCTCGAGCATTCCTGTCCTTGGCCTCGAGAGTGTCTGTCCTCGGAAAGGCTGTCCTTGGCCTTGGCCTCGGATTTTTTTTGTGTCCTTGGCCTTGGCCTCGAGCCTTGTGTCCTCGACTCCACCTCTGCAAATCACACCAAAAAAATTGAAAAGATCTTGTTTTAAAGTAGAAGTTTAACATCAGGAGAGATAAGTTGAAAAAAAATTTTTTGGTAATTAGTAAAAAGAACGGTGTAAAATGAAACATTGATAAAAAATTTTAAGATTTAAGGTAAGCAGTGGTGGGAAAGTTACTTTCTAAAAGTAACTGAGTTGTAGTTACAGTTTCATGGCAAAAAAAGTGACTAAGTAACAGTTACAGTTACCATTTTGAAAAAGTAACTAGTTAGAGTTACAGTTAGTTTTAATCAATCTAATTACCGGTATGAATTAAGCATGGAAAATGTTGATTTTGTACTTTGGCATCGGTATTAAATGATTTCTTTCTCTATTCATTATCTAATTTTCATGTGGTGCCTCTGCACAAGCTGCTTACGGCTACTGTTGCTGTTGTAATAACAAAAATACACAACGTAACACATTGATGCACCTTCTTTAATTGCCTTTCAAGAAAGCAAGCATCTCAAAATGTTCATTGCTGAGACCAGAACGTTTGGGTTTCGAAATGTCTTTGCCCATGCTCAAAAGCACTGCTGGGCACTTTCGCAAACCGGTCCGCAAATTGCGGACTCCAGGTTTAGGCTTGCGGATTTGCGAACCGATTTCGTACCGCTAACATTTGCGATAAAAAAACTGAAATCTACCGCAAATCAACAACATCACAGGGATTGTTTCTGCAATTTCCAAAAAAATACGTTTATTACGATTCAATGGCCCACATTCAAAGAGAGGACTTGAGCAGCAGGTACAGCTCAAGCTCTGCTTGGGCTCAAAATCGGTATTCTTAGCAAAATTTCAAGTAGCACTTTCAAGCTCAGCTTGGGACCTATTTGGGAGCTTTGAAGTTCAGCTTGAACCGCTGTGGTATTCTAAAAGCGAACTTGAAATGAAAATTTGTCAAACTAGACTTGGAAATTGCCAAAATCTCGAGCCACCTCAGGGGTAGACTTGAGCTTACGCTTCACTGAAAAATTGGTTCTATAAACCTTTTGATTTCGGGTGAAATTTTTATAATATAAGGCCTAGAAGGTTTCAGAATAGTGGTTATGTTTTGGCCAGGCCGAAAATAGTCTATGATGGTTTCGAGACCTTAACGGCATGTAGGCTACTGGTAATCTAATTCAATCAGTTGCAGTAAAAGTTTGCAGTGAATCGGTTCGGTAGCCTAACTTTTTAAGCTAGCATTTAATAGCAGAGAAAAATAACTAGTAGATTGTTAAGCTTAACAATAAATATAAATCAATTTGGCTGCAAACGATAGCTTTGCTTGAGTTGCACGTCAGGCGTGTGATCCGCTGCATTTGATACGTTAGTGCAATTCGGTCTTCGGTACCGGTAGCCTAGGCCTATTTGAGCAGATTTCGAGAAACGCGTTACGCATGTTACTGTTGCTCACTTACCGGTCTCCCAATAACTCCGGTAGTTCAAGGATAAATTTAAGTATGAAACAGCCTAAGTTAGTAGTTTTTTTAACTGTAGTACCGGTAGCTAACGTACTAACCTACCGGTAGCTAATCTATACCATGTCACCAAATAATAAGCCATACCGGTAGCTAACCTACCGGTATGGCTTATTATTTGGTAACATGGTATAGATTTTTTTTAATAGGCTTACTAAAAGTAAAATTAGAGGTCTGTAAGCAAGAACCCTACAATCTTCAGCTTGTTTTTTTTGTTGTTTGCTAAACAACGTTTCCTACTAGGCCTATTAAGTATAAAATTAGAGGGCATGTATATGCTACTCAGCTAATCGGCTAATGTATTAATCGTTTGACATTTAAGTAACCATTTAGCAAATTATTGGTGTATTGTCTAACCTGCTAACTTATTGCGACATCTAAGCTAAATAAGATCTTTAAGGCGGTGAATCATCCAGCCAATTCCAGTGGTTTACAGTAGCTAAAATTGAACTAAATTTTTTGATATGTTTTGTTTTAATTTTGGGACTGCGATTGCAAAGATATTCAACAAATACAAACAGATGTCCCCCGACAAAAAGTTTTTGGAAACTCTGAGTTTTGATCTTCCCGCCAAAACCACAGTAGGCCTAATGGTTTAGAGAACTGTGGTAGGCCTAATAGTTTAGAGATAGTTTATTTCTAAATAGTTTAGGCCTAATTATCTCTAAACTATTAGGCCTAATAGTTTAGAGATAGTTAGGCCTAATAGTTTAACAAGATTACAGTAGGCCTAATAGTTTAGAGAACTGTGGTTTTGGCGGGAAGATCAAAACTCAGAGTTTCCAAAAACTTTTTTCGGGGGACATCTTTTTGTATTTGTTGAATATCTTTGCAAACGCAGCCCCAAAATCAAAACAAAAAATATCAAAAATTATAGTTCAATTTTAGCTATTGTAAACCACTGGAATTGGCTGGATGATTCACCGCCATTAAGCTAAATGCCAAAAAAATTATTCAGCCTTATGATAAATGAGCATTCAGAATAAGAAATATAAAAAAGTGTAAATGAAAATTGATCCTTATACCCCTACTTTTGTCAAGTCATCCAATTCGACTATTTTTGACCATATCAAAATGACATTTGATTTTTAGCAATATGCAAGTACAGAGTATAATGCAATATCTGAAAAAAAGAAAATAGTACAAGCGTTTTTGTATCTAGCACTACTCGATTTTTTGCTGTTTCATGTATTAAAGATTTTGATTAAAAGTTATTTAGTATGGTGGTTGTTGCATAGTTGAAGAAGAAATTTTCTGCATGCTGGTCCAAACGATTCAATGATAGATGTGGTCCAAACACTAAAACATCCATTAAAGAAAGACATTGCTGTAGCTTGTGATTGTGCAGCACAGGTAGGCCAAGTTCTAATTCATTTCTCAAGTTAGTTACTGCACAATATATAAAAATGCAATCATTTGTAAATCACGTAAGAATTATGACTGTTAAGAAATGCTGTTTTTGTGCTTTTTCTGTTTAATAGTAGCGACACTCATCAATAGTAGGTAGTTTTGCAGTATTATGCTCTGTATCGCTAAACACATGCTTTTTAGAATCATGCATATTTGAAACAACTGTTCACCGGTAGAATTAATCAATGCTTTCCCAAATTTATATTGTGCAATTTGCATTTTATAATTTCTTATTTGTAATTTATGATGTTTTTTGAGTTGCGTTACAAGAAGTATTTTTGCTGTACCTGTACCTTTGGCCCAGGAAGCTTGGCGAATAAAGATGTAATTGCCAGAACGTACAGAAAGAAGCGGCTCGTACACGCGGTATCAGCTCGTGGTCGCCTGCTTGGTAAACCTGGCGAGGGTGAATTTATTCTTTACTCAATATTGCAGTAACATTTGTTTTTTTGGAACATCTGTCTTGATGAATACCGGCATTATCAGCTCATGCCTTGGCAGCGGATAAATAAACTGACACCCGAAAGTCAACCAAAAGGGAACAAGAAAAGTTGCGCTGAAGAAAATGCATTTCAAGCCTAAAAGCAAACCAAAAGTAATAAAGCAGTAAAGCAGGTAAATAATTAAAACTTAGTTCGGTGACTTAAGTCCTTTTTTTAACTGATTCTAGAAATTAATCCACCGCTAAATGCCAAAGCGTGTATCAGACTTCATCAGTTATATCCCACAGTAGTTGAGCTAAGTTGTGGTTTTCAAACCCAATACGTGTTTTTTTTCTGAAGTTGTGTGACTAAGTGAGATGCCATTGCAATATTTCCAGATTTTTAATTTTCATTTTCTTTATTTGGGCCAAAGTGCAACTTCAAAAAATAAATAAACGCCATCCACTTAATGAACAATGCAATAGTACCGGGTAGCTCTAATATTATCAGAGAAAGATCTACATACAGGACGTTGTTAAAAAAACAAAAAATAACGTTTTAATCCAATGTGCTGCACTTCCTTAAGTATAGGAAAAACTTGAACAAAGGTAGAATAATCATTTATAGCAACATTTTTGTGAACTTGATGAATCCTATTTTGTTGCAGAAAAAGCTGTAAAATTTTCACGAGACGACAGAAGCAGCGGCTGAAAGAAGCAACAGGTTCAATCACTTCGCAAATTTTGGGGCTAATTGATTGTGACATGATAAGCAAAATCTCCGCAGAATGGCGTGGATGGGTGGATTGTAAAAGAGATAACAAAACACTGCCAGTGATGCAATGTTTTTTTGGGGGGCTAACTGAAGTTGCAGTACCTGCAGGACGTATCACGTGAATGTAAACAATGAAACAAGATTTTTTCCGTTTGGCTATGCCGTTTTTGTTGCTTTTGCATATCAATCAACTGCGAGACCAGGCGCTTAACCAGATTTTGCTAGGTAGGGATGCTAGTTTGAACTAAAAAAAGTCACATTTTTGTGGACGATTTTTGTGATTTTTCGAAAAATATAGCTTTTTTAATGCCATTTGTGTGCCATTTTGTACGTTTTTAGAGCCATTTGAGAGAACTAAATTACTCATAAAATTTGTAAGCTGTTGGAGTTTTTCTAAATAATTGGCTCAAATCCTCTCTTTATTCACTAGTTAAGTCCAAGTTTGTTCTAAAAATTACATAATAATTTTAGGCTAAATCTTCTTACGTGACTTAGCTAGTGAAAAGGGGCTGTAATAATCTATTGTGTATATTAACAGGAAGCATCTCGACTAAAAAACCTTAGGGTTGTTTAATGCTCCTTGTCTTTTGAATGTGACTTTTGTGTGTTTACCTAGCTACAATAGAACTACTACTACAGTATTTGCTTTTTTAGCCCCTCTTCCCGATTACGATTACGCCATTGTCAACAGTATTTTAGGCCAAAAAGTAAAGGAACCACCACATGTCTACCATTAGCTTATGATTACGTCTGAATTGAATCTTTTTCACCTAACTTTTGTGGGTGTCTCTTGTTGTGCACTTGATTTTCCTTATTTAATAAAGTACAATTTGATAAAAAAAATCCTCGAGTTTGAGCAAATTGGAAGGATATAAGGCCTTATAGCTGATTGGAGGAGACATGTCTGCAAACGGTGCTGAAGGCATCGCTATAAGCATGAAACAGCAGCCTACGACTATTTTTTTCATCGCTCAGTATGGTGTTTAACGGTCCAAAGTAGAAATTATTTGGCATTCATTGAGAGAAAAGTTTGCCTAAATAATTAGAAACGCTGTAGTACCAATTGTTATAGTCTGCTAAATTTCTGAGTTAAGATCGGAATTCTGAGAGTTCTATTTCAGTAGTATACGCTACATCCACTAGGCTATGATCCAATACAGAGATGAAATCGGTTAGGATTTTCTCAACTCGCCCCGACAGGTAAATTTCAAAATCTACGCCGGTCGACCGGTTTTTTTACAGAAGGTTTTTGTTCATTGTTCAATGCATCTAATAAAAAATTTTTAGAAGGGGGGGGCATGGGTGAGGTATTAAAATTTGTGACTCTGGACGGGCGTAGAGTTGCAAACGGGCCGACTAGTTCAGGCCCAAAACCGGCCCGAGCCTGGAAATATAAGCCCAAACCCGAAAACTAAGTTGAAGCCCAAATCATGTTTTTTTGCAAAAATAACTAAGGAGAAATTTAATCTGTTATATCTCAGGAACGGAAGGTCCTAGAAAGCTCAAAGTTGGTCTTCAGATTTGTTCAAAATTTTTGAGAAAAACTCGAGCAAAAAAATTTCCGACCTGAATGCCATTTTAAGTACTGAGTGTAGCTATGAGCCTAATGCTTTTGAAGAAAAGAAACAAATTATGGGAATATTTATTGATTTATGTAAAGCATTTGATACTATCAATCATAGCATCTTGCTTCAAAAACTACAACATTTTGGGGTACGAGGAGTAGCACTAAACTGGTTTACGAACTATCTAAAGGGGAGAACACAGCAAGTTTTATATTTGGGAGTTTCCTCATCAACAGGGTGGGCCAAAAAATGTTACCACTTTTAATCCATACACAAATTTTAAAAATGAACATTTATTCGAATTTTTTTTTCACAGATCTTTAACAAAAATATCCAATTAAAATTTGATAACAAAGTCTTTTCACTTTGTCTCTTGTTTCTTACACAGTTCAATAATTGATAACATGTTCAATCCAAGCTCCTCTTCTGTGGAGTACAGCTGCAACACGCACATTGAAGTTTGTGATGACATTGCCGCACATCTCAAGAGGGATTCTTCGAATTTCCTGACAGATGTTGGTCTTCAGGGCTTCAATGGTCTGTGGGTTGTTGTAGTACACCCTCTCCTTCAGGTACCCCCATAGGAAGTAGTCTGCGGGAGAAAGATCAGGAGAGTAGGCAGGCCATGGGTTGTTCGTACGCCGTGAGATGAGTCTATCTCCAGGAAAGTACTCGTTGAGGAAATCCAGAGAGACATTTGAGCAATGTGGAGGAGCACCATCTTGCTGGTAAATGACGTTATTTATATTGACTCCCTGCTTTCTCCTAAGAGCAGGAATATGAAACAAAAGTCTTAGTAATTTTGAAAATGGTAAGAATATAAAAAGTGGTAACATTTTTTTGGCCTACCCTGTAATTCAAATGACATCACCACATCAGTTCCACAAGGGTCCATTCTTGGACCATTGTTGTTTATTTTGTATATGAATGACTTCAGCAATTGCTTGCAATTCAGTTCTAGTATTTCCTTTGCAGACGACACTAATGTATTCATTTCAGGAATTAATTCTAAGGAAATCTTTAACAAAGCAAATTTAGAATTGACTAACATACATAAGTGGATGGCAGCAAATAAATTAACTATTAACAAAACTAAAACAAAATATATTTTGTTTAATCCTGGTAATAACAGAAATTATGACCAAAGCTTATCAATAAAAATTGGTGGTCAATTAATAAAAAGAGTTTCCTACATTCAATTTCTGGGGGTCAAAATTCAAGAAACTTTATCATGGAAACTGCACATGCTTGATGTAATACGTAAATTGCGAGCCGGTTATGGGACAGCAGTAAGAATAAAACCTTATCTTAGTCGCGAGGCGCTACTGTTGCTCTACCATACTCTGATTGAAAGCCAACTTCGTTACTGCATGGTTAACTGGTGTTTCGGAAACAAAACTTTAGTAATGAAATTGCAAGCTATATGTAATAAATTTATACGTTTAATATTTAACTTAAGACGCACATACAATGTGAAACATATTATGATTAAATTTAATTTACTAACCATCAGCCAAATTTATGAACTGGAATTAGCAGTTTTAATGTACAAATATCACAAAAATATACTACCTCATCAACTACAAAACATATTCAAAATGAACAATTCTCAAATCAAAACTAGAAGTCATAGTAAGATCATAATAAACTATTGTAAATCCACTACTTCACAGCAGTCTATTAAATTTGCAGGTCCAAAGCTCTGGCTTAAGGTACCCACAAACATTAAGCAAAGCACTTCCACCAAAATATTTGCAACAAAAATGAAAAAATATATCTTAACTACAGCCCAATAATCAACAAAGACAGCTGCTGAAGCTGTTTCATTTTTAGTAATAATTACTGGTGTCATTACTAGCAACCGGTGTCACCATACAAAACTAAATGAATAATTTGTATAATTTATGTATAATCGATAAATCATCAAACTTTTAAAAAAACTAATGTTCAAATCCCTAAGCTCCAATGTTCAGCTCCAAACCTCAAAAACTTTTTAGAGTATCTTTTAAAATACAATAATTAAAGCTTGGATGACTGATTACATAACTCTTAGGAATTTGAAAAGTGCTATCAGTCATTTAAACAATTCAAAACATTTCCGTCTTTAGATGTTGCTTAATTAAAGTCATTAATATAAAGAGTTATTTCTTTTATTTTATTTCACTTGATCAAAAGTTTTATTGACGGCTGATAGCATTTATTATCTTTGTTTTATTGGCAATCAATTTTAGCATCAAAATCGTATTATTTTGGTACGGTAAACAATTATCAAAATTGTTTGACACTGCAAATTGTGGCTAATATTTGACTATTCTGATTCTTATTACAGCAGATGCAAGCATCAATCTTGTATAATCTCGAACTAATCCTGAAAAAAAAATTTTTTTTTTATTTTGTTTTGTTAGTTTTAAGTGTGTACAGAATGTTCGTTTTTGTTTGTTTGTTGTTTTGCCTGTGTTGATAGCCGGGTGGCGTGAGCATGGCAGTCTCTATCTCTATTGTAACTATATCATATTTTATTGCTATGATTTGGTTTTTGCCATGTTATAACGTAAGTTTGCGTTTTTCTTGCGTCTCCTTTTTTGATGTCAACGTTGTGACTTGGCATTCAAAATAAAACTCAGAAAGAAAGAAAGATTTGTCTGTATAACTTGTGTTTTGTTCTGGAATAATTCAAGCAAATACGTTGGTTATCATTTTTTGGAAACAAGGCAACATTTATTTAATCCAAGCAAATTATAAAAATGCAGAAGACTACTAATATTGCATTAATTCCTTTCGTAAATATATTTATATTTTCACACTAACAGTCGCTAAAGAGCGCGTTGCCACACAACCTTGCAAACTAAATGCATTTTTCATTTTCCTTTCACTGCAAAATATTTTTCAAAAAATGGCCAATCAGGTGGTTAAAATAAGTCACATGATGATTGCGTAATTCAAGTTGAACTCGAAATTTGGTCAATCTGAAGTTCCTGCCTAGTTTGCTCTTAGAATATCATTTTTAGCGGGGACTTGAGTAAATCCCAAGCAGATGCTTGAAGTACTGTAAGTGTAGATGCCTAAGCAGCTGCTCAAGCCCTCTCTTAGAATACGGCCCAAAGTATCGACAGATTTGGGTGGATGTATTTCTAAAGTACAACACCCTCTCACCAAGTTCCTCTGCTGTGGAACGATTATTTCCCAAAAGTGCTGCTATTCTTACAGCAAAATGAGTCGGTTAAAGATCAAGAAACTTCCAAGGGCTTGTTTTTGTGAAGAAAAACTTAGACTTCTTGAAGTTGCAAAGGGTTGCTCAAGACAACTTTGATGGTCGCACAAGACGACAAGACGACTTTGATGTTTACAGAGGTGGAGTCGAGGACACAAGGCTCGAGGCCAAGGCCAAGGACACAAAAAAATTTTGAGGCCAAGGACACAGACGCAAGTGTTCTCCAAAAAAAAAAAGGTCTTCAAAATTTTTTTTCAGGCGATCTCTACTTGAGGAAACCAAAAAAAAGGTCTTTGCAGATTTTCCGCAAGGTTTCTGGAGTTTTCCAACGAAATTTCCACGGTTCAAAAATAGTGCTGTCCTCGAGCCGAGGACAGGGCAATTTTCGAGGACTTGAGTTCGAAGCCAAGGCCAAAGACTTCAAAATGTGTCCTCGAGGACTCCACCTCTGGATGTTTAGTTTAGCAATTTTCGAGGACTTGAGGGTTTGAGGCCAAGGCCAAGGACTTCAAAATGTGTCCTCGAGGCCAAGGACGTCCTCGAGGACTCCACCTCTGGACGTTTAATCAATAAATAAGCTGCAGGCCTACCAACATTTTCAATCTTAGTTTTTTCTTTTTAGTCTTTTTGTTTTTTGTTTCATTGATCATCTTTTTGGAAGGCATGCTTTGGACTATATGTGTTGCCGCTCAAGGAATTTCCAAAGATTTCTCGAAATTAATATTACTGCCCGCTTTAGAATCCTGGAAAAAAGTTTGTGTATCCTAAATAATTTTGTGATATTTGGTGATGATACATTATACAACACTTTGCCTTTTTGGTTTTCCGAAGTTTGTGTATTGTGCAAATGATGCGTCAAAATTATTAGCCTGATTTTATTTAAGAAATGGCTTAAATTTCTATGCAGTTGGCGGCGTTACTCCAAAATTTTTCAAAAATTTACGAGCACAGTTAATCATATATTGACAAACTTTTTGGCGAGTAAATTACTACGGCACATTGATCTTGTAGATTTTTGGCACCATCAATAAACTGGCCACAGTCGAAACAAATTTCTGATTTAACAAGGGCTATTAATTGAACCTACGTTACATACCGATAACCAAGATTTAAAACCCAAACTTTCTATTTTTGCGATAACCTTAGGTGTTGAGTGCTGACTGCTCAGCGCTAATGACAAACACAAAATTTTAAATGAGAGCGAGTTTTCAAACAAAATTAACATCTGCACCCAGTGGCGTGAGGAAAAAGTTTCCTAGGGGGCCCAAAGTTTCGTCACACTGTGACGCCACAAATCAATATTATGGAGAGTGCCGAAGGCAAGAACATTGTAGTGTGGTCCGGGGGCATGCTCCCGAAAAAATTTGCAAAATTAAACTAAAAATACGCGTTTTCGTGCATTTTGGAAGCGAGTTTTAGTATAATGCTTTCGCGAAACTTACTAGAAGAATGAAATCGTAGAATGAAAATGCTTCAAAAACATTACGGAATTAAAAAGCTCGGTCATTTGTGAAGGAAAAAAACAAACCAAGATAAGGATCAATTTATTTTCGCATTTACGCAGTACTAACGTACATCCTCTTAGAACTGCTTGTTGGCTTTATCGTGTTTCATTTTTAGGATCTGAGGGGAAGGCTATGGCATAGGTACGCTAGTGTCTGCACTGAAATTATATTGTATACAATTTGAAAGCTTTTAAAAGACTGTTCTTATCCAAAGTTCGACTGGAAGTTCAAGCGTTAGAATTTCAAGTAATCCTTGATCAGGACTGTATTGCAACTGAAATAAAATAAATAAAGGAACCGAGCTTTTGGCTTGTTCTTCTTACACATAGCACATTTTCATTTTGGCAAAAGTTTGCCTTTATATGAACACCTTTCAAAACAATTTACAAAATTTTTGCACCAGTACGGGAGCAAAAAACACTAACTGCATTTGTTACCAAAAAGTTTGACGTCCTTCGTGGTCGACTCCTGGGAAATCATAACGACTTCCACTGGCAGTTTGGTGGCCAGATCAACCACCAACCCTGCTGCTGCAAAGCAGCTCGAGTGATAATATGCACGGAGCTGGACAGCGCTGTTTCGAGCTTTTAGCTCTCATCGGCAGCCCTCAGCTTCTCTAACAAAGTTATTCCCCAGCTGTAGTGGTTTTTTTATTACAAATTTAGGACAAACAAACAGAACACAACATATCACAATTGTTTTCAATGTATTTCAATTTTAATCTTTTTATTCTTTAATTGAAGGTATTCCCCAGCTGGACAAGACTCTTGGCCGAACTGGACAAACCTGGAAAAGACTCTTGGCCGAACTGGACAAACCTTAAGGGCTTGCACAGCGGCAGAGGGTTTGTAGGTAATAAACGATTTTTCACTTGTGGTACTTAAAAAACAAGTGAAAAAATCGCTGAACCCTTGTAGTAAGGACAGCCCTAGGCTATTCCTACTATGATTTCCCAGGAGTCGACCACGAAGGACGTCAAACTTTTTTGTTATGATTTCCGTGGTCAAACAAGGGGATAGCCTAGGGCTGTCCTTACTACAAGGTTTCAGCGATTTTTTCACTTGTTTTTTGAGCACCACAAGTGAAAAATCGTTTATTCCCTACAAAGCCTCTGCCGCTGTGCAAGCCCTTAAGGTTGGTCCAGTTCGGCCAAAAGTCTTGTCCAACTGGGGAATAACTTTGTTAGAGAAGCTGAGGGCTGCCGATGAGAGCTAAAAGCTTGAAACAGCGCTGTCCAGCTCTGTGCAATTATTACGGTGGAAAATAAGTTATTTGCCATGCGTGATGAATGGAGCAGGAAGTGATATCAACAACAACCCCCTCCCCCATCCATTCCGTCACTCGAGCAGTAAATATAGTAGCCTGTATGCCTATAAAGTATCATTATTTTTCCAGAACGCAAAAACGTAAGTTCGTGCGTCTCGAGTTTTTACTTTTCCGCGACTCAATAAAGATTTGTGCATCTCTGTTTGTCCTATCTTACTGTACTAGCATGTAAATCCAATAAGGATTTTCAACTCAACGAACATACTGTGGTTAGAAGTTAGAACGAGCGGCGAAAGTGACAGGCAGGTGAGGTTACTCTCTTCTAAGTGTCTACTCCAGCCACCAGAGTCGCAGCCGTAATCCGACTCCGGTCGCAGTTTTGTTTAAGCAAACCTGCGTACATTTCCACTCGGCCATGCTGCTGACATGGAGATTATAACTTACAAAAACAGAATATTAAATAAACCGAAGAAAACTTACCGATGTTTATTATAGGTCTGCAGCCGATATGGAAAATATCAAGCATTGTTATATTGCTATAGGTCTCCTCTATTTGTCAAACTAGGAAAAAAAACAGAAAGTTTGCGGTTCAAGTTTGCGGAAGTAAAAAGTCATTTGTGGTTGCGAAAGTGCAAAAAATTACCGCAAACGTACCGCAAACTTGCGGATTTACGGTTGCGGACCACCTATTGCTATTTTGCGGAATTTGCAGTTGCGAAATAGAGATTAAATTTGCGGTGCCCAGCAGTGCTAAAAAGTCTTTCAACTTCAGCGCTCGAGGGCAAAAAAGTATTGTACTGGACGATCAGTTTCTTTAGCGCTGCATTAGTAAAGGAATTATCATATATCTTTTTCGCTGGTACTGCTGATATAAATCCTTCTATCCGTTTTGCAGCAGCATCTTTTTTTGCCTTAGATTGGTTGAACAAACAACAAAAAAATTCATCGTTTTAAACGGACTCATCATCATTGTCGCTTTCACCGCTAAGCCTGTTAGCTCCGTTAGTGTACAACAGCATCTGTTAGCACGTCCCACAATAGCTCCTGTTAGCACGTTAGTGAACAATAAAAATCTGTAATCCGTAGCGCCAGCAGGGATTACATAGAAGTGTTTCATTTAACTATTATCTGACGATTAAAGAATCTTTTTTAACAGGATTAAAACTAAAAGTAACTGTAACTAGTAACTTTTTAATGTCTCCAAATAGTAACTAGTTCCCACTCGTTACTTTTTTGAAAAAGTAACTAAGTTACAGTTACTAAAAAAGTAACTAGTAACTATAGTAACTAGTTAATGCCCACCTCTGAAGGTAAGCTTGTTTGTTTCAGGGGAGAAAAAAGATTATTTTTTCTTAATATTTCCATTTAAAATGAAAAAAAGTAAGTTTTGAATACCCGGAGTTAAATTATTCCTGAAGTGAAATAGGCAGAACTAATATAATAGTTTACAGAGACACCACGTCTTACAATCCTACTTCATTTGACAACACCTTAATGCTGTCTCCGCGTCGAAAAAGTTTTTAATATTTTTTAGTTTTTAAATAGTTTTTAATATTTTTTTAATATTTTTTAGAAAATTATCCTTACAAAAACAAAGAAGTTTAGACTTTTGATTAAAAACAATAAACATTATCCTTTTTTTACCATAAGTGATTTACTTTAAGACAAAGACATTTTGATATTTCAAAAAATTTTCTTCCAAATGTTGTTAAAATTTAAGGCCTAAGAAACAGGGTGTCGAACCGAATCTGAACCCGAACCGTAAACCCGAATGAACCGTTTCATTTTGGTAAACCCGAACCGAACCTGAACCAGCAAAATTTTACTTCAGTGAACCTGAACCAAACCTGAACTCTCAAAATTGTGCTCAAGTGAACCCAAACCGAACCTGAACCCCTAACAAAAGAAAGAATATATTTTTCCATATCTGGTTGCCACTGGCGCTGGTACACGCACAATAAGAGCAGTGGCGATCATCAACAGGATCAGCAATTTCTCCTTTTTTTTTCTGGACGAAACGAGTAACGACAGTTAAATTTTAAGTCAATGAACCTGAACCGAACCTGAACCAGTAATGTTTTACTTGAGTGAACCTGAACCAAACCTGAACCTCGATAATGGTGCTTAAGTGAACTTGAACCAAACCTGAACCGCTAAAATATTTTGAGCAGGAGCTAAACCTGAACCCGAACCGTTATTTGAAATGGTTCGACACCCTGCTAAGAAAAGTGTTTGCTTAAAATGGTTGAAGATTACCGTTTTCAAGGAAAAAATTCAATTCAAAACAAACAAAGCGAAAGAATTTAACCTTTTTTTCTACAAAAAAAAACTTTCATTAGAAGCATGAAAATCAATAAAAAATTAATATGTTCAACAATTTTAACGATACTTGAGCTTAAAAACTTCATTCAAAGACAAAGGAATCATACGATTTTAAGATAGTTTTGACAAAATTATTCTCAACGAACGCAAAAAAATTAATCATAAGTTTCGATTTTGTAGAATCGTTTTGTTTAAAGTAGAAAAAAATAGCCGTTTTTTACATTAAAACTGCTTCAAACCGTTAAAACCGTTAAAGTCTCAGAAACTTTTGAAACTTAGAAAAAATCGGAAAAATACCGACAAAAATTAACTCTTTAGATTTTGCATATTTGCATAAGGACCAACATACCTGTACGTTGAAACATGCAGAAGGATCTAAATGTTTGGTTTTTATCTTTACAGGCTCGGCTTCGTTGTAACACGTTATCAAGTAAAAATCAAATAGGAACGACTCGTTTTCAGGTCAAAATTTACGATTCGCTCAGTTATGAATGTATTTTTCTAAGTTTTGAACGTTTGAGATATGATTTAGCATCACATAAATCGCAAGAAAAACCCATTCTCACATTTCTTTGCATTTTGAGCTAGGTTTAGGCTAGGCGGTACTGCTATCGGACGTTTGATTTGCTGTGTCGTAATCATAGTCGCGCAATTTCAACTTTCCTAAGTCGAAGTTACTACTATGCTGTTATAAAATGACCTGTAACTATGATTTTGAATATGTCCTGGAAGGAACGTCCAACTCTTCACCCCTCCGACTGTATACTATAACTATTTTCTCAGCAAAAAGAACTGCATTAAAATTTATTGAGTAGTGAAATAAAATATACCAGGCAAAAATCAACCTAAAGTTTTCCAGATTTAACAAAAATATAACAAAACAACCGTAAAGTCTTTATTTGAAGTCTTGAAAAGAAAATAAACGCCCTACCGCCAGACAGCCAAAATCAAGAATGAAACCACAAGTGATGCGGTGTTAAAATGGATAGCTACCTTGCAAAGACGTGAAAAAAATAATTATCTGAAGTTGTCCAAAACGAAGCAAAATAAACAGCGAACGAGCTGCAGACAAACGCTTTTTTAAGCTGATGCAAAAACACGAATTTTAAATGTGCGTTCGAGGCCCGCCTGAGGCAAATAATGAAAATAAACCGAGCTTGGTGCATACCATAAGCGGCCCTTTGAAAAAGAATCTTGAAGTTTCAACAAAATATAGCTTCAACAAAGTTTCAACAAAGTAAAAGCACCCAGAAAAGAAAACTTCTGAATACAAAAATTATGAGTGGACATAAATAAAGCAATAATCTTAGTAGCATGGTAAATGGACTTCTTGAATAATTTAATCAAAAACAATACAGCCAAAATACTGTAGAACATATTTATTGAGACGTCTACATCCATTTCTTTAAACCATTGTCAATCTACAACGTAAAAATAAAATCACAGTTGACTCTTAAGAAAAAATCGCAGATTCAACGAGTAAAATTGTCTTATTTTGGCATTACAAGACATGTACTATACATGATGTCTGGATAGATACGCGGAAAACACGTATGTTTATTAAAGCGTGAAGTTTTTGTACTGCCCCCTCGTATTCCCATTTGCCCCAACCCTGCTCAATATAAACGGTATTAGTGAGTAAAAAATCTAATATTTTTTGATTAATACAGCCCGATCACAAAACTTACCGTAAGTAAAGAGGAATTGAAGTTTTCCGCATAACTTATCCAACTAAACTGCACTAAACAATGGCGGGACTTGACAAACATGACAAAATATGAAGTTGGACAGCAGAACAAAATTATTTTGCTGTATCTCCTTGTCTGGCTATTTGCATTTAAACATTATTTTGTACATATTATTTTATGAGATAACAGAACAAAAAAAAAACGGAAAAAAGAGAGAACAACGTTATACATTTCAATACAAAATATTAAAATATTGTGCAAAAAATAGAAATAACTAAAACATGCATATATTAATCAACTATTGAAAACAAACAGTGGTGTGGATGATTTGTCAACATTGATTGAGGGTAGTTGCTGTTGATTGAGGAAGAAAACGAACACAAGACTGTATACTGAATGGAACAGTTTATGCCCCTTAAAATACAAACGCGATCTAGTTCAATGTTTATTATCAAGAGTCAAAAGAATCTGTAGTAACTGGCCAAATATTCGCAATGAGTTTGAAACAATCACTAACTTGCTACTTCAATCACATACCAAAATTACACAGCTCACACGAACCCATTGTTCAAGAAACTGAAACTATTAACAATAAATGATATACATAAACTGGAGGTAGCAAAATACACGTTTAAAACGATACAGCTACATTCAGGAACCACTCCCTCGTTGTTTACTCCCCTTTCATCACTTTACAACTATTACACAAGATACTCACCGACAAATTTCTTCATCAAAAGAAGTAATACTGAATTAGGCAAAAAATCTAAACAAATTTTTGGGGCAAGAGCAGTGGCGTACGCAGGATTTTTCAATGGGGGGGGTTTCAAAAGTGACATCAAAAATTTTTTCGCGATCTATACTTTGGCGAATAAATAACTTAGAGTAATGTAACAAGATGGAGTCAAAGTGACACAGTGCGTAATGCAAATCAAACTTTTCAAACAACAAACAATTAAGCATATATCTATTGTTAACATCATAAGGTTTGCAACTGAACGATGAAGAAAAAATTGTTCGAAACAAAAGCTACAAAAACCCATATGATTATAAACAGTGCAAAACGTGGCAGATACATAGCTAGAAATTCGCAATTGAGGGGGCTGTTTTGGGGGTCTGGGGGCAAAGCCCCCAGCCGCCGGAGGCACGAGGGTTTGGGGGCAGAGCCCCCAGCGCTTGAAAATTTTGCATTTTTTTTTCAAAAATAACTTAATTTTAGGGCTATATTGATTAAAAATAATGCTTTTAAAACGTGGCATAGAAATTGGTAGTGCAAACCTGATTGAACTGTTTGCATAAATGGGCTATGTGGAAGGTGGCTAATAGTAAAATTTTAGCTCTCTTGTTTACGTGCTGGTAAATCATAAAATCCTATAGTTGAAGAAAACTCACACAGAGTAATTTATTTCGTCTATATTTTATTGAGAAAAATAGATGGGAGGGGGAGGGGCTAACGGAAAAAATTTTGAGACAGGTGATTGGTAATTAACTAGTACTAAGTAGCCCCCCATTTCCTAAGTATATAATATGTTCGCTGATGAACCAATGCTTAGCATTTTTACCAAAGCGATCAAATTTGATTGCTTACTTTTGGCCATTTTTCAAAGTTTTCATTGATTTGTGGGTTTTGTTTTTGAAAAATTAGCCCCCTCCCCCTAAATTTATGTTTCAAAAAATGTTTTAAATCACTTTTTAGTCCATTCCATTGCAAAAAACAGTCTCAGAAGTGCAAAAAACGTAGTATTTTTCTTATTCTGCATTTTGGTTGACAGGCCAAAGGGGGATCTATAACCCCCCCCCCCCCCCCCGCCTACGCTACTTAAAGTTACTCTGACTCGTAACACGACATTCCAGAGTTTCAGTATTACACTTAGCCGCTTACAATGATGCATTAAATAACAAAAAAAAATATTTATTATAATTAAATATTTTGTATTAATAATATGAGAGTAAAGAAGGAGCTTGTTTGTTTTGCGCAATAAGGCGAGATTTTGAATAATATACGTCGGATTAATAGGGAGGATGGTTTAAACCCCCACCCCCCTGTGTACGCCTTTGCGCGTAAGTGAGCTATGTGGGCGGTGGCTAATGGTAACATTTCAGTCCTCAAATTTACAAGCCGGTAAATCATAAATCATAATTTGAAAAAACTCACGAGCATTTATATTCTGTATTTTATAGAAAGAGACAGTTGGAGAAAGGGGGGTAGAGGGTGGCGAATAGAACGAGATTTGAATGGATTAATTATTAACTAATACTGAAACCCCATCTCCATATTTTTAATGAAGCCAATGTTAAGCATTTTTAGCGGTTAAATTTGCTAATTTTGGCAATTTTTTGAAGTTGTTATTGATTTATAAACCCTATCTTCGACAAATTAACCCCCACTGAGAAACTTTAAATGCTTCAAAAGTTGCTTTAAATCATGTTGGAGTCCGTGTCATTGCAAAAAACACGCTCAGAAGTGCTAAAAACGTGATATTTTCTTTACTGAGCATTTTGGTCGACAGACCAATGGGGGGGGTTTGAACCCCCAAAACCCCCCCCCACTTGCGTACGCCCTTGGGCAAGAGTATGATCAGAGGTACCAGACCATATCAAAGATTTAATTTTTTCCTTGTTTGTCAAAAAATATAAGCAATACCTAATTTCGAAATATGAGTAAGTCACTAAGCACTTGTTTGAGTTGGAGAAAATTGACAATAATTCTCGTCTAACAAAACTCAGCATCCTATTGATTTTTTATGGTGGGCATTACAGGGTGTCCCAATAAAATGTATACACTGTTTAAATGACCACAACATTAACATTCATTGTTTCCGAGAAAAGTTTCATAATTCATATCAGTGACAACAAAATTTAACCCTATTTTATAAGTTTGCATTTCTCGTTTTTGTATTGGAGAGGTGTTAATTTTATTTTACTTAACCTGTTTAACCAACGCATTTTACACAGCAAGGGGTACTAGATATGCCCCCCCACCTACCTAACTCATACACCAAAAGTCACAAATCCATCAAGTTTGGCATGCTGGTTGTTTACCAAATTTTTTGAGGAAAAATTAATTTTAATTTGATGACGTCATTACATTGACGTCATTTTGGCAAAATGGCGCCAAGTTGGTAAACAAACTTTTCTTGGAAACAGTGAATGTTGGTGTTGTGGTCATTTAAACAGTATATACATTTTATTGGGACACCCTGTATTTGTGTATGCGCGTGTTTCGTTTTTTGTGTTTTCAATTTGTTACTTATTTTTAGTCTGAAGATTGCGTTAAGTTAACTCGTTGAGGTGACAGTAGACCGGTGGACCGCATGGTCGTTTTGCTGTCACCTCACCACGGTATACATAGCAATGTCTTGTTGTGCACAATAACAGCATAGGCCTTGGTCTTGCTCTTTATGTAGTTTTTTTTTTGCTACCGAATGCATGACTGTATCGTGGTGAATAAACAAAAATGGATACCCTCTTTCGTTCATACAAAATCAAATTCGGAAATTTTTAAACAATAAACACCAATCGATTCTTAATAACAGTTGTATAATTATCAACCTTGCCCTTTCCAACGCTGTATTTTTTCAAACTTTCTTACATTGAATCAACGTCACTTCAAGTAGAAAAAAAACTTAGATCATTTTTTCAAAAAAAAAACTGCAAAACAAAATCAAATTCCTTTTTATTCACAATACTTTTAAACTCGGTAATCTGTTTTCTCACAAAGATAAACAAGCCTATAGGGCGCCGTTTGTGTACCCTAATTCGTGCAATGTTTTTTTTAGAATTGTTATTAATTAAATAGTCATTTTAATTAAATATTCAAAAATATATAGTCAAAGTCGAAATAAATAGTCAAAAAAATTGCGCACAAAATAAAGCGTTGCAAAAATAAACAGTAAAAAAAAACTCCGCACAAAATAAAGCGTCGCAAAAGTACGCTGCAGACTTTTTTGTGTATTTGCTAGTGGAGCGTGACAAAGCGCTCTCAGCTGATTTTGGAGCGCATCAAAGAGAAGACGAGAGCACATGAAAGAGCAGCCGAGAGCGCTTCGTCATGCTCCACTAACAAATAAACAAAAAAGTCTACAGCATTTTTTTGCAACGCAGAATTTTGTGCGCAGTTTTTTTGACTATTTATTTTTGCAACGGTTATTTTGTGCGCAATTTTTTTGACTATTTATTTCGACTTTGACTATATTTTTTCGTATATTTAATTAAAATGACTATTTAATATTATTATATTTAATTAAAATGACTATTTAATATTATTATATTTAATTAAAATGACTATTTAATATTATTATATTTAATTGAAATGACTATTTAATTAAATATGCAAAAAAAGCATTGCACAAATTAGAGCACAAACGGCGATCCATACAAGTCACTCTATGCCGGAGTAACGTTGTTTATAAGTTAAATTGCTCGTGTGGTGGAAACTACATTGGACAAACAAACCGAAACTTATGATCAAAATTAAAAGAACACCATCCTGGTAACAAAACTGGAACACAAACAAACGTAACCATTAAGCATCTACTGGAAAATCCATCACACGTAATTAATTTTAATGAACTAGAAATTCTTACAACAGCAAATCATCCCAAGAAACTGTTAATAAAAGAAACTCTACTCATCCAACAGCAAGTACCCTCAATCAATGTTGACAAATCATCCACACCACTGTTAGTTTTCAATAATTGATTCATATATACATGTTTTATTTTGTTTTCTTTGCTTACACAATATTTTAATATTTTGTATTAAAAGGTATGACGTTATTCTCTCTTTTTTCCGTTTTTTTTTTTCTTTACGTCATAAAATAATATGTGTGTTGTGATTAGTGTATACCTGTAAAAGTACAAATTAACGTTTAAATGCAAATAGCCAGGCAAGGAGATACAGCAAAAGTTATGCGGAAAACTTCAATTCCTCTTTACTTACGGTAAGTTTTGTGATCGGGCTGTATTAATCAAAAAATATTAGATTTTTTACTCACTAATACCGTTTATATTGAGCAGGGTTGGGGCAAATGGGAATACGAGGGGGCAGTACAAAAACTTCACGCTTTAATAAACATACGTGTTTTCCGCGTATCTATCCAGACATCATGTATAGTACATGTCTTGTAATGCCAAAATAAGACAATTTTACTCGTTGAATCTGCGATTTTTTCTTAAGAGTCAACTGTGATTTTATTTTTACGTTGTAGATTGACAATGGTTTAAAGAAATGGATGTAGACGTCTCAATAAATATGTTCTACAGTATTTTGGCTGTATTGTTTTTGATTAAAGCAATAATGTTAGGGCATTAAATGCAGGTGAGAACGATTAACTGATAAACACAATCTGGTGGAAAGAGGAAAGTTATAGCATAATCAAAACGGGATAACCAGTTTTTATTACGGCGTTACGTTAAAATGCTGGCGAGTATGAACGATAAAATAAAGACACTACATTCGCAAATGAAACAACAAAATAAAACCACACTACACAGGAGCAATTTTTGACAAGTCTCTAAGGACATACTCTATCTTTCCAAAGTCCCCAACAATGTTCTTAGCTAGGACAGCCTCAGAAGAGTTGTAAACGGGCCGACTAGTTCAGGCCAGAACCCGGCCCGAACCCGAAAATATAAGCCCGAACCCGAACACTAATTTGAAGCCCAAATCATGCCCGAAAAAACCCAAATGTAAAGTTAGGTATGAAAAATTTAGCAATGTTGCCAGATTATTTTGATTATATTTTTGTACATCTGAGACAAAAAGTACGTCTTAGGCCCGAATCAAGCCCGAAACTTTTGTCAAGTTTAAGCCTGAACCCGACCCGAAAAGCCCGGCCCAACTTACAACTCTGAGCCTCAGTAGCCCGGCAAATAATTTCTTTGCCCCTACGTATGTGTGGATGTGGGAGTGGATCCGTCCCAAACGGTAAGCACCTCTGTAAGTTACGTCTTCCGCATCCCCCACAAGAACCAGTTGTCCCACATTTAAGTTTTTTTGCAGTGCTCTCTATTTACTACGTCCCTGTAAAGAGGGAAGGTAGGACTGCATCCACCCAAGCCCAAAACGATGGGCCAAGGTAGAATTGTACAAATAAACCATGCGAAGATCCACTGACTAAGCATACTAAAAAAATTGCCCACTTTAAATTCTATAAAACATAAATAAGCATTATGAACTTTATTAATTTTATTTCTATCCAATCTGTAGTTACAGCATTTTTATTTTTTAGTATGCTTAGAGTTAGAACAATTCTAATGTTGTCTTGCATTTTCTTTACATGGTGACTGTGAGTTTTGTGTATACACTGTACAAAATGTACATATCTTTGCAACACTTTGCTTTAATTTTGCGTAAAATTTTTTATCATAGAAAGTAGCAGACTGAGAAAATCTAGAAGCTGTTTTTTTTAACCTTAACTTGGTGAGGTGGCAGTAGACTTAGATGACCTTTCGGTCCTTCGCTGTCTCCTCACCAAGTGACTAAATATCGCTTTGACTCTGCAAGTTTGTGTGTTTGGTTTTAAAGGAATTGCATATTTCGATGCTTTGGTGATAGACCTAGAGGAAGTTGCAGTTTTTTTTCTTGTGATATGACGTCACTTGGTAAATAAGTAAATATGATGATGATGATCAGTGATTAAGACTTCGCCTATTCCTATTGCTTCATCACACAACATCCCACTTTAACCATACCTTTAGTGCTTTACATTACTGCTACATAAAAAAATCCTACGCTCGTCACACATATAAGGTACCGTACCTCAACTATTCACTTCTTAGTCCTTGCCGTTGAGGTTGAGCAAGAGAGCAGTAGGCCTACGTCTGGTAGCCTAGTATTCGTTCTACTTTACTCCCATTCACAAAGCATTTTGACATCATAAACGTAATATGATCGACAGGTTTAAAATTGTAATAATAAGTTAATTAAGATGTTTTTTGACGTTTGCAGGCCAGAGTTTTAATATTTTAATCGTTTTGGAGGCGGGGTTGTGACCAAAATTGGCGCCAATTTCGATTGGCAGTTTCAACTGCCAATTGAAGTTGGCGTTTTAACAACTGCCAATTTTGTTGGCAGTTGGCACTGCCAATCGAGATTGGCGTTTTAGCAACTGCCAATTTTGTTGGCAGTTGGCATTGGCAGTTGAGCATTGGCAGTTGGCAGTTGTGCATTGGCAGTTGGCAGTTGAGCATTGGCAGTTAGCGCTTGGCAACTACCATCAAAAAGGTGGCGATTGTTAAAACCAATAATTGGATGGCTGTTCTATTGACAGGTGATCCTGCTAATTGGCAATATTTAACTTTGTAATGACATTTTATTTGCTTTTGAGAAAGTATTATGAATACATGAAAAGAAGATATTTTGTAGACCCCTAAAGTTTTAAATGAATGTTTTAATTAACTTAATTTAACATGAAAATTATTAGGTCAGATGTGTTTTAAAACTGCAGAAATTGTTGTTTTTATCACTTGCCACCTTTTTGGTGGTAAGTGAGGATTGTTGTCATCACAGATCATGCATTGATGCATAGGCTATTAATAATACCTATCATTTACCAAATTTGAAATGCGCCACATTTTTTTGGCACACCCAGTAAAATAACCTATTAGTATTAGATGATACTGTACCAGTAGGAAATAGAATGCTTTTGCAGGTGTAATCAGACTCATTCTGGAATAAACACGCTTCGGGGTGGAAAAACAAAAATATTCACATTAATTTTAAATGATTACAGATTCTGAGATTGTATTAGTAGATGATCTGATGATGACCAAAAATAAAAGTTTAAGGCTATATGTCCAATTTAGACACCTTTACTTTTGAAAAATGTATTTTCTTTGATTCCTACAATATCAAAAACTTAATTACGGTAAACAACTTATGACATGTTCATATAGAAATCACAGGGAGAGCACAAGCTAAATGCATGTGCGACACATTGCTTAGTAAATGAACACTTAACTAAAAATTAGGGTAGTGTCTAGTGCACCGTCCCGGTTTCCGACATCAAATTGCTGGATCACCGGCAGCCAATCAAATTGCGCTTTTCTCCTTGATTCGCTTTAAATGCAGCACTTCGACATCTTGAATTCGAAATCCTGATGGCGTAGTGGTTAAAATGTCTGGCTACAATGCTGAGGGTTGGTGTATCGAAACTCGCTGGACACGCTCACCAAAAATAGCGCTAGAGAGCTATGAATCTGCCATTTCCTTTTTTTTTCTCTAAAATCTTATTCTTAGAGTTAGGGTTAGGGCAGCGATGCCAGCTGAGAGATAGTAAATTGAACACTTAAATTAAACAACCGCCGCCGCCGGTGCAGCAGCGATTAGATGTTGGAAACCGGGCCGGTGCAGCAGACACTGCCAAAAATTAGCAGCAAATTAGAATCATTAAAATTTCATTCAATGATTGTCAACCTAAAACTTTAGGTTTTCGTGTTTCGACCAGTAACTAAGGCCGTCTTTACAGCCAGCATTTAGAAGCATAAGTTATTCATCTATACGATTTATTATTGTAATATACAGTGCGATTAAGCTATCGCGACGTGTTTCGACCTTGCTCAAGGGTCTCATCAGGCAAAAAGAATAACACATATTTAAACATGCAATGATACAAAACTGCAATTAAAATTTGGAAACAAAAATTGGCAGCAATTTTACAATCATTGAAATTCTAAACATGCACTCATATAAATCTGCAATTACCAAATTTGGAAATAAAAATTGCATCGGTAAACACATCTGCTTTGTCTATGCAAATTTTATAATGATGTCAAACAACTTATGACATGTTCATATAAAAATCACAGGGAGAGCATGAGCTAAATGCATGTTCGACACATTGCTTAGTGAATTACGGTACCGGTACTTTAAAAGGTTAGCCTATTGTGATTAGTTGGAGTTTTAGCAAAGGTAAAGTCCTTTAAACACTAAAGGTGTGTTTATACTGGATGTGAAGCAAAGGTTGGCAAATCTGAAATGTCGCCAACTTTTGCATTTTGTGAGTGGTCGCCCATGACTAACGTCACTCTCAAAGGTTGCCAGCCTTTGCGATTGCTAATGTTTGCTTCATACATCAGGCCAGCTCTGATAACCTGCTTTTTCATTGGATTCAATTTGCAGGAAGCGTTGTATGCTTTAGTTTTGAAGTGGTATTCTGTATTACTCATTAGAGCTATCATAGACTATGTTTTGTCATAGTGTACTCGAACGTGAGGAAGGTTGAGTTTGTGTTATTGTAATGTAAGCCTAGTACTGGTATGCTATCATGTCGTAATCATGAAGGAAAAAGTTTATAGTACTAGTTGCCTTAATACCGAAACAAATTAAACATGTTAATTGTTATGGTACCGGTACCAGGGTACAGGTTTGAGCTTAAACAGTTGTTTGTCTTAGCTGGTTAGAGCTGTTTGTGAAGATTCCCGTTAGGGATGTCCATTTCAGAATATCGAATCCTACGGAACTGGATCCTATTTTGAACCGGTTCTGTTTTTAGGATTCGGTTTAGGTGTGAAGAAAAACTGCAAGCGATAAATCTTTTCAGACGTTGCGCATCAGCATGTATGTATAATGCCAACGCACGCTGCACTACACTGCTACATGTCTAATCGCATGTCTTGATTACTATGCAGGCACACACTTGCGTCTTGATTAATGGGCTTACATGTTCGAGCCTTGAATATTCTGCACTACAATAAAGCTTTATTGAGTTCCCTTTAAACACTGGCATAGCAAGGAAAAAAATTGAGGGAGGCCATGAGTGTGGAATGTACTATTTGTACATGTTTTGGAGTTCATTTTTTCCTCTGTTTGTAAGATTTAAGAAGGTCATGCCTCCTTTTAGACCCTGAAACGCCACTGCCTGTACATGCTTCGGTTTCTTCAGGCCAGCAACTAGAAGCAAGTGCTTAGGGAAAGCAAAATTATTTTAAGAGGGGGAGCAAATTAATATATATGCCAGTATATATACACTACACACGTATTATTAATTGATTTTCTTTTGGAGGGCTAAGCCCCCCTCTTTGCGGGCCTGTTTTCTTTCCCTAAAATCAACTAGAAATGATGGTTAAAATTAAAACGAAAAATTCAGAGAAACTTATGAAGCATTACAGAATGAGAATATCCCATTGTCATGTGATTTATAGTGCTGGAATCCTTTTACTGGCTATACATTCATCAAAAATGAAACAAAATGTTGACTTTTTTTGTTTTGCAGTAGTTGGGCAGTTACGTGCTGAATTGATATCAAAATAGGACTGACAGCCATTTTAATTTTATAGATTTAGGATTCGGTTAAGAATTTGGAATTCTGGATTTGAAAAAAAAAGATTCTGAATTATTCTAGAATACATAATTGTTCTGAAATGGACATCCCTAATTCCCATTGCCAATGTTATAAGTGAATCTGAAAGTTGAATTTGTTATCAATTATGTATATACTGGTAGTGAAGTTTTTGCAGTTAGTTTGAGAAAAAGTCAGTCTCTGAAATTATGTTCAGTTATTTATTTGCATATTGATAGTTCTGTGCAAAGTTCGAATTTAAACCCTAAATCAAAATTTTATTAATGAAGTGAGTATTATAATAAAAGAAAATACATAAAAATAGTATTCGGCCTATTTAATTTCTGCAGTGGACTCCTACTGACAGCAACAAACTCTGCATCTCAAAGTCAGCTCAAAAAGGATACCAAAGCAATAATAATGACCTGTTCAAATTCTGTTGAAAGATCAAGTATTATGAGAAATTAGAACAAACTTACAGCCTTAGCTGCCTAGATATAGTTGATGATATTCAAACTTAGCCTGGCATTGTATTTAGTTTTCCTAAAGGCTAACAAGGTAAAATACTGTAGGCCTACTAACTTGGCCAGCTTAAGTTGGATAGCCTAAGGCTATCCTGCATCTAACAATGCCAAAATTCTATTCTTGGCACTGATACTGGACACTATGCAAAATCATATACAGTAAATATAGGCCTACTGTTTATGTCATTTCCAAACAAACTTCAAGTGCAACTGTACATATCCAGTCAGTCATTTAGTATTAATATCCTTTTAGATTGAGTATCCTATTCAATAATTCAATATTCAAATTAATAAGCCAACAAGCAAGAGAAGTTGAGCAACTGCTTACAAAAGTTTGACCCTTTGCAAGTTGTTGATGACGTCACATTTTGGTTGCTTTGTGTCTTAAGCGTATCTGTAAGCTTTACAGTATTAAAATTTAAATTTAAAAGGTATTAACAGCCACATCCTATTTTCCACTTGCATCTGTGCTATGGTTTAATTAGGCCTTGGAGCTCAAGTTAAAAAACTGTAGCAGTACTTAAAAAAACTATGTAGCCTATTTTGCAAAATGAGGCTAGAAAAATTGTAGAATAAGTTACCTACTTTAACCAAATATCACAATTTTATGCAAAATTGTATACCTTGAAGTTACAGTAGTTTGTATGGTCTTTTTTAACCGAAAAAAAATCACTATTTGCATGTAAAATGAAAATGCTGCCAGATCAATCTGATAACTACCTCATTGAAGCAAGTCGGTTATACAAAAAGTATGCAAGAGCAGTGTTTCCTCTAAGCGCAAAAAAGTGCGAAACATTTTTCGGTATTTTTGCACACATTTTTCACAAGTGCAAAACAGCGTTTAATTCCAGTGTTTTTTATCTTCACAAGCGTGAAATGACGTTTAATTTCGGCGTTTGTTTTTTGTCAGAGCCCCAAAAATTGCAGAAAGTATCGGATCTGCAGCACGATGACTTTTTTTTTTTGAGATCGCTTGCCAAATCACAGAAAAAATCGGTTTGCAGCATGGCACGATGACCTTTTTTTTCTTTTTGGAGATCGGTATTTTGTAACATCACAAAGCCAAAACTAAGGCATTTTCGCAAAAACTTTTGGACACTTTCGCACTTTTTCCGGCACCTACGCAGTAGAGGAAAACTTAGAGGGAACACAATACAAAAGTTTGATTTTTGCAAATAAGTTTTGATTTTAAGTATTATTATAATTTAACTTTCAAATGGTTTTAAAAAAGTGAGAAATGTTATTGAAATCACATTAAAATGGTTACTTTGTTTTGCAAAATCACAAAATTGCTCAAGTTTCATTACTTCCACAAATTCGTAGACTTCTCTAAAACTACTAAATTTTTATCATATCATATATTGTTGTAAAATATTTTCCCTTGATCCAACACTGAACAAATCGCTGTTTTCTGAAACAAAAACAGCTTAGTGGCACTGGTAACATTGACCTGTGACCAACAAATAGAGACTGCTCTCCAGAAAATATGCCATCGACACCTTCAAGTACAACTATACCTATACCAATGGGCCTACTTCAATGTTTAGTGATGGTAAGTTGCGTGAAAGAATGCCATCATGTTGTAACTATTTTGTAGTATGTTTGTGTAGCCCAACTGCAATGTTTGGCAATGCACATTTCAGATTTCAATGCGTTCAATTTTTGCTTTGAAAAATTTCAAAACGTTTTAAAATTTGTTGATAATTTTTTTGTGATGCGACATGGAAAAAGCATTTCATTTAAATGCTATATCAAATATTGTGAAAGAATTTACACTTAATCAAGTACTGGCATAGGCGTCAATTATGGGGGGCCGAAGGGCGGTGCCCTCTCAGGTCTAACACTGAACGGGGCAAAATATGTCTGACCCCTCGGTTTTCTGGCTAGTAATACCCACTTGGCAACAAGAAATCCGAAATTATTGACTGAGATAGATCCAAAATGCGGCAAAGACTTTTTTTTGGTCTGTACTTGAATTTGGGGGCAAAATTCCGGACTGAAATAGAATTATTAAGTTTAACCAAACTTCTCAAAAACATTTCGCCCCCTCGAAATTTGCTTAATCCACAAAGAATCGACGCCTATGAGTACTGGAATAAATAGTAAAATGCTGTTTTGTATTCGTTAAAGAAGCTTGGTGTAGGAATTTTATGAGGTGATTCTAACAGTGTAAAAGAGTAACGTGTGATTTTGCAACACTCAACAAGCTGTCTAAGAATAACTAATTGCCCGTCATTGCAAAAGAAAAATCCTTATCACTATCCGTGAGCTTGTGAGATCTTCTTTTGCCTACCTTTTAAGCAACATATTAAAAATTTATGTTCATTAGGTTGAGGCTATTATATCAGGTTATTGCTGTCAGAGATGTTGCGAGAAGACTTAAGGTCAGCATTAGGCATTTGGAAATAATGTGTTTTGTAATGGTGTCGTACAGTTTGGATAAAGCCACATTCACATTATTGTTAGATACCACCAAACCCATCTTTTCTTGACCATACTTTGTTTAAAATGATTTATTTTATTAGAACTGTTGTTCATCCATGTTATCCTCCGTAACAAAAGTACTAAATAAGTAGCCCCTACATCCAACAAAAATTCATATGGATGATTTTGATTTCAAAATTTGACAGCAGATATTACTGTGTTTGAAATTTGTAACATTATTCTATTTGCAAAAGATGCTGTTCCCTGCAATGACAATTGTTCTTCAAAATCAACTGGCAGAAGTCATTACTATTGAAAATTTTGTCAGTGCACAATCGATCGCCGATATTTATACATTGAATCAATTTCATGGTAAGAATGTAAATTAAAACAGAAATTTTTATTGTAGTATTATTGCCTATTGCAGGAGTTCTCAACTTTTGGTGTAATGGAGCCCTTGAAGAGGTTGACCATTATTTATGGAGCCCCGCAATAAATTTCTAAATGAAAACAAAAAAGTAAACGAATACCTTGCAGAACCCCTGGGTTTCTCTAGTGGAGCCCTGGGGCTATGTTCGGAGCACTATGAGAACCTATGGCCTATCGAATGTTAGCAACTTTGTTTAATAATATGTGGAGAGAATTTTTCACACAATTTACAAAAAAACTTAATAGTCGAAAGCTACAGCAGTACTTTTCAATCTATCTATATTTTAACCTTTTTTTTTACCACCCAGTAAATCTATTGGCCTTTCTAAAATTCGGTTCTAACAGTATGGATGCATTGCTATAAAAAGCATACAAATTTACAGTACTGATTGCATGGCAGTTTTATTTAATTTTATTAAAAACAGTAAAGCCCTAATTTTAAATTTATCCAAAGTAAATTTAAACTACCAAAATTTTTTAACATTTCGGACTTGGCTATGTTCATCATCAAAAAAATTTGAAAAAGATTTTATTTCTATTTGAATAAGATTTTATTTTTACTGATGATGGACATAGCCAAGTCCGAAACGTTTAAAAATTTTTCTATTTTGAATCAGGCTTTACTGTTTTTGATCGTAAAAGTTTAGATTACATGTGTGTGATTTTCACAGCACCTACAAATAGTGCTCAATGCCAAAGCGAAGCTAGTTGAAACTATTAAACATGAGCTAGACTGTGTGACCAATGATTTTTGGCACTTGTGCTGTTGTTATTTAAACACAAGGTTTTAGTACGCGTGATAGTGTACGTATTTTATAATATTTAAAGTAAATTTGTGGTAATGTTCTTGTTTGTTTTACTTAGTACATACATCTACCATCGAAACACATTGCAATGGTAGATCCGTTTAGATCTAAATTGGAGAATTCTGCAAGTGCGTCTGTCGCTTTCAGGTAAACTCTAATATATATGATGAGGCCCAAGTTTTTGGAAGGATTTATTAATTTTCAAGGTCGAATGTTGCTTCAAAAGTAGTAGCATGGCTTAAACTCTCAAGGCCTAAGAATAGCATAAAGTTATTATTATGAAACTTCTGGTTTATTGTTTAAATCATAGGAGAAAGAAAATAGAAAAATTTCGGTTGATTGTTGTAGAGTACCATTTTTAAAGCATCGGACTGATTAAGCACACTGTGTCTTATTTCTACTCGTTTTACGAAAAAATTTATTTTTTCTGGCTGATGTTATTCAATTTATCAATTTTCAGTAATTTTCTGCAATTAAGGTCTATTGACGAGGAGCTGAAGGAAGTAAATTGGCAGCCGGTGATAATATCGCACCCACAGCAGCAAGACGGCTGAAATTGCGGAATATATATGTTAAAGGTAACTAAGATGTAGCGTGATCACTGGTCATGATGCAGAGCGCCCCCCTAAAATTAATTACTTTGATTGGCCTGGTAACAACAATAGATTTAAATGTTTTTTTAAAGTTCGATTGTCTTTGAAAAACAAAACTGTTTTAGTCTTTCACTCATCCAGATATTTTCCGATGTTGTTTAGACCTATTTTAAAATATTATGTTGTTATGCAAACTGTACATGAAACGGCGATGAAAATCGTCCAACTATGGTTAAGACTCCTGACTGAAAATGGCAGGCCTTTAGCCGTTTATGGTTGCAGATCAATGAAGTCCGTGTAGCAGTAGATCAATGCTCTCATGCCTGTATTGAGAGGATAATGGATGTTTGCATATCCAAAAAGGTTTGTGTTTTATAGATTGCGAGAAATTTGCTGAGCGAGTTGTCAAAATTTCCGATGCAAGTCTGCTTTGGAAACACTCAACCATACTTGCAATAGCTTAGATTACGATGTGCATGCTGAATATTGGCTACATCACGTAAATAGAATAGGACGCATTGTAAAAATGAGAAAACGAAATTAAATTATTGGTATAATGTAATAGGGCGTTTAAACAGAGTAATTTCGGATCCACTACAAATGCGCCAAATCGCATTTCGAGCCTGCATTAGCGCTTTTCGTACTGAAAACTATAGGCCTTAAGCGCTAATCGTGCAGAGAACAATGTATCATTTAAAAGTAATGAACCAAGCTTACGAAGACTAAAAAAGAAAGTAAAAGGCGAAAATTGTTTGATTTTTACGATTCGGACTGTTTTCTGTTGTTGATTTGGTAAAGAATTGCAAAACCATATTTTAAAAAAGTTTTGAAAGAGGGGCTGTAGAATGTATGAACAACTATATAGAACATCAAACCAACTATAAAGTACGTTACGAAAAATAAACTTATGGTGTAGTTTGCGATTCAAATCTGTTTGTTGCGTAGGGAATTCAGAAAATTAATTATGGTAATGCAAATACATTTAACTGCTTTCGATAGTAAGCAAATAAGCATTGACTAAGCTAAAAATGCGAATTGCAAAATCGAAACTAATCTACGGATAGTACCAGATATTTTAAATCTTTGCCAAAGCTATATGCTGCGAAAAATGTAGAACAAACCAGCGGTGAACTTGACTTAATCCGGTAATATCGAAAAGTAATTTTTGGGTAAAGGAATGTTTTGCCGTCATTTCGTTGTTTCGAAAGTTTGCTTAAACACTAAATAAGTTTGTTTTGGCATTTGTTGTTAATACTCTATATCCCATCAGTTAAACATCTTAACTTGCGTTGCGGCATTGAGCTGTTGGAAACGTTACATTTGAATTTAGAGTTAAACTTAGAAAATGTTTTGCACGCAGAAAACATGGAGAACGACTGCTGGATGTGTCTCGACGGAAGATCGGGAAGGGAAGAATGGGTATGTTTCCCTGACTTCCTGAGGAAGTATTGAAGTATTGCAAAAAGTTTGTCCCTGGACTTCTCTGTGATAAGTCGATGGTGTAGTTTGCGATGTACTGGGCCCGTGAACATGCCGACGTTTCTGGCAATGAACTGGCACTTTTTGATTCTGGATGTAGTTTACTTGCTCGCCGGTGGGATTTCTTCACATTGGCGAAATTGATCTTTTTTTTTTATAACATCTAGAAATGCAATACTTGCATGTCTATGCAAAATGAGATGGTTTTCTATGTCTTTGGAGGAAACTGGATTATATCGTTCCGAACCATATGAACCGTCCAAACTTTACGGCCGCAACCTATTTTGTCTATACACTACAGGTTAACTCTTCTTGTAGTACCCCTGACCCTGTGATTCTGTTCCTGAATGGGAATATTGGCAAATGTTCTCCACGATTCCATCGCGCAGTAACAGCAGTAAATGATACGTACGTGACGAATTTAATTCATCATCGAATTTGCTGGAAAAAAGATCATGCACGTAAATCAACAGTGCTTTTGAATCAACAATTCCTTGGATCGTACATTAGTCCAAATGTCACATCAAAAATCTACGAAAAAGAACGTATTCTAGCATCAGATTCCTAATGATTTTAATACTGGTCCCTGTAAATGACGTGTAATTGTGTATTCACTGTTTAATAACTGCTTCGTGAGAAATCTGTTTTTTGGAATTGCTTTGCATTACCGTTTAAAAGTCGACTTTTCACTTACCACCGTTAATGTTTTTTTTATTGTTATTGTTTATTAGGTTGAATGCGATGCATGCGCGCGTTGGTATCATGCGGTGGTGTTGGGTCTACGACAACTGACCGCGAACAACGCCGATTGGCTGAGACGGGCGATCCTAAAAACATTTTTCTATCCCCAAAGCCATCTTGCCCAAACCCTCAACTTTGTGGCGAAATCACTGCGACGAAACGGTTGGTTCGCGGACAGTTTGTTCGCGGTCAGTTGACTTGGCTCGGTTGGTGTCAGTGTTGTGAAGGTCAAAAAGGTTATATGGATGTGTCCTTTGCATCAACAAAGAGATGGTTAGTATAGATATTGCTTAAACGAGGACTGAAGGCAAAATCAATGGGAGTGCTTCTTTTTTCGTGACCCAGCCGTTTCAGAGTTATTCTACTTCAAATACGATGTAGAGGCCTTTAATGTTACAATTTATATTGGCAACTCTGACGTTGATAGTATTAGCGACGCCATCCCAGTTCTAACGTAACGCAATGCCGCAATTAGGCTACTGCATTGAGTTGCTTCGCTGCACACTAATCAGTTTGATCTTATGGGCACAACAGATCCGAGCAGGTACAAAGAAAAGGCTGTTTGGCGGACATGACTAAAAGGCAGAAAAGTAGGAAAAGACGGTTGCCAACCCTAACCGCCTTTTAGCACAATTTCCGCCTTTTCCTACTTTTTCGCCTTTTGGTATTGTCCCTTTTTGGCAGCCTAGCGATCTTAGTAAAAATCAAGGTATTAGATACATTTCAGTCTAAGTCATAGCCTTGCGTAGCAATAAGGCTTTTATTACTAGGCTCTGAAGTCAGACTGAGAATAAGACTACCAGTACCCGAGTTTGTTGTATTTGGTTACAGTATTTTGTGACCCTAGATTCCTAGAATGAATTTTTCCAACTAAGTTGCCAACAATGGCCTACTAGCCTTACTTTTACTTGTTCTTAAACGTTTGTTACCTAGGCTACTGTATTTTGTTCTCTTTTTTCCAGCTCGAATCTGTTTTACTGACAAGATCAAGCTGATTAGAGAGCAGCGAAGCGGCTCAATGCAGTAGCTGAATGCGGCGTTGCGTTAGGTTAGAACTGGGATGGCGTCGCCAGTGCTATCAAGGCCAGGGTTGCCAATAAAATTAAAATCAGAGTGGCCCCTACCGGCCCGACGTCGTGGTTGAAGTAGATTATCTCTGGAACGGCTTGGTCAAGAAGGATGAAATCGACGCCAATCTAGTCTTATGCGATTTGCCTAACTTTAGATATACCCATTGATTTAGCCTTCAGACCTCGCTTAATTTTAATTCGCAAGGTTTAAAGTGTTTGTTTATATTTCATTCAGCGATGTAGCCTTAATTCAGGGGCGTCCAACTTTTTTCAGTCGCGGGCCAAATTTGCTGTTCCAAAAGTTTCGTGGGCCAAAATTTTGTCTTACTTTATCTTCTTCGCAAACTAAAGTCTTCGGATGGATTTCGTGGTGATCTCCGAAAAAAAAAAAGGTCTTCACTCAGATTTGATCGTTTTTTTCTGCCAAAAACTAGGTGAAGACCAAAAAAAAAAGGTCTTCACTCAGGTTTTGATCGTTTTTTTCTGCCAAAAAGCAAGTGAACACACACACAAAAAAAAGGTCATTCCGATGGATTTTGTGGGATTTTCCTAAAAGCAAGTACAAAAGAAATTCAAGGACTCGTTTCTGCAACTCCCAACGTCAGCGCGGAAGTATCAATCAACCAACCGATGCAGAAACCTTTGGCGCGGGCCACTTTAAAACCTTTGGCGGGCCACTTGTTGGACGCCCCTGCCTTAATTGATTGGTTCCGATCAAGTGTATATCAAAAATTAGCTTTTTTGCTTGCTCTGACTATTCTGCCTACATAGTTTCTATAAAGTTATTTGGTGAACATTTGTTTAGAATGAAAGGTGTTTAGTGGTGTCAGAAAGCTAGAAAAGTTGCGGAGAAATATTGTGCAATTTGACGTAATTAGGCTACGGCATGTTTACCGACTTTGCTGATTCCAAATGCATGAACGTAGAATGGGCTTGCAATTATAGATGCAACTGAAGAAGTGAACTCCGATTCAATTCCAAAATTTATTGATAAGTTTTTAGTTTGTTTATTTTTTGCGAAACCATCCTTTTATTGAGGTTTAAAGCAAAGCTGAAATTTACTTTGAAGAACTCAACACATGAAACGATCTCATCTTTTTGTTTTCCATTCACATGTTACGTATAGAGCAACAGTTCACATTATGTTACGCCTGCTTATTGCCTAACATTAAAATAGCCGTATATCGAAGCAATAAATCAAAAGCAATCAAATGAATATTTGAAATATAGTTAGGCTATTTACCTCCTCAGTTGCATACTTTACGCGTATAACTGCAAGCCCGATCCTTTTTTGTGTTTCCTCACACTCATAATGCTTCCACAACAACTTTAGCGTAAATAATGGTGCAATTACATCTTTATTAACACAGCTGTCTTGGTCAGGAGACTGCAAAGGGACCTTTTGCTCTGTGAGTCAAGCAGCAATTTATATAGCCACAAACGGTGGAGGTTTACAAGCATATTCCCTTTTAACGCTACTAAGAAGCTGTGGATGCCAATTTTTTTAGTGTTTAGATTTGACCCGACCGAGAATCTGACTTTAGTCTACCGTTTCAATAGAAGATTCTATCCTTTAAAAATGTAAAACCGGAGAAAATGCCTATGTTTTGAACATTTTTTATTCTGGACAAAAGGTTATACACCTCCACTTATTTTAGTCAATGAAAAAAATTGCAGAGTGTTTCAGAAAAATTCGTCTCTATGTTTTGGGATCATCTTGCAATTGCACTACCTATCATAAGCGTAGTCAGAGGGGGGTCCGGCCCCCCCCCCAAATTAAAATGCCGCTAATGATAAAAATGTGACAAAAAAGCATGTTGTTTCTTCAGTTTCAGTTCCTTGTATTTTTCGCATTTAAACAGTAAATAACAAAAATATTGACGACCACGGAGCTCCTCAATTCAGTTTTTGCCAACCAATATAAATATATAACCCGGCTGACATAAGGGTTTTTGTCCTGAAATTTGCTACCTTAGACCCTTATCTAACCGTTTTATGAACTTAATGTATAACGAGGGTCGGATTTGCCATATGCCGCAGAGCCAGAGGCCCCGCGCTCAGATGTAAGATTTTTTTTGGTCTTCACTTACAGTACATTTGGCTGGATGATAATGCAAAAATCTCCAAAGTCAGAGGCCCCGCGCGAATCCGGCCCGGGCAATGGTTAGTAGGCCGTAACCATCTATTGTACCATTTTTCAATGACAATGCTCCTTCACCTCGCCAGTTTTTATGCGATGTAAACCTTTGAAAAAATTAGCGAGTGGAAATGCTCATTTGCAAATGATTAAATTTGATTTGAGGGGCCTGGGCCCCATGGTTGTACATGTACTCCTACAGTAGTAGTAATTTTTTATTGCCGAGCAACAAAAAATACTTAAATTGCAGAGAATTCGGCTGTAGGATTTTGACCCAGGCGGAAAGTTTTGTTATAATAAATTGGTAATTAAAAAAAAAAAGAAAAATTACTGCAACTGATTGTTTTATGACAAAACAAAAATGTCAAAGGAAAATCTTCAAATGGATTATTATTTATTGTAATTTTCGAGTATTTATTGAAAATTTTCGAGTAGCTTTTAAAACGCGCTTTGGACTTAAATTGTAAGTAAAAGGAGAATTGAACAATTTAATTTTTGTAATTGGCTGTTACATGTAAAAATCTAGTTCTTTCAAATGGCTCTAACACATGCGAAATGTAATCCAATGGCATTTAAATAGCTTTTCTTTTCAACAAAAAAGCTCCCTGACCCCCATAGCCTCCGGCAGTTGAGGGTTTCGTCCCCAGACGTACTGTACATCTATATATTACGTTTGAATTACACTAGTTTATTTACTATACTACCAATTTAGGCATTTTCACTTATGGTTTAAGCCCTCTTTTTTATAAAATGCCCAACGAAGTCAATGCTGCTGGTCTTCCATTCTACAGTATCTTTGTCCTCCAAAAAGTTTTTTTTTTCCGAAAATTTCTGATTACGTTATTGCATGTAATTTAAAGTTTGGCCCCTCCCAATCAAAAATCCTGGCTACGCCTGTGCTACCTATGCTTTACTGCTTGCAGTAAAATTACTAAAAGTGAAGATGTTGGTTGCAAAGCATACCGTTCAAACAATGTCCGATGCATAGTTGCATACTGGCATGCACTATAGTTGTTACAGCAGTTCGTGGTTAGTTCCTTTTACTATTCTAGCCTCCTTAATGTGTTTTATACTTTTGTTAAGTGTGGCGATTTTTTTTCACCGCTAAGAATTATAAGAATTCGAACCTATTTCGATTTTCTGATTCTTTACTGCTGTAATATGCGATAGAAAGATTAATTTTTAAAGCAAAAATGAAGACAAATTTGAAAGACAAAAACTGTATATTGTAGAAATATTATGCAAAAATTAGAAAAAAGAATTGTTCCAATAGTTTTTGGCGAAAATTAAAAATTTGAATCTGGTGCGTAAAAGTCCAGGCGCATAATCGGCCGCATCTAATCGTTACAGCTCGGTAAAACCGAATTATCGCCAGTGGAACTGCACCATAAATTAGACCATATTATTTCGTATTCGTCCTACTTTGGACAGTAAAACTATGGACACGTGACGTATCTTCTCCAAGCTGTGCATAAAAAGATTACATTTCGCTCGTGTTAGAGCCTTTTAAAAGAATTAAATTGGTAATAACAAAATACCGTTTATTTTTTTGCATGGTAGACACTCGACAGATTTTAGTTTCTGGTGAAGTTCCTAATATTTTTAGAAATTTGCTAAGAGGGCTTCAGCCCTGTTTGCGTCACTTCTCTAGGTGTTATACCTCAAATTTACCAAAAAATTATTAAATTGGGGGTTGAAAAATTTGGTTGTTATTGCAAGTTTCATCTTTATTTTTAATGTGAATTTTATTTTGCAATTATCACAAACGGTGTTACGCTTTTGAAAGTACTATTGGTTTCGCTTTTGCTGCCAGTGTTTGTTTCGCTTTTCCATTCACTGTTTTTAAAAGTGAGCTTTTTGCGACCACTGCGGATGTTGGCGGCAATACCTCATTGGCAAAGCGTCGTGTTGGTGATCGAAAGGTTGCTAACCCCTGGTCGATTCCCAAACTGGCAATGTGTCGTGTCCTTGGGAAAGACACTTCACGCGTATTTCCCATTGGGGTCGACCGACCGAGCTGTCTACCCGTTGTGGTGGTCCAGCTCACGAAATACTTGCAAACAGAACCCAATAAAGTACTCTGCGTTCGTGTGGTTAGACAGACCTAGAGTGCCTGGTTCATGCCGATGAAGGAACTTCGGAATGTGTTTCGTTGTTGCTGCTGCTGTTCGTTCTTTTGGTCATGTTTTTGCGCTGTTTCTTTCGTGGTTTTTGCCTTTCATACGTTGCTTATTCTATTAATTAAAATACAGGGTGATTTAAAAAACTAAGTCAGTAGTTAATGACTATATAGACAATGTTGAATCAGCTACGTTGTGGTGATATAAGGGTGTAGAACGCTGGATTTTGTTATGTTTTTGGATAAGACGCTTTACGATATCAACTCTCCTTGGTGGCTTCGAACGAGTAGCAAAGACGGTGGACAAGATTTTATGGAAGTCCACTGGAACGTTGGATCACTCCTAAACATGTGCGGATTCTTCCAAGCGCGAAGTAGTCATTGCAAAGAAATGTGTGCGGATCGTCCAGTAGTAACCGTCTAAAGCAATGTGATGACAGAAGTATAAATATGCTTCTCTGAAGCGAAAACGTCTTATACCAGATTTTCGCTGCATTATTCTGCCGAAAAAAGTGAAGACCAAAAAGATGTAGGCTTATACGCTACGTTTTCGTTGCAATTACCATCCAAGCGTGGGGCCTCTGGCAATAGTAGCGCAGCGTGGGGCCTCGGGTAACAGCAGCGCAGCTAGGGGCTGAAGCAATAGCATCTCCTCCATTGGCTAAGCAACCAAAATGCACATTAAGGGATAAACCACGATTTTTGCACTTTTTCGGCAGCTTTGCAATTAGCTTGAAACAGCTAAAAATACGCAATCAAATTTGATCGCTTGATGCAAAATGCTTAACGTAAACTTCAAAAACGTGGTGTGGGATGGAGGGGAGTATAGAGTTTTTAGTTTAGCTTTATTACCAATCGCTTCTTACGCATCGTATCCAATTAGCCCCTCTCCAATTTTTTTTTTAATGCCAACGCATTAGGTTAAAATTTGTTAGATTTTATAATTTACCTGTTAGCAATAAAAAGGCTGAAATTTTGTCATTAATTACCGCCCTCATTACCCATTTAGCCAGCCTGTTTAATCATGCTATTGCATTACTATGCCACGTTTTAGAAGCATTATTTTTTTACCAAAATAGGCTTAGAATTTAGTTTGTTGGAGAAAAAATGCAAAATCTTCGAAGACTGCTGGGGACTTCAAACTCAGAACCCTGAAGTAACCCCCATTAAAGCTCGGCACTACGGTTGGTATTTCTGGGCCGTGCGCCCCAAATCACTGCTTGTCCCCTTCCCCAAAATCACTGCTTGTGGCTCCCCAAGCGAGAGTAAACTTTCGTACAATTGAACTTTTTCCACTTGGTCATAGGTATTTTCATTCTTTTTTTCACAGAAGATCTGTTTTCTCCGCATGGTCACAGGTAGTAAAAGCTGAGAAAAATAAAATTTAACTAAATGCTGTTAATGTTTCTTAAATAGCATTTTATTAAACGTAAAACTAGATTTCTAATTTGTCTTTAGAAACGGAAATTCTTTTTGACTAAAACCTCTTGAAAAAAAATTAAAAATTATTTCACGCTTGAATAATTGCACATTGAAAATTATGGAAAATAACAACTGCCACTTTCAAGTTGGCAGTTTGGTTACTGCCAATTTCAGTTGGCAGTTGGCACTGCCAATTTCGATTGGCGCCAATTTTGGTCACAACCCCTATAGTCGTTTTGCGTGCTTCTGGCCTAAAGGCTACCAGCTCGGAAGCCTAGGGAAGAGCCACCAGAACGGCGACTACTTAAAAGAAGCAATGCGAAAATTTGTCTTCCCACAGGAATCGAACCTGCAGCCTTTAGATTACCGGTCCACTGCTCTACCACTTGAGCTAGAGAAGACGCCTCCTCGCATGCTTAATTTTGGCTATTTAAACCCAGCAACTTGCTTGTTGTATGATTGTAATGTTGTATGTACTGCATTGTAGTGGAAAAAGATACCATGAGCCATGCGTTATTATTTTAAGCTTGCAAATTCCTCGACTGATAATAATTAGTTATTGAACCAGAGAATTTAATTATATTTTTGGGTCAATGAAAAAAAAGAACGTCTTTTCCATCCTACAAGTTTTTTTAATGACGTAAAGCGCCCTTGAGGTTGTTGGTGGGTAAACTTATAATGTAAACAGTAACTTTAGGTTTCAAAATTTTTCAAAAGTAAACAAGTCAAAGTACCCTCTTCTTTTTCAGAACCGGAAAATCTAGAGTTGAGATCTTGGTTATTAATGTTAGAAAGCGTTTTGCTCAGCACGAATCCAGGTTAAAGCTAGTAAAGGTACACCAGTTTTACGGTCAGCGTTTCCAGGGGCCGTATTTGGAACCTTCGCGACTCCGCAAACGCGATATTTAGTTTCTTGCACAATTTTCGGCGCAACGGTTTCAAGCTCGGTTCTAAAGGGAGCATCTTGACCTGTCCTGTCATTTAACCAAGTATAACGTGCGTGTCAAAAGGACGCGCGATCCAATGCATTCGACTTAGATCTTCTCTCCGGGTTGACTTAATAAACAGTTGATCCGATTAATCTTTAACTTGTAGATACGCTGGAGCTGGCGCTACACAAGCATTAACACGATTAGTACGATCATTAATACTACTGTATTTATCGCAGTGTTCGGTTTAGTTGTGCTCTGGTTACAAAATACTGACCGCAAATACAATAGGTTTACTCAGGTAGTAGTAGTCTTATTATCAGCAGAGGTGGAGTCCTCGAGGACGTCCTTGGCCTCGAAGGTCAAGTCTTGGCCTTGGCCTCAAGGCCTCAAGTCCTCGAAAATTGGCCTGTCCTCGGCTCGAGGACAGCACTATTTTTTGAATTGTTAAAATTTAGTGGAGTGCTTGAAAAATTTTTTGGAAAACGTTTTTTTCTGGAGATCGCCTGAAAAATTTTTGTGAAGACCTTTTTTTTTTCGGAGAGCACTTGCGCTTGTGTCCTTGGTCCTTGGCCTTGGCCTCGAGCATTCCTGTCCTTGGCCTCGAGAGTGTCTGTCCTCGGAAAGGCTGTCCTTGGCCTTGGCCTTGGATTTTTTTGTGTCCTTGGCCTTGGCCTCGAGCCTTGTGTCCTCGACTCCACCTCTGATTATCAGGTATGAGTTTGTACTGTGCAGCCATGTGATAAAAGCCTTATTGCTAAGCCAGCTGTTATTTAGACTGAAATATATCAAACTGCTTGATTTTTTTGATATTGCTCGGCTACCAAAAAGTCTACCAAACAATTGTAACATTTTTTTTCAATCAATCAATCAATCAATGGTTTATTTGCAATTTTCCAAAGGCCCATTTATTTGCAATTTACCAAAGACCATTAGGCCCCTACGTCGCGTGTTGAAGTAGAATATCTCTGGAACGGCTAGGTCAAAATGGATGGAGTAAACGCCAATCTAGTCTAGTACGATTCGCCTAACTTTAAATACCCCCATTGATTTTTTTTTTTTTTTGGAGATCGCCTGAAAAAATTTTTTGAAGATCTTTTGCTTTGCAGCAGGCCTGGAAAAAATTTTTTGAAGACCTTTTTTTTGAAAATAGTTGCGTTTGTGTTCTTGGTCCTTGGCCTCGAGCATTTCTGTCCTTGGCCTGGAAAGGGTCTGTCCTCGGAAGGGCTGTCCTTAGCCTTGGCCTGAGATTTTTTTGTGTCCTTGGCCTTGGCTTGGCCTCGAGCCTTGTGTCCTCGACTCCACCTCAGTCTAAAATCGCGTTGCTATTCACGCCGTTTTACGATCGAACATGATAAAATGATTGAGAATGAATGAAAATGGTTAATGACCGCAGTTGTTTGACCAACTTAGCTCCAAAGTTACGGTTTATCAGACAGCATCTTGACTAGATAACTTTAGGATTTTGCGGTGTTTCCTAGCTTAGTGGTAACAATATTGCGTTGTTTTCGATCTTTCTTTGTCTATGTGAGTAATTTTTTTTTAATTGAGCAAATACTGTAAATAGATTATACTCATGATCCGTTAATATTGGATAATTTCTTCGTGGCTTTTGTCACAGTATGTGGTAAATCCATTCCCCACCATGATGGTCACTCCCTTTTCTCCCTAAAAATGTGATTTATTTTGTGAGCAGCTAGTAGCCTAGTAGGTATGGTACGTACCGGGTAGGCTGCTGATGCAGGTCATAGGTCCAAGTCTGTTGTGTAGGCTATTAGGCTACCTACAGTTCAAACGTTAGATTACTATAGATCTGTTTGCTAAGTAGGTCATCACTAAGCAGTTAACCAATGATCAGGCAAGGTCAGCCTTGTAAAGTAAATTGACATCTGACATGGTAGGCCTACTGGTAGTAGGCCTATCGGTACTAGGGTACAGTGGAATCCGCCTAAAGATTGCCAGTCTGCCTGTTGTCTCCATTCACCCCTAATTTGTTGCATTTTATTGGTCTTTGCAAAATGGAAGTGCTTGTTTGCACGCCAGCATGCCAATAAGCATAATATTAATAGAGCAAAGTGAAGAACGGAAAAGCAAAGAGTGGGACGCTCATTTACTGTACTCTTTTTCATTTTTTAAATTGTCGTTAAGGTTTGGGTGATTTGGGCTAGGTTTTGAATTAGGGTGAGAACTAACGTTAGCATTACAGTTTGGATTTTATTACAATACGTCATCTCTCATTTTGATGTGCCCTTGAGTTATTAGTAATTTTGCAATAACTGACTGAGGTTGATATATACTGGTATTGGAAATTGTACCAGTACTAATGACATATTGGCAAACAATACAAAACAAAGCAAGGAGGTTTTTTTTCACTCCAATTGCCCACTTTAAATTCTATAAAACATAAATAAGCATTATGAACTTTATTAATTTTATTTCTATCCAATCTGTAGTTACAGCATTTTTATTTTTGTATTTTTTAGTATGCTTTGAGTTAGAACAATTCTAAGGTTGTCTTGCATTTTCTTTACATGGTGACTGTGAGTTTTGTGTATACACTGTACAAAATGTACATATCTTTGCAACACTTTGCTTTAATTTTGCGTAAAATTTTTTATCATAGAAAGTAGCAGACTGAGAAAATCTAGAAGCTGTTTTTTTTAACCTTAACTTGGTGAGGTGGCAGTAGACTTAGATGACCTTTCGGTCCTTCGCTGTCTCCTCACCAAGTGACTAAATATCGCTTTGACTCTGCAAGTTTGTGTGTCTGGTTTTAAAGGAATTGCATATTTCGATGCTTTGGTGATAGACCTAGAGGAAGTTGCAGTTTTTTTCTAGTGATATGACGTCACTTGGTAAATAAATGAATCTGATGATGATGATGATGATGGATAAGGTTCAGGATTAGGGTTACAGGGTTAGGGCTATGATAGCGATTTTTTTATTCTGTGTTTGTACGCTAGGGTGCAAAAAACTCTTCCTTGCAAAAATCCTTCCAGTATTTTTTGTGTACGTTGCAGTTTGTTTAGGCTAATTAAAATTCATTACAGTCCAATTCCTGGTTCACTTGCCGGTAATTAACAGCTTACCGGTACTTTGATGTGTAGCCTACTAGCAGTATTCCCACTAAGCCGACTTTTTTCAGCGAATCGGCGATTTGTTGGAGCAAGGGCAAATAATTTTTCGCAACATAGTCAACATAGCTTTAAAAAATTCGACAAATTTGTGGAAATATGGCATTTAGTATACCGTACTTAAATACTGGATTGGTATGAAATTTAGAGCACATAAACGTTTTGTTAGAGCTTTGGACACAATTGTTTCAAGAAAATTTGGGCACTCGCCGATTAGCCATAAAGTTAGAGGGAACAGTAGGCTATACCATATCTATGACACATTATGTTTTAGTAATTTTTCTTTTTCTTGGTTAGACTGTGAATTATAATGCAGTACAGTATAGCAGGTCGAAGCCTACTGCAATTGGCAACTTCAGACTGAAAGCAAATAGGCCTACAGGCCTTTTTACGTGTATTTCCGGTATCTTACGCTATGGTACGGTACTTTAGCAGAAGGCAGTGGCTAGGGTGTCGTTAAGTATGAGCCATCGCTTTATTTTTGGCAACTATGCGATTCATGTATGAGCGCGCGTGCATTCTCTCCGATCTAAGCTATTCTCCAGATCTAGCCCTAACCCTAATGAGTGCATGCATGAGAGGAGCAAGAGCGCGCCCGTGCTCATACACGAGTTACAGAGATTCTGAAATAAAGCTAATGGCTTATACTTAACGACATCCATTTAATTTTACCTCTAGAGGCAAAATAACCCTTGGTATGTTATGTTGCCATGGGAGGCAAAATACGTAGTCCTAAATTCTATTTTGCCTCCAGTGCCAAATTAGCCCTAAACCTACCCCTAACCCATACTTTAACCCTAACCCTAAACCTAACCCCAACCCTAACCCAAACAGAGGGAACCACTTCCGGGTGTCCTTAGTATGAGCTGTTGCTTTAGTTTTGGCAGCTCTGCGATTCGTGTATGAGTGAGTGCGTTCTCTCTAATCTAAGCTATTCCCCAGATTTAGCCCTAACCCTAATGAGTGCATGCATGAGAGGAGCAAGAGCGTGCGCACGTTCATACACCAGTCGCAGAGATTCTGAAATAAAGCTGACGGCCTATAATTAACGACATCCCCACTTCCTTAGCAGAAATGCTGTATACCGGTACCTGATATAGCATACCGTTACGGTATTAACAGATCAAAGTGTGCACCAGTGATCTGTATTCTTCAGACTTACAGTAGGAAAACCAGCTAGATTTTGACTAAGAAAATCATTGCAATTCAGACTAAAGAACAGTGTTCCCTCGAAGTCAATTTTTTTCAGCGATTCAGCAATTTATTGGAACAAGAGCATAAAATGTTGGAAGTGACTTAACGAATGGAACACTTGCGGTACATTTTTTTCTTCGCGAATAGAGCAGGCGCTATGAATAGCTACTGCAGGGAATTGTTATCCCCTCAGACTGGCATCGCTGCCCTAACCCTAACTGTAATGCAAGGTTTTGAAGCAAAAAAAGAATGATTCCCGTATGTTCTTCCCATATCCATCTATTCTGCATCTTCTACCATTCTACGCATTCGCACCTCCGGTGGGAGTCGAACCCGGGTGCGAAGGTTTGCAGTTAGGCACTTTAACCATTATACTACGCAGTTTTACCAACCAATTGACAAAATGTCATATTTAAACCAAATGTATGAAAAAGGCAATGTCTCCATTCGCTAGGAAAAAAAAATACCGCGAATGTTCCATTCGCCAAGTCACTTCGTAAAATGTTTGGCAATATGAATTTTTGATGATTAGCAATAAACATAGCTTTAATGGAAAAGTTGCCAAATTGGTGGAAATGTACATTTTGTTTTATGTACTTTAATAGACCTACTGGATTGGTACAAAAATTTAGGGCGCATAAACTTTTGCAGCTTGAGGCACAATTATTTCAAAAATTTTGGGCACTTGCTGATCAGCCAAAACGTTAAAAGGAACAATGAATATGGTACCAATATTCCCTCTTAGGTTTTGGTGAGTCTGTGTGCTCCCAAAAATCAGTGATTTTCCAATAGCCAGCAATGGAAAATTAAAAAATATGCACAGAGCTGGACAGCGCTGTTTTGAGCTTTTAGCTCTCATCGGCAGCCCTCAGCTTCTCTAACAAAGTTATTCCCCAGCTGGATAAGACTCTTGGCCAAACTGCACAAACCTTAAGGGCTTGCACAGAGGCAGAGGCTTTGTAGGGAATAAACAATTTTTCACTTTTGGTACTTAAAAAAACAAGTGAAAAAATCGCTGAACCCCTGTGTGACCACGGAAATCATACGACCACGAAGGACAAATAAAATACGAATAAAGGAAATCATTCGATCACGGAAATCATACAAAAAACCATACATTGACCACGAAGGACGTCAAACTTTTCAATTAAAAAATGAGTCTGGGTGTGACCAATAAAAACGCCGATTTACTGATAAAAATGGGCTTAATCTGTAATGGTTACCGGTACTTAGTTGTAGACTGGGGCTTAAGTACTATAAATGCATATTTTCTTCAGATAAACATGCTTGACCTAGCCTTAGTAAGTTAGTAGCCTACTGCAATAACTTGAAACTGGCATATTGAGGAGTCAGCTACCATCACATAAGAATATAAGAGATTGATAATGATAGGCCTACCCAAAGTCTAGCCCTAACTTGAACTGCCTAACTGTCTGTAACTTAATCCCAGATCCTAACCCAAAAACATAATTCTAAATTTAAGTAAATGAATGAATGATTGCCCACTCTTTGCTCTCTTATTTTCTTGGAAGGGACTATTTTACCGGAAATTTTCATCTAGTTTTTTATTAATTTTAACCCAAACTCAAATGCGGGTGTCGTTAAGTATAAGCCGTCTACTTTTTTATGGAAGCTCTGCAACCCATGCATGAGTGCGCGTGCACTCTCTCCTTCTCACCAAACTGAGCTATTCTCCAAATCTAGCCCTGACCCTAATGAGTACTCACATGAGAGGAGCGAGAATGTGTCCATGCCCATACACGGGTCGCAGAGGTTCCAAAAAAAAGTGGACGGTTTTTACTTAACAACATCCCTCAAATTCTTACTCTAAAACTAATCCCAAACCTGAACAAAATTCCCTTCTTAACCCCCAAAAAACTAATAAAAAAAGCATGAATAAATATTTTTCATTTTTGTTTTATCTTTTTTCACTTGCAAATTTTTCAGAAATAGTCATTACCTATTTTCTTTATGGAAGAGTATTTTCACTGCAAATTTTAATATACTTTTTATTAATTTAGACCCAAATTTAATCGCACTGCATAACTCAAAATCTTTCTTCAAACCTAATTCCAAATCGAATTCTAAGCTGTTACTTAATTCAGAACTCAAACTCAAATCTTAATTCTTAAAAGTATGATGAAAAATGTGTGGATGAATATTTTGATTTTTTATTTATTCTTTTCAATGTAAAAATTTTTGATGAAATAGCCTCTAGCATACATTTTTTATTGGCATGATGTAACATTATCAGTGCTTCGCTGCAGTACTTCTTTTGAAATTAGACTACAATGGCTTACAAGTGCAAGACAAGATAAATGTAAAATTAGAGCTAATTATGAGATAGCTTGTTTATTCTAAGTGACTGTAATTATTGGTACCCCATGCTTTTGACTATCTGAATGGCACAGAGCATCTGGCATAACAAACCAACTTTTTTATTGATTTGGCTTTTAATTGCACTTTTTTCAAAAACTAACAGTAGTAAATTTTGGGTTGAGACAGGTTATAGGCTTATTCTTTAGATGACACATGTTCATTCTTGCTTGGTTAAAATTTGTGTTGCACTGACTCACGAAACCTGAAAACTAGAGAGTGAACACTGGTCATTATTGCAAAAAAATTTGGTTAACTTTCATTACAATGCAATTAATAATGATGCTAAATAACAAAAATTGATTTTGTAAATTTGGCTATGGTTCTTAAGTGTTCTGTTCATGCCAAGGTTGGGAATCTGCAATGGCAATGTTCTTAAATTGGGTTGTCAGTGATTTTGGCACAGTAATTATGTGACAGACAGCATTCTGTTTATAGAAAGACTGAATACGCCTACTTGGCAACCATCATTGTACCATATAATAAAGGTCAGAAGGTGGTAATGAGAATGCCATGTTGCATCTGTATACCATCCTCGACTGCTTTCTTATGTCAGTATATTGGTGCCAATCAACTGATTACTGTACAAATAAAACTGTAAAAAAAAAATACTATTTTATTGAAAATTTCAGGATTAGGGTTGTACAAAGTGGAATAATGCAGTATTCTAGAATAATTCTAGAATAGACATTTTGAATTTAGAATTTCGAATTCTATTCTAGAATAACTCATTGCAAATTGTGATAATATTATTGCAAAAATTCAAAAAAACACAATCCTGACACCTGACTAAGTTAGACAACTGCCTCTTCTTGAGTGCGTGTACGCTTGTTTGAGTGCAATGCATTATCAATGAAATGCGCCTAGGAAGTTAGTTTGCTTAAAATTGTGTAATACGCACCACTCTTCGCGTTTTGGTGGCGCTTTAAATGATTTTTTTCGAAGCCAATTACCCGATAAAAAATGCGTTATGAGATTCGTTTCTATATAGATTCGAATTTCAAGGATTCAAAATTCTACTTTGTACAACCCTATTCAGGATTTTGTCCACTTTTTGAGTCTGACTCAAGTCTAGCCCAAACTCTAATCTTTACTCAAAAACTAATGTTGTATTAAAATATAATCTTAACCCTCTCTTTACGTTCAAATTTTTTGGTGAGGTAGTCGCTCCCAACTGAAAAATGATGCACATGCGCACACCGCACAAACCTGAAACTGACAGTTCTATGCATGATAAATCGTTCAGTTTAATGTATCATAAAGATGTAAACCTAGATTGAGTATTACCAGCATAAACATTGACAAAAATTTGTGAATGTTAATATGTCATTTAAAAAAGTTTTTGATTGCAGGTTTGAAATGCACTGTGCATCATTATTTTTCTGCTATTTTAGTAGCTCTTTGAGGTTCTTAGCTCTTGTTCTATTCCATTCCTGGTTTCTTTTTTTATTTTATTTTTATTCTTTTATTTTATTCATATATATTTTATTATTTATTTTTATTTTATATATAAAATAAAATCATTAATTTATGTCTGAATAAAATAAAATCTTTGTTAAAAGAATAAATTAAAATTTAACATTAAGCTATAGACAGTATACAGAGTCTTATAGGCACAATCAAACCTTTGATTAACAGCCTAAGACATACTGTTTCGGAATCGACATTCGTCCTTTATTCCTCGTCGGTATAGCTAGGACTACAGGTATGAACATGAGCATAGAAAGGCAAAGAATCGCTAATTAATCAGATCATGACACAATTTTTTTTCTAAAAATATAAAGTAACCACAATATTACAAAAGACAATTCTAATAGTTTAATGCTAAATAATTTCCAATAGCATGCCTTAGACAGCTGTTTCACCCAATCTCAGGGCTCATCAGTAAGGCTAGCAAGGCCAAAAGGACAAATATCACCAGTGATAAAAATTTTCAAAACAATTATCGTTACTAATTTACCAATCAATGAATAAATCTTGACCAATTACGTTTATAATACATAAATCTTTACCAATTGTTCAGTCAATTTTAGCCAAAATAGGTAAACCTTAGCTGAAAAATTCTTACTCACTAAAACTAGAGCTATTAACTAAATCTTTACCGAATGAAACTGTTGCTATAAATCAAATCTCTACCAACTAAAGTACAAATCTTACCTTGCATATTGCAGAAGAGCGATAGCCTAGCTAACAAAATTAGTAAACCTTAACCAAAAAATCTTTCCCCAATGAAATTAAAGCTATTATTTTAATTTTTACTGGATGAAACTATTGCTATAAATTAAATCTTTACCGACTAAAGTACAAATCTTATCTTACATCTCTCAGAAGAACAATAGACTAGCTAACTCTCTACTCTCCTCATCGCTTGCCTTAAATGGCTACGTCTCCAGTAGGCTGAAAGGCTCAAAACTAGTGCCGAAATTCAGACTATAGCTAAACTAGGCTAACAATCTTTAGAAATGAAACTCTATCAATACCCTCTGCTCTCCTCATAACTCGCCTAAAATAAAATAAATGCCTCAAATAACTGCTAAAATAACTAAGATAACTGCTCTCTTCGTAGCTTGCATAAAATAAAATTTATGTCAAAGGAAGCCTAAATAATTCGTTAGGTAGATTGCTGAATATTTGTTCATTTTAATCTTGAATTCGCAATCATAAAATCATTACAGTTAACCATTTGGAGTCGTTTTTCATACGCTACTTTACAAATTTGTTAATAATTTGACATTCAAATTTGAATCATACAAATTATCAAAATGAGTATATTAATTAAATTAACAGCAAAAACTTTTTATTTTTTTTGCAATATACAAATTTTCTAATTCTGAATGGGTTAGAGGTTGCAGACAGCATTTGCACCAGATACTTCTGTACCGGGACATCATGATCTTTCAGAGCCTTTCACCAGACAGTCCGCAACATTCTGACGCGACTGACCTGACACGAGGCACCTCATCCCAGGAATCCTGACGCCTGGGACATCCTGCACTTGGTACATCCTGACGCCAAAAGCTTCAAACTTTCGCGCTCTGCTTTTTTTCTTGTTTTTTCTTTGCTGCGCTACACCACGGCTACGCTTTTTTTCTCAAAACGATTAACATTCAGTTATTGTTTCGTAAGTATAATATTTTCCGTTAATTGCAAATTTCATAGGAATCTCCTCTGTTTTGCAGAAACAACTCAAAAGCGAGTTGTATTTTCGCGAAAAAAATCTTGATAAAATCGAAAGCCAAGTTAGCGAATCTGTAAAAATGCAGGCGATAAGTTTCAAACGATGACCGAATGGTGCGATTGAAAGTAATATGTTTAGCTATTATTAAATGACCACGTAGATATTTCATGAATAATGATAATATGTGTGGTTAATTTACAGAGAAAAATGCTCTAAAAGGATTGTATGTTAAAGAAAATATTAAAAATATAATTCAAAGTCAAGTACCGCAAATCGAAATTAATTAATGCAGCGATTAAAATTCATTATTTTTGCTTATTATTATTGGATGACCATGTTGCAATTTTACACGCATTTTCATAAAAAAATTGTTAGTTTTATGTTAGCATTAATTTGTTGATAGACAACGTTTAAAATTAAAGTTGAAATTGCAGCCAAGAATGAAAATAGATTGAAAATACTGTGCAATAGTTTGTAATCATCCAATTAATTAATTTCCCAATAGGTGGTTTATTTAGTTTTAACCGCGATAAGTGGAGCTGTTGGTTTTCACAATCGCACTTTTTAATTTTGAAAGGACACAACAACACGTTCACACACTTCATATCGGCATGCCAAACCATTGTAATTTCTCCGCTCGCAAAATCATAGCATTTGAACAATAACAAAGTGCTAATTTTGATAAGCTCCAAAACTTTCAGTTTACTAAAGAGTATGATCACAAAAATGACAAACAAATAAATAATAAATTAAAAAATGAGAAGCTACAAAATAAAAAAAACCAAAAGCAAAAAACGCCCAAGTCCCGAAAACAACGTTCAAAAATGAGTAGATATATTATTATGATCGTGATGTTTAATCGTCAAATGATATTTTAATCATAGCTGGCGTGCGTTTTTAATGATTTCCATATTTATGAAATCATTTCATTAGAGTACGTTGACTTCGTCAAGTAAAAACATATTACACGTCGACGAAAGCTTGTAAATATTTTAATAAAATCAGCTTATAAATGCTTGCGTAAAAGTAGCCTGAAAAAGAGAGAAGAAAAAGAAAGAAAAAAAAAGCAGAGTGTGAAAGTTTGAAGCTTTTGGCGTCAAGATGTACCGAGCGTCAGGATGTCCCAGGTGTCAGGATTCCCAGGGTGAGCTGTCTCGTGTCAGGTTGGTCGCGTCAGGATGTCCTGCTTCATTCACCAGAAAGGGGTTATACCGTTTGATGCTCTGTTGGTGACAATGCTTTTTATCTGTTTATTGCTTCTTTTTGACACAAAAATAAACTATGCTACTACTATTTTTAGTGAAGCACGAAATGTTTTGGTTTTAAATTTTTTACTTTAGTAATTTTGTTGTGTATTCTGCTGTTACTGTTATTAAGCCTTCCGTTAGATTTCGTTGAGACCAAGTCTCTTGTAATATTTTGTTTGTTTTTCATATTTTTCAGTTAAAAATTGACAGCTAAATAGGTCCTTTGAATAGGACTATTCTGTCAATTTATGTTAAGATATGCTACCACAACAACAACATGTGAGAAGAAATATTAATCAACCAGGTAACCCCCAACAATATCCTGATGTTCGGATGCAATCCACTCCTCAACCGTATCCTTATGCTTTTTACTGAATTTGTTATGTTTCTGGTGATACAGTGGTTAACAATAGTATCAATGACTGATGTGGTCTACTTCTACTGTAGTGGTACCGATACCTGAAGTTTGCGTGAATTATTTTTAAAATAGCCAATTAAAAATCTAATTATGCTTATATAATTATGAGTAATGTTGAAGCTACATTTATTTTTATTTTAATGATTTTAATACTCTCTAGAATCATAGCATTTATATCATGCTCTGCAGGTCTTTTTTTTTCGAAAGAATTTTTGATGTGATGGCAAATTTTTAATTTGGTACAGTATATTAGAATGGTTAAAAGAGGACTGCAGGCAAAATAATGGGGGGATCTGAAGCAATTGTGTCAGATTAGATTAGTGTTGACTCCATCCTTCTTGACCCTGCTGTTCAAGAGATGTTCTATTCCAAACTCAACATAGGGGCCTTTTTGATTTTTACTGTTGTTGGCAACCTTGATGTTGGTGACATTGGCAACACCATCCAAATCCTATTCAAAGGCAATGCCGCACTTAAGCTATTGTATTGAGCAGTTTCATTCTGTACTAATTAGTTTGATCTTGTCAGCGGAACATATCAGAGTTGGAGAAATGTTATCAACTCAGGGTTGCCAATAAAAATTAAAATCAGGGAGGCCCCTACGTTGTGTTTGAGGTAAAATATCTCTGGAATAGTTGGGTCAAGAACGATGGAGTTAATGCCAATCTAATCCAAGATGCAATTGGTCTAACTTTAGATGCCCCCATTGCTTTGCCTTCAGTCCTTGTTTAATGTTATTTCTTTTGTTTGATTTGTTTTATATTTGCTTGTTTTGAGGTGTTGTGTTAATTTGTAAGTTGTTTTTAGAATTAGGGATCTGATCAGGCTATGTAGTTTGTTGAAGTTAATAAATTATTATAGTAAACAAACTAATGTGCATTATGGGGTGATTTGTCTTGTTATCGATGTTTTAGTGCTTACTGGTATACTGGTAGTTTTTGCGATTTAGCAAGTCAAAAATTTTGTCTGAGTTTTAATGAAAAATGAATTGATATATAAAACATGCTGATTTTTGTCAATTTTAAAATAATAATCAAATACCATGTTAGCTAGTTACCTAGGTTACTGTCAACCAGTTTCTTTACACTGTCTCAAATAGATGTTTATGTTGATGTTTGCAATAAAATCTGAAATGAAAACATCGTAGACATTAAATTAGATCAGACTTTCGCTAATTAATTACATTATTGAGATAAGTGACTTATATGCTATTGATCAAAATTGTCTTTGAACACTCTTCAAGTTTAGGTCATGCTTGTGCTGGATATTGCGATGTGATTGTGTGCATTGCATGCATCCAGAGATGTTAGATATGTTTGTTTATTTTATTTTATTTTTAAAGTTGAGGTTATATTTTCTTTAACATAATTATAACTAAGAATTCCTGGAAGCACTGGCCTTACCCAACTACACAGTAAGTATTGGTATCTACTGTAAATGTAAAATAATGGTTGAAAACCGTGGTTTAGCTCAATTGGCGAGCATGAGAGCATTGGGATGGTTGTCTAAAATAGCAAGCTCTCACTTTGGTTTTGTGACAAGCAATAGAATGTTGTGTTCCTCTAAAGGCTAACATTTTTTATTGGGGCCAAGCAGTCTGCCTACTAAGGTACTGTAGGCCTGGTTGATGAAAGACTTGCAAACAAACGTTACTGTGTTTGTGAATTTTTCATTGTATTACTGCACTGCATCAGATGCTATCTGCTGGATGATCTGCACCTGCTTAGGAGTTTCCATGGGTTTCTTTAAATTCCTGTTCACTGAATTTGCTTGCTGCTTGTTGAAGTCATCAAGCAAAGATAGTCATAGTAAATGATCTTAACCAAGAATGCAACAACATGAGCAGGGTGCATACTTGCCGGACTCCAAGTTTAACCTCGATTATGCAATTAGGGTCACCATAAAAATCAAGCCTTTACTATCTCGGCTATGTTGCCGACCAGAAATTGTGGTTTACAATACCTAGAAAATGTGGTGTGGTTAGATGGATGCCAAGTGCATGGTGGTTCTTATGTATGAATGAATTAAATGCAATTTTATGTGTTTTGTACAGTGTGAATCTTGTGCTGTAATTTAATTTGGGAAAATAGTTGTTTATGTTTGCTTTGATTTTTAAGCATGTTTTTTTTCATAGATTAGTGGTAATTTAATGCATAAAATCTTTGAAATATTAAGGTGTGGCTACTGGCTGAGGAAAGTTTATTGTAGGAAACACAGTTCTACAGAGTTGCATTATTTGAAACCATAGAAATAAAATTTATTTCAATCATTTCACTTCATCAATGCTTTACAAAATATGTAATGATGGTCAGTTGTCAATGTGTGCTATCAACATCTGTCACTGTGCGCTATCAACATCTTGGAAAAAACAAAATTTTGGTTATAGCATAAGTGGCAGTTTGTTGTTGGAACTATTTCGAATTTTGTTGAACAAAATAACTAATTTTAACTCTGTTTTTCAGGAGGAACAGCTCCTGCTACAAGAAATTTAGCTGGGTTTTCTGTAAGTATTGACTGAAATTTTGTTACAATAATGGTGCAGTATAATACAGTGGTTTCACATTGTAATATGGCAGTTAATAAATTCTGCATGAAAAATATTTACTTCCAAGCAGTGCACTATTGCCGAACAATATTTATGCCTTGTCTTCTGTGTGTAAAATTTTGAGCATGTAAACATATCTTTAAATTATTTCAACCAACTAGCAGCTTGCATGCTGGTAAGATGGTGTGCTTTCTATACCAAATTTCTTGCAGTAAATAAAAAATATGCTCACGATTTTACGCACACTGTAGACTTAGCCTTAGTGCTTCAAGTTCTTCAACTTGTTTTTGGCGTATGTGGATAGCAAGCGTTTTATCTTTAACAAAGATTTGTGTGAGAATTAAAGCTACAATTCTCGTTCAGTATAAACTACATGCACAGCATTTTGTGCGTGCAATAATTTGCAACTATTTACCTGATTTTTTTTCTCAAACCTGCATTTGTGTAAGTCAATTTATTTTTCATTTAACTTTTTTTTGCCTACCATTGGATAGCCAGTAATTTTTGATCATAAAAGGACTCAACAGAACACAAAAAGAAACACTGCTTCAAAACATTGTTTTTGTAGTTGTATATTTCGTAGCCAGTCACAGGGCAGTGTTGGATGGTAAGTATGGCATGATTCGCTTGCTGTTCATTGGATGAGTCCTAAGTGCTTGCTCTAATCTGCACCTCCTTAGGAGTTTTCAATGATTCAATGTACATGTGGATTTAGTTGAATTTTTGTCCACTAAATTTGCCGCTTATTTGGTTGTTCAAAGCCACCAAGCAGAGATAATCATTGTAAAGAGTCTTTCCAAGGATGCAACAATGAGACCAAGGTGTGGGTTGAGCCTGATCATGTGATCAGGGGCGTCGTAAAAACGATGCCTTTACCCTTTTGAGCATGCAGCTGACTTTCCCTATCAGCCACTCATTTGACATTCGACATGCAACTTTTATAACTTGTAGCATTTATTGTCTTGCTTAAAACTTTTGGTTAGTAAAGTTTGATCTAACTACTTTTATTTAACGTGCAAAAAAAAATTCCTTGAAAGGAAGGTGCTGGCAAAATTATTGGGGTTTCTAAAATAACTGCAACTACATCCAAAAACTATTGCGTTAGATTGACATTAACTTCGCTGACTATTGTTTTTAATGTAAAGTTCTGTTCCTGAGATATTCCACTTCAAGTGCATCATTGTGTGTCTGGTTTTTATAACTGAGATCTCTACAGTTGCCAGTTTTTTTTTTCATTCAACTATTGTTATTGACCTAAACTGTTAGTGAATAACATTAAAAATTTCTGCTATTTTGGTCAAATGATTAAAAAATTTGAAAAAGTTTTACATATTTTTGCATTCAAGCCCCAAAGTTGCATGTGTTTTGCTAAAATTACCTGAAATTTTTTAAATAATTGTTAAAATATTTACAGATTCGGACTTTTGATTGAAAATTCTATGTATGTTGAATTTGTTGATATAATATGGCAAGAATCAGGTTTTCATAAAATATTCTAATTGGTGATTCTAGCATGACAGGTTTAAAGTAAATGAACAGCGAATGATAGGCACTCAGCTAGCTAAAATCTGTTGATTAAAAACTGTACGCTGATGAGGGAAAAATGGATTTCGTTAAAACATCCTCTGTCTTATTCAAATATAAATAATTTATTTAGCCTATACATTAGCACTGTAGGGCTAAATTTCAAACTTATCAGTATTTGCTAAGCGACTCAAGGCAGTAATCAGTAGTGCATTACGATGACACAAGCAGGTACTAACAGCTAAATTGGGAACACAATGATGTGCTGAAGTAAAATATCTCTGAAGCAGTTGGCTGAAGAAGGATGCAGTAAACAAATGCTGAAATGTGTAATCTAATACTTTTGCACTAACTTTAGAAGCCCTGTTGATTTTGTCTGCAGTACTCTCAACTACTCGTACATTATACACTGTAAAGTGACTAAATCAAAACATTCTGATTCAGCAGTTTATGTTATAATCGCATTTTTTAGCCAGCTCAGTCTCCACAAACAGTTCAGTATACACCTTCTCCATCGATATACCCAGCTCCAAGTAGTGGCCATGGACAAGGAGATATGAATTTATCTGGTTATACTTCTGGCATTACGCAATCACCATCTGCAAAATCTCACACAAATGGACAGTATGCAGGTGGACCATGGACAAGCCGTCCCATGACACCATATGGACCTCAACATCACCAGCCGCAAGTTCGGGTAATTTTTAAGTTAAAATGCATTGCAAGTGTACTTCTCCTTCATGCTTGTGACATGGTTGTAGATTGGAGAATTGTTTATTCAACGATCAATTACAATTATATTCCTTCAGCAGTAAAGTGTACATAATTGTAGAGTATTATATTTAGTGTCAACTAGAAAACTTAATGGAGTCTTTTTTAATATGGAATCTTTTCTGAAAGTGGTACTTGCATTGCAAGAAATTCCTTTAATTTATTGTACAACGATCCTTATCTCATTTGTCGATGTTGTGTTTTGCCTTCCATTCAGAAATTACCCGTTGAAATTACACTGAGGTTGTCTAAATGTGCCCAACATATTAATTCATGTTAATTAATCCTGCTTAGCTCATGTAAAACTACAACCGTTCCATATTCACAAAGCAAAAATTGCAATCAAATTGAATTCAACACCTATTTTCAGTTATCTTGATTTGAAGAATGAATAGGAAGATTTAAGAAATATCATCTGTGCTTTTTTTTTATAATTTTGGTAGCTTTTCGTTTTCGGTTCTCAAAGTTCGTGTTAAAAGTTGATATTTGAGCCGACTACGTTTTATTTAAAATGATATTGATCAAGACACCTCCAGCAACAAATTATGTACTCCTATTTTCCTCGACTGGGTGAAAAGATCAGTCGATAGAGCTATTGATACCACTACTGATCTTAGTAGTGTCTGTGTTCAATATGAAGAAACTTTTCTAGACTCAACATGGTTATGGTGGAAACCATATGCCTGCTAACAAGTTTCAAAGGCCTGCGCAGCAGAGTTCAGGTCCATCGTATCACAGCTTTAACCCTAACCCAAGTATGATGCAAAATGCTGGAAGTTCTGTGTTCTTTCCTGTGAGTAACTTGCTCATGAAACTTTATTGAGTGATAATAATCAGTTCTTTCATTGTACGGTAGTACAAGTGCATGACTTTACAAATGCTATGAGATCCTGCTTTTGGTTGCCTGTCATTCTGTCAATGATTTATGATCATTAATCTGGCAATGCCAGTGTATATTGAATATTTTTATCTAAACTTTTGAAAAATTGAGCTAAATTTGAGAGTTTGGAAAGCAGAAAAATTAGGACTTGATGAGGGCAAAAAAGTAATGCTTAATTAAAAGATTATTTGCGTTTTTTACATTGTCCACTTTTCAGTCCTGGTCCTGGCTATCAATCCCTGCTTATTTCAGAGTCACTTTGAAAAGGGGCAATTTACTAAAGAACCTGTCAATGAAAGACTTCTTGTGGTAGCATTGTGTTTAGGTGACATATAAACTCTTTGATTGGCGAGGTTCCTTCATAATTTGGCACTTTGTTGGCTTGGCATTATTAGCATAGTATCGTAATAAGCAGGTACCGGAACCAAGAGCCGGGCCCAAAAAGCGGACAAACTGGACATATAAAAACACTTAATAAAATGTATGACACCGCTTTGCTTTTTGTTTTATATTTTCTCGAAAGACTTATTCTTATTTTGTTTAAAAGATGCAGATGTAAGAAATTTACTGCAATGCTTGTTTTTAATTAAAAGGTTCAGCAACAACAAAGATACCCTCCTGGGGGTACATCTACTGTACCAACTGGAAGTGCTCATACTCAAATGCCTGCAACTTCGACTACCTATTATCCACGTAAATATGAAGTACTCTGTTAACTACAAACTGTTTTGCATGTTGAAATTGTCTGAATGTATTCGAATGTGTTGACAGTGATTGGTTAGTACGATTAAAACTTGATTTGAGTACGTAATCATCAAAAAAACTCTTGTTGGAGTTACAGGTCTCCATGACAACTGACCGCTAACCAACTGACTGACCACTAACCCCAACCCTAATATTGGCAGTCAGGTAGTTTGAAGTCACTATGAGGCGGTCACTGTCAGTTGACTAGGTGCTAAGTTACAGTATTTGAGTGGGTCTTCTTTTTTGCCAGTTTTTTTTTCTATTTTCTAGTTCATGAAAGGACTGTTTCAGCCTGGGTTATTGTTGACATTTGGCTAGCCAAAACAGGTAGACCGTTTGGTTTATTGCCCACCAGAAACGGCTAGTCAAAAGAAAGTAGGCATGAAGTGTTTTTTTCCGACACAATGTCGTGAAACTCTGTTCCTTTTAAGAAATTTTTTTTTGAAATCAAAAATTACTTTTGATTAATCATTAAAAAAAAAGGTGCTATGATATACTGCAGTAAATATAATAATAATAAGCGGGATGTGTGAATGGTAGAGACTACATACTATTCCGTTACCTACAACAATTTACAGATCAGTTTACTTGATTTGGAATTACGGCCATTTGCTGCTTGTAAATAGTTATTTCTAATCAAAAATTTGCATCCTTTTAAGGAATTGACGATAGCAGTACTTTTTAGAAACGCAACCAGCGTTTTATTCTACGCCAATGCATCCACATTATGGAGGAGCAAATTACGACCCATCATCTATGGTAAGTTATACCTACGTAGGTTTGTTAATGCTCAAATAACTTATTGCAGTGGCTATATGGATTATTAGAAACTGAAATTTACAGTGTGTAAAAACAAATTTCATTTCGATTAAATTTTGAAAATATTCCAACATTAAAAAAATCTTTTCAGGGAGTCCTCTTTTTTATTATTTTCCTGGATTAACATAGAATTGTGGATTTTAAATTGAAAAACATTCATGCAAAAATGGCAAAAAATTGATGCAAAATAAATCTTTTTTGACGGTATAATAAATACTGCATTAGTATGAAAGTTCATGAATTATTGGTATGAAATTTTCAGCTAAAGTTTGTTTGTATATACTGTTTATTTAATGGTTTTTGAGTGCCAGTTTTAATAATAACCAAATTGTGCTCTTCCCTATTGATGCTAAGGTTTTGGCGTCGTATTAATATTTAACTAGTGGGGATTTTTCTCCTTTCTTAGAATTCTCTTTTATTCAATGATTCGAAAACTAACTGCTAATTTGTAGCTGGCACTGTTAAAAACACAAACGTGAAAAAACGCTCCATCAGTCCACTAGTATATACCGGTACTCTATTTGCCTAAATTAATTTGGTATTTGGATCTGTAGTAGTGTACTTGAAAGAAAAGCGATGGTGTAGGTTTACTTAGTTTATGCAATAGCCAATCTGTCATTTAACCAGATTCCATTCATAACTCAAAACAAATCCAAATATTTACAATTAACACCGAAACTAGCTGCCATGTTTCATTTTCTTGGAACGAGAACGACTGAAATGTGTGCTAAAATTCAAATTGACAATTTTTCTGGTAAGCTGAAAAGTTTAATCAACCACTCTTCATTATTAATATGTTAAAAATGCTCTTATTTGGATCATTTTCGTTTTTATTTATAATTTTATGCTTAACAATATTTTTAATACAGTATCAAGGTAATCAGCAAGCATTGCACAATCCACCGCCTATGATGCAGCAACAAAATGTTTCTGTAAGTATAATTTATATTCCACTTCTAAGCAATTTTCCTGTCATCCAACTCCCACAAAACAAAAGCTTTTTTTTGCCTCAGCCCAGTTCTGATTCCAGCCAAAATTTACGTTTTATCGTGGAAGATTTTTGTGAGTTAGCCAAATCTCAGTAACTCGTTAAAATTAATGCTTTGCATAACAGGTAATATTTTTCTTGGCCGCAGTACTCTTTTAAGAACGTATAGCTATGGCTGTATTAGTGTTGACATAACTTTTGTTCTACTTAGTTGTTTAATAGCTCAGAATTTTAATTAGCCTAATCAAGCCCATTTGGTCAATCGTGGGTTTCGTTAGAATGCTAGATTTTGGAAACCATCCATGGTTTGGTATGTGCATATGCTTGTCATCGAAATGACCTCGAGTAACCCCGAATTGTTTAGTTTGTTTAGATTTGTTAGGTAACGGCTGTTACTAGAGTTGATAGCGTAATCGTTTTCTTCTTTAGATGCCCATGCAGCAGCAACAGCAGCTAACGCAAAGGAAAAAAGTGATTATAAAAGACCCTAAAACGATGCGTGACGTCACAAACGATATCTTGCAACCTGGTAGCCAAGCGGATACTGGTTCTGCTCCATCACAATCCCCCTCTACATCTACTATTGTAAGTTTTTGAAGGATGGTTCATAAGGTATTGCGCGGTTGTTTGGCATAATGGGTGTAGATATCCTTACACCTCGCAGAAAATCACTTGCCAGAAACACTTTTTCCAGAATTAGCATTTGTCAGAAATCACACTTACCAGAATGAACACTTGTCTGAAATTCCATGTGGCAAAATGAACACTTGTCTGAAACTATATTTCCCCCAAAACTTTTTTTCCAGAAATTGCTCTTGCCAGAATTTACAATTGGCTGAAATTACATTTTTCCGAAAACTTATTTTCCAGAATTTACATTTGGCTAAAATTACATTTTTCCGAAAACTTATTTTCCAGAATTTGCACGTGGCAGAATTTACATTTGGCCGAAATTACATTTCCCCAAAAACTTGTTTTCCAGAATTTTCACTTGCCAGAATTTACATTCGGCCGAAATTACATTTTCCCGCAACTTATTTTCCAAAATTTGCTCTTGCCAGAAGTTACATTTGGCCGAAATTACATTTTCCCGAAAACTTGTTTTCCAGAATTTGCATTTAGCCGAAGTTACATCTCCCCAAAATGTGTATGTTCAAGGAAATAAAATTTCTGGCAAGTGCACGTTCAGGAAAATGTGCATTCGGGATAATGTAGTTACGGCCAAGTGTTTTTCGCGAAAATGCAATTTTTGGAAGGTGTTTTTCGGGGAAGTGTATAGGATCCGTGGATTTGCGTTGGTGGTGGCGGTGCCTACTATGCCAGTTTAGAGCAATTTAGCATTACAAGTCTGTTAAAAATAAGGGAGTGTCGATTTCACCGAAAAATATGAAGTAAAAGGAGAATGAGAAATATTTCTTTCCTCGTTTTTTATTTGCTTTTTAAAGGGTCAAGATTAAAATTTGAGTTAGGGTTTGGGTTAGTTTTGAAGAAGGCTTTGCGTTTAGGTTAGATTTGAGTCAGAATTGATAAAAAAATAGATAGAAATTTCCTGTGAAATAATCTCTTTCTAGAAACAACCCCATATTGTAACTTTTGGGCCGGATTCTATTTTATATTTTTTTTTTCAATGAGGTTGGGAGGGCTGAAGATGAAACGCCAGTTATTGCGGTATTCCACCAACAGACTTATCTTGTAGTTAGTCGATCTGACAAATATCTAACCTGTCAATGTCGCTATCTTCTTGTTAAAGTTAATTTTACTGAGAACTGGGCAAAGTGATCCTATTCCCAAGATTCATTTTGGCACGAAAAGTCAAACAAGTTCTTTTTTTTTCCATTTTTGAGATTACAACTCTGTACATGATTTTCACACCGTCATGTGATGTTGTGGTTCACCTCAGACAAATACTAAAACTTACTGGAACTTGATCAAATCAAGCTCTTCTTCCTTGAAACTATGATAATTTAGGGGAAGCAAGTTGAGAAATTAAATTAAATAAGATTTAATCAATAGCTTTAGTTTCATTGGGTGAAGATTTTTCAGTTAAGATTTACTTATTTTGGATAAAATTGATGGGTAAAGATTTATGTAATATAAACATAATCGGTAAAGATTTATTCATTCATTGATAAATTGGTAAAGATGTACGTTTTGAAGATTTGTATCACTGGTGATATTTGTCATTTTGGCCTTGCTAGCCTTACTAAAGAGCCCTGGGGTTGGGCAAAACAGCTGTCTATGGCATTGAACTATTGTAATTATCTCTTGTAGTATAGTGATTACTTAATATTTGCGGAAAAACAAAAGAAAAAAAAAGTTATTGTCTGGTTAATTTGCAATTCCTTGTCTTTCTGCACCCCTGTTCATACCTGTATTCCTAGCTAATAGCTATATTGACGAGGAATAAAAGACGAATGTCGACTCCGAAACAGTACGTATTAGAATGTTAATCAAAGGTTTGATTGTGCCTTTAAGACTCTGGATATTGTCTGTAGCTTATCATTAATTTTCTCAGTACATTGTTTTTAAATAATTTGAGAAATTTTGGCAAACGGTTTAATCGGGAGGAGGCTAATATTTTAATCATAAAAATCACAGCCAATGTTATCGTAATAAGTGTATTGCAAACGTTATTGCAAAGTTTTCTACTGTGCGTTAAAAATGGCACCAAAAGAGGTCCGAAACGTTTGCAATAAACTTATTACGATAACATTGGCTGTGATTTTTACGATTAAAAAATTTAAAAAATGTTCTACCAATTGGATGTTTGCTTTTCACTTTTTTTCATGCCATAGTTTTTATTCCAATCAAAAACTCAGAATTTTTTTGGTTAAGACCTGATGCTGCTAAAATTGATTTTACGTCAAATTATCGGTTTGACCACTTCGCCAAAAAGGCAAAAAGTTTTTCTTTCCCATTTTTTTAAGGGTCAACGTCTGGGTTTGAGTTTGTGTTTTATGAGGAATGGATAGTTTAAGTTACAATGACCAATAGAAGAGATTTTTTGGTGAATATTCTTTTCCAGAAAGCATAGTCGCTTGGACGTATTTAACATTTATTGTCGTATGCATTGAAATAATAATTTTTTTTGTCATTGCAGGGTTTTCAATCGCAAGAACAAATACAGGCTCTATTTGCAGCCCAGGTGGCAGCTGCAGCAGGAGCCAACCCAAACATCGACAGACCGTCTCCTTCTAATGTAAGTGCAACTAACTTTTGTTATGTCACTTATAAGTTCTTTATTAAGAATTTGAGATATCAAGTTTTTCTCTTGATTTTTAACATGTTAATACGGAATATATATATGTAACCAATCAGTGGTCGAATGGATAGAGCGTCCTCTACTGAAGCGGTAGACAGGGGTTCGATTCCCGATCGGGTCAAACCAAAGACTTTAAAAATTGTTAATCATAGCTTCCCTGCTTGACGTTCAGCGATTCTTAAAGAGCCCTTCGCTGTCTCCTGGCCAAAACCAATTGGTGAAAAAATATGTCATTACAATATTACAATTTCTTAGCACTAACATAATGCAAAAACTTTTTTCTAACCTGGTGGCAATGTTCCTCTTTTGATGAAATCACCATGTTTTAGTTCGCAAGTTTGGCCGTTGTAGATTTTCACGTCTCGTTTGGATTTTTTTATTTATAGAAATATTTTTTGCGGAAATAAAATTTGCAAACAGAAAATTCGACCGCCCTTTCGTGTATTTACAACAAACTTTCACATTTTGACTGAACATAGTGCAAATATACTTCCGAGTAAATGCATTGATAGCCCTTGCGATGAATTAACAAGTCAATATTGCGCGTATCAAAAATGCTGAGTTTTGCTAGTTTTTCGAAATTTAATTCTTTATCAAAAAAAATGATGTAAATTTAGAATGCAAAACGTATCGAAAAAGACTACAACATTAAGACGGAGTTCGAGTAGTTTGCGTCTAGCAGTTACAGAGTAAAACAGGCCGTGTCGAAAAATCTCGACCCAACTCAGTCGTCAAGAAGTCCTGCTCCCCGATTTGGTACCATCAAAACTTCCACAAGTACATTTCATAGCCTACTAACAGTTTTGCGATGGCTGTTAAAACTCGGGACTTTTGCAACACTGTGTCATGCTTCACTGGTCACGAGGTAATTTTAACATAAAAAATAAAACGTTGGTTTAAATTTTCCAGTTCTATTTCAGGTTAGGATATTTTAGTGCCAACGGTATTTTTCCGAGAAAATTAAAAAAATGAAAGCAGAAAAATCTTTATAAGCTTGGACTCGCAAACTTTTTGCCACCAAATATATTAATAATTGCACCGAAAAATTTTGAGTTGAACTAAGTTACACGAAAATGAGAAATATTCTCCTCGCATTTTTCATTTACTTTTTTAGGTGTAAAATTAGAATTCGGGTTAGGTTTAGAGTAAGGATAGTTGTAGCAAATTGATAATTCAACTTTAATGGCAATTAATAATAATTTGGTATGATTGGTCATTGCACATTTGTGGACTTGCCAGTTGCCACAAAATGTATTTGATGAACTTGTTGAAAAGCGAACATTCATTGACAGCAAACACCCAGCAAATTTGCATAGAAAATTTCAATTGCCTTTTTTCTATGACATATTGCGTTGTAGCTAAACATCACGTTTGTGTCAGTAAAACGTTTCTGATGACTACTACAAAAAAAAAAAATTAATCAGATGACTGGTCACATTTCTTGTCAGCGATTACGTTACGGTAGCTAGCTTGTTTGCTTGTTTTGAAATAATTTTGCTAAATTTCTGTTGGATTATTTGTATCTGGAGTTGGTAGATTGGGGTCGTGTGCTTCAACAGCTCAGTAGTGGTTGTGTTGTTTGCCTCGAAATTGTGAAGAATACTTGTACCCTAATTAGCTGTTGAATAGTGGATACATTTCTAGCTAGCCTATTGATAAGTGAGGCTTGATGTTTGACGAAACGTGTTTTTCTTAATCAATTCCAAAATGGCTGAGGAACTAGCCTCTTCTGACGTCATAATGTTTGTCTTGGGCATTGTATTTGAAAAAATCATCCTTTATAGCTGTTAATTTTTTTTAAAGAAAACTTACTTTATCATTAGGCTAGATTTTAATCGCTTGCAAAAGTGGTAAAGAACGTTGTTGCAATCAAATAGGGTCCAAAAATTCAGGAAAACTGCCCAGTTTTGCTGAAAGAGCATATCTCCGAAATTCCCTCCTTGTTTCTAAATTTTTGTTGACATTTGTTGAGAAAGCCTTTACAGCAGCTCGTGACTGATGACGTAGAAATTCACGTGACCGCGAGTTGCGCATGAAACTAATTGTACACAAAGGAAATAAGATTTCGAAAAAAGACCTTGAAAACAAAAAAAAAATTATTGCGCCTAGAACTCATTAAACAAAGCCGTTTTTCAATATTTGCTCAAATGATTTCATTGCGAAAAATCGCTGAGATAATGCCAACAAGCTATGCTTGCCTTGAGCTATGTGAACATGTAATTGAAAAGCATGAATGATCGTGCTTTAAAGCTTAATGTTTGACCTAGAAGCAGAGATAGTACTTTATTTTTAGATGCAGTATTTAAAATAGCTACAAATTTACACTTAAAATAGACAATAATAATAAGTTTTGTCTTTAGAATGCAACTTTACGTAGGTATCGAAATCCATATTCCCTCTGTTTTTCCTGCTAGTTTTCGAAATGTCAATTGGCATTTCCTGTGTCAGTTTATTATAAGTTAAGTAAGATGCTTTTCCTCTGACGTCATAACATCGCACTTTTTCGTGATGTCAGTAGTGATTGTACCAGTTTCATTTTTGAACAAAAACAACTGGTCTATTTTACCGGATTTTTTTCATTTGGCGAGAGATGAATGCGATCTGTTTATCTATATTTCTTTTACATATTTGAGAATTAGGATTTCCGTTGGGATATTGGTGGGTTCCAATTTAAACAAAAGATAAGTTTCGGTGATATTGGACTTTTCCAACAAACGTTTTTCTGGTTTGCGTACACTTTGGCTCACTGTCGCTGTTTCACCGCTGAAAACGCATGACTGGTTTCCATGAATGGAAATGGGCAAAGTCAGACGCGGTAGAACAAAGGTCGCATCTGGTCTAAAAGCCTTTCTCCTTTCTCTAACGTTATAGAGTTCCTCATTTTTGTTGTGAATGTCGCTTCCATTCCGTCGTATATCTCCAACTACGTTTAATTTGTTAAGTTCGTTAAAAACATTTGTTTGCTTCATTGGGCAATGACTGATTCGATTTTGCCTGAGATACCAAACAAATTTTCAATACCCGTCTTTTATAATCCAGCATTGAGCTAGAGGATCTGTTTATGTTTTACCAACTTTTCCTCAATACCATTTTCAGACGTTGATGATCTTAGATTTCTAGACGTACAGTTGCTAATAGAAGCATTCTGGGTTATTTTCGTAGCTAAAAATGCATCACATAGCAAGCCAACCTGGGTTCTCTTTAGTGCGCCATGCTTTAAAAACCTAATTTTAGTTAACAGTCATATTGATAAAAAAGGTCCGAGTAATAACTAGTTGTACTAACCCCTGGTTTAAATATAGCCTTGGTAAGCTGTAGTCGGCATAAAACTAGTAGCAACGTGTTGTCATGTAACTACTAAAAATAAATAAAGATGCAAATACAAAAGCCAGACTGAACCATCTGCTGTTACAGTAACCAAAATTTGTCTGTGTCTTCGAAGCTTTCAAGAAAAACATATTTTTCAAATACTACTATGCAGAGATATTACTGTGTAAGGTATTTTGTACGTTTTAAAAGTTACGCATTGTCAAGCCTGGTACTACTGCCATGTTCTGACTCAAAAGTACGAATATCTTTCTGTCGTTGTTCTCTTTTAGTTGTCTTTAGCCAGTCTTCTTCAGGAAACGTAAACAACCGAAAATTAGCAGTTTTCGTTGTTGGTGAATGTTTCTGCGATATACTGAATTTTTCTGCGGTTGAAAAATTGTAAATCAGCTACCGGTAGCAGTAAATCTTTCCATAAATATTTTCTTGGAGATCGTCCAAAACGCGCTGGTTACTGCGCTGAACTTTGTTTGTCTCCGTTTCAATACAGCTTTCTTTTCTAGCGATTTTGTTTTTTTCCTAGCCTAACTACTGTATGTTGCCGAAAATTTATATTTCAAATTTTAATGAAGTAAAGGGCGAAATGAAAAATATCCTCATATTTTTCGTTTACGTTTTTAGGGATAAAGTTTGAACTTGGATTAGCTTTAGAATGAAACTAAAGTTGGGAGACGGTGAAATAAAGCTTGTGTTTGTAGTTTTTGTCATGACATCTCCAAAATAACGTACATGTGTCTCAAATTCCCTGACAAATGCCTTAAAACTTGAATTAGTCTTTTTAAGTTAATTTGCAGCTTAGCCCGACATGGTCACTTGACGCATTTGCAACGGAAAAATGCGCTTTTATGGCGTCATCGATCTAAAAATACTTCGCAATATCAAAATTTTGGGGCAGTTACCATTGCACAATCCACATGTTTCAGTTTTAGCACCTTAATCCAAAGCTAGCATTTGTACAGTTTTGTCGAAAAGTTAAATTTTTGTAGGAAAATTTGAAAACCAAACTTGAATATCAACTCATTTATTTAAAAGCACCTTAACCGTTAGAAAGGAAGGAAATTGTGTAGATGATTAGTTAAATTTCTATTTTTTTCGTTAAAGCTTTTTGGTGTAGCAACACTTCACAGCTTTTGTTTTTTCTTTTGTGTACCCGTGTGATTCATGCTAAGCTAAGCAAGAGTTAGTACGTGATATATCCTTTTGTTTTAGCAATAAAATGAAACTTTTTCCAGATTGCTCAAGCTCAGATGCCACCAACGCAAGCAGAAATGGCTCATTCACCATTACACTACGCTCAACAGATGCAACAGCGGGCGATGAAGGTTTGTTGTTGCAAAAGCAAAGTTTTCAATGGAATAATCATACTACTTAGAGATTTCTTTGTTTGCAATATTCCAAATATTCGAGAATGATGTTGAATGCGATTTCAAGCTAGCAATATTGTAACGCTTTGGTGACACTTAGCAACTGCAATTCAGTTTCTGTCACTGAAGGGTCTTGATTCTGAAGCAGTTATATTAAATGTTCTGTTTATGCTTTAGTTTCTTTTAAATGATAGGAGAATTTCATTGTTGTCGGCTTGAACAATTTTATAGCCAGTTAAGCAATGATATGAGGTCCACCCCCTATTTATTTCCTAGAAAATGTGGGCTAAGGAATCCAACTACAGATCATAAAAAGCTATGTGTTGACTGTCGGGATTTGGGGCTTGGATTTGTGTTGACTATTGCTTATATTAATATTGCTCTGTAACAATTTCATCTTGCATTTCCAAGCGTTGTAATTTTCGTGTTATTCTCTTCGTTTGTTTTTGTGGTACGATTGATAGAGCTGGTGTAGAAAGTATTTCTTTAAAATGTTTATTGTTCAGGCTTTGTAAAACAAAGAGACGGAAAACTTGTCTTGAATTCTTGGCTAATAGGGAATTATAAAAGAATTTTATAAGAACACGAGGCTCATTTTTACTTGAAATTTAACAGCATAGGAACATTACCAGGCTCAACATGAAAAATAATTAAGAACATGGGTTAGCACAACGCATTTTTGAATAATTTGTCAGCAATTAGTTTTCTGGCCTATTCTTCATTTCCATTGTTGATTTGTCTAGCAGTAATTATGGTCTGTAAAAAAACTACAACTTTTAGGCAAGCAAAAGTAAATTTGTATCACTTCATTTTTCAGTAGAGTTAAGAACAAATGAGGCTGAAAATTGGCGAAAATTTGAGAACAGCCAGCCTCGACCCCAAATTTACTGGTTATAAAAAAATAAGTGTAAATACTGCAAATATAAAATGTACAATGGTTTCTTTTTTATTCACGAAGTTGTTTTGGTCAGAATCAACGAATAATCTTCAATTGACGCTGTCTCTTGTCTTTTACAACACGCAGTGGAAAATCTATGGCTCCTGCTAAACGTTAAGCAGTAACAATCACTTTATTTGCACGATTGGACTTTTCGGGTCGGGTTCGGGCTCAAGATTGGGAAAATGTCGGAATTGATATATGAATTTATCTGATCGAAAAATGTTTTTTTTTGTTTTATTTAGTCTGCTTCTCCTGCCCCAAGCGGTCCAATGCCCAACATCCCAATTGAAGTGGACACGTCTGTCCCACCTCCTCCTCTTGTAAGTAACCCGCGTAAATCTATTTGAATGCGCTTCAAAAACATATAGAACAAAATAAACAGCCTGAAATTGGAGGTACACTGACTTGATATCTTTCAGGATTGGGCTCTGTTAGTACAGCGTCCATTTCTTTGCGAAACAGTAGACGTTTCATTTCCCCTAGCTTTTTTTTATTTCGACTAATACTTCAATTAAGACAATATTAATCTGTAATATCGTTGGATTAATATCGTGTAATATTCATACTCATTGCTTAGCTTTCGGTGTTGTTTTGTTTTTATATTGCTTGGCTTTACAAAAGCAATGTCGTATCACTATTTTCCAAAGCGTTTGGAGATACAAATCTTTATTTGACAGAAAAGCTGAAGATGGGAAAATTTGCGTTGCTTTGAACGTTTTAATTACGGTTTTGTGTGATTGCGAGTTTAATCAGCTACTCCGGTGTTTTTCTTTTGGTGCCCAATTTCTGACGCAGTTTTTCGTTTTTTTTTTTCCTTTTTTTTTTAAACAAAGAACTAAGAGATTAAAAGAAAAGTGTTGTACTTGTGACAATACGATAACGTTTGGTTATGGCATGGCAATTTTTATGTATCATAGTGCGATGATGATATGGTTTTATATATATATTTTTTCAGAACATGCCCCTTATAGCTCCTGGTACATCTCCAATGCATAAACCTATGAATATGCCCCCTCCTAATATGCAAACAATGCCCCAACATTTGGTTGCCACTGGAAACATTTTGGCCAGTTCCCCAAAGACAGGAATCGTTGCAGGAACGCCCCCTCGCCACATGCATCCCAGGCCCGACGCCCCAGTAGCAATTGTACAACCAGTGCGCAATAACTTGGCGCAAAATAAGCCTCCGCCTCCAGTTCCTGTTTCCATGAAAACGGACGATCAAATGACTCAGAAAATCGAAGAAATTCTGTCAACAGCTGAGGCTTTGCAGCGAGATCAAACTTTGATTCAGAGTTTGGTTGTGAATAGCCAATCACCCAAAATACCAGACAAACCTATTGAATCTGAAGTTCCTTTCCCTGCTGCCATGCCCGAGTCGGCCTTGGACGATCCCGATCCGGATTCGAAAGACGAAGACCAGTCAGTATGCGAGCCTGCTGACTCTCCCGCGATTCAAGAAGAAGTGACGTCATTAAGTCAAGACGTCGAGACGGATTTAGCAATATCTGAGTCGTCTGAAGCAACAGACAAAAACATTAGCGATTTAGTGCCGGAAGCGCAAAAACAAAGCGATTCTGACGCAATTTCAAGCGCAGTTCAGCAAGAGGAGCCTACAGAAACGATTGCAATGGAAGAAAAAGGTGACTTATCCGTTCCCGAAAGTCCAAAAGCGGAGTTGGAATTGAGCGAAAAACCTGAAACTGCATTGAGCAGTGGAGATTCAGCTCTGAATGAAGGAGCCGACAAAGTTCTTCCGAAGCTTTCCGAAGTTGAACCGGTTTCCGAGTCGCTTCCCACGTCTGACATCATCGAGGTAAGTTAAAAATATTTCCATCGCTGACAAAATTCAGAAAAAGGAATAAGGTACTGTTTGTACTGCGTATCGGGGAGTATTAGCCGTCATTGAAAATTTCACTGAACTAAAGATGTCAATTTTTTTGAAGCATCGAGCCGAAGTCAAATCTTTTATATTGGTTTAGGCCTCATTGGTGGCGTGACTGCTGGTTCTCCATTTAGTTTTTCTTGGCCCCATTTTTCAAAGGGTTCGGGTAGCGCTAACCTTTTTACCGGTCAAAAGACCTGGGAGAAGGTTTTGTTTCTCTTTGGGCAAACAATTAATACATTCCTTACAGAGATTTATTTAACATCCATTAATCAGCCAAAGCTAATTTAATCAGATCTTTCGTTATACTGAAGCGTGTAACGAGTTTACGGTGCCCATCTCCGCGTCATTGCGCCCGGGTAGCACAGCTCATTTTCAAAGAAATGTCGCAGCCGTAGCGAGCCGTTGGCAACACTATGTCCGATTTGACCGTCCCGAGATTTGAATCTCAAACCTCCCGCTCCAGAGACGAACGCGTTACTGCTCGACTAGTTGGCCGGAAAATAAAAAGAAATCGATTTCGGCACCGAAAAAGGCCATCATAGGTCTTATCCAAATATAATCTTTGGGCAGCGCAACTTCACATTTAGGAGAGATCCTCTGAAGACTTTAAAAATTTCATTCTCGAATTTTGTTGGTTCTGATTTAGTTTTTATTCCACAGGAAGAGGAACATCGTGTTGAACAATCGCAGGATCCCGTTGTTCCGCCTGATTCAACCAATCAAGTCGAAGAATCTACGAAAAGTGAAATCCCGGAACCAACTTCTGAAGAACGTTCGTGCTTGAAATTAATTTTTTTTTAACTGCTGTCTTAAAGGAGCTAGGTTCTAAAAATGGCCGATCTTTTAAATTCTTGCACTTTTCTTGCTTTCAGCTTACAGTAATCTATCTTTGTACGTGTTTCATCAAGGTCTCTTGTTTGACCGAATTGCTGAAATCACAGTTTACGAAACTTCTAATAAGTGATGTTTTGCAAATATGTTTAAACTCATAAATTGTTAATATTTTAATGTGCTAGCACTTACGAAAATCGTAATAATGTACTATTTTCTATTACTATTGTGTACAGAACAGGCTCGCAGCATTTGTTTTTTAGAGGCATCAATGAACTATGGCAGGATTAATTGGCTCGCTGGTCTATAGATTTTTTGGGTTTAAATGCTCATTGGCTACGATGACAATCCCATTATTTTTTCTCCAAAGATGATTGCTACGGCACTGCTCAAAACCTTGCGTAACTGGTTAACTACACATAACTGTCGTATCCAATAATTGAAATGTTCTTTTAGCTGCTCCGGACGTCCAATTGGTGGAGGCATTGGGAAAGAAAGTCTACGACAGAGAATTCTTGCTGCAGTTTCGCTTTCACACTTCGTCATTGGAAAAGCCTATTGATCTTCCTCCTATTGATGAAATCATTATGGATAAAGTAATACCGCTTCTTAGGATTCATTTTGCTGCTTTGTAGATGATATCATTGCAACTTCCGCGACGTTTCGCGTCGGAATTCCCTATTTTTTCCATGTAAAATAGTGAATTCGGCAACCAGAGGTCGAAAACGCTATAACTTTAAAACAGCGAAAGGTAGACTTTGAAATTTAGACCTTAGATGGGGCACATCTGGATCATTCTTTGTGCAAATTTTGGGGGCAATCGGTCACGTGATACGGGTTTCCGAGCCAAAAACTGAAATGCCAATCGGAGGTTTAAACAGCTCTACCTCGAAAACTTACTGCTGCAGGAAAATAAAAGTTTCAAATTTAGAAGCGCCTGGGAATGCAGTTTCAGCTCCCAAATTTGAAATAATGACGATTCCGACCCTTTTTTTTATTTAATTACGAACTTTTTTATTGGAAACAAAACTCCGAAACCACCAAAGCTAGAAAGTTGAAATTTGGAGATATGATAAATTAAATATGGAGTTGTGCCCCTGCATTTTTGGGGGCGGTACGTCACGTGGCTTTGGGCAGACGCGCCAAAAACTTGTGATAACGAAGTTTAATGCGTGATTTTAGTAATTGATTTTCGTCACGTATACACATTTGCTGCTGTGGCCAAGTGGTTAAAAGTATGAAGGGGAGAATGCTGGTGTAAAGGAACTCGCGGAAGTCCCATATTATTTTCCTCCCGAAAAATGAAATTGTGGTGTTTTCACAGTTATTTTTTTTACAGTTAAGTGTGGTCTTATGCAGTTATAGTTTAATTAAGAGCTTATTTTGAAGTGATAATGGTCAAAATTCCTATTCCAGTAGTTCGGATTTGCAAAGGTTTGCGAAATGAAGCCTAACATTCATTTGTCCATTTTTTAGACGGTCTTAAACAGATTCAGCTATGTCTTCGATATTCTTTAAATTATCAGTTTCATGGTAACTTATTCCAAAATTGTTTTATGTCAAATGTATTTAATTCTTTTCTTGTTTCAGCCTCCTCCCAAATCCAGCGTCTCAACCGCTCCCCCGTTCTTCCGAGACGGTCCTGACTTCGCGCCAAGCTGGATGAGAGGACCAGCACAAAGAGGAGGACGGGTAGGATATCATTTTGAAACTACCTCTGAGAAAATGTTCATATATGATAGAAAAAAGATTTTATCGAGTTTTACTCTCTTTTTTTCTGAAATTACCCATACCTCTTTCAGTGACGGTCAAAATATGCTTATAAAGTATTATGTGACGAGCTACCCGGCTTGACGATAGGGTTAAACTATCAGATTACTATACTTTGTTTTCTTCCATCTTTTATTTGCCGTTTTTTTTACGATTACTGTATCACGAATTTTGTGATTTTAATTGCATTTCATTCACCACGTTGCCACAGGCAGGAGACAGCGCAGAGATGTTCGAGTCCAGCTGCCACCTGCCCACGTGTCTTCCACACACTGTGGAAACTTGACATTGTCCCTTTTATTGCTGATTGTCTAGCAGGGAAATTGTGAATACTAGTTTTTGTAGTATTTGGTTTGACCCGACCTGGAATTGAACCCGAATGTACCGTTTCCGTAGCAAACACTCCATTCATTCGACCGTTGATCAACAAACGCTTATTTAGCAATCTTCCCGAGGATCAAGGCCCGGACCACCTCGGCAAGGATATGGAGGAGGATATCCGGGGCAGATGGGGCCACCAAAAGTGATCACGAAATCGATCCAAAAAGAGCCGGAAATACATAAGGCTGAAAACGCGTGGAAACCAAGCAAGCTTGAGGCGAAACCGGCCGGACCAACCGTGACAGAAGAAGAACAAACGGAGGTATTGTTGTACCTACATTTCGGAGTAACTTTCTAAATCCTCGTTTTTTGTGAATATAATAGAACACAACACGAGAAGAGAATCGTTCATTACGAAAGAAAAACTCATTTTTTCTGATGTAGAACTGCGAAAATGCTTCCCATTGCGTTGCAAGAGGCGACGGTTGGACACAGTCCAGAGGATTTTCCATCACTTAGAAGAAGTAACTTCGCCACACCGATGGCTACCTATCAACAGCTACCATGCATATTAGGTCGTACCAAATTTTGGTGACTTTCTTCAATTTCTTAGGAACTCTCCAAAAGTTGTGGTTCAACTACCAATTTAATTTACCACCAAAATTGTTTAATTAAATGTTTGTTTTATGCCTCCTCAAAACACGTGTCCATGGCAACGCAACAAAAATCGAAAAAATGGCCATAACTCCGCAACCACTTATGCTAGATGCAAAATTTTTTTCTAAAGATGCAGAATATCCAAGTTTCTCTCTGCTCTCAATACATTATATTAGTCTAACTGCTCAATTTTTCAAGTCAAATCAAGAAAACATGTTTTTTTATGATATATCTCATTGCATAGAGGTGTTATGGAATTTGTGAGTAATATATAGTGACTTTTTATTGGCTGTACTGTTATTAGAGTAATTATTGTGTTAGAACAAATGTTGATTGCTTCTTAAAGTGTTCACTTGATAGGATAGTTAGTACTGTAAGTGTTGAGAAGCAAAAAATCATGACAGAAATGTAGTGTTTAACTTATTATTAATCACTGCTGTATTCTGTTATTCTTACGTCTTATTTCTCTGGGCTTTGAAAAATGTTGAAATGTGAATAAAATTTTGGCTGCTCTCTGCCCACAAAAGAAGATGACTCTGACAGAACTGCATTTCTTAGTGCAAATTTCTTTGCAGTTAAAGATGCACCTAACTGCTCAGGAATTTTAAAAGTTGGCATGCTAAACTTCAATAAGAAATAAAAACACTAATCAAAAGCAACAGGTGCTGCTGAAAAGACTGCTTTTAAAGTAAAGGGATGGTATTTAAACTATGATTTTGACATTCTGTATCAGGGTTTAATCAAAAAATTTTGGCATCACCTGGTGCATACCATGCACTGAATTGTTTTTCCGAAACGCAAGCTAATCAAAACTCTAGATTACTGCCGACAAATACAGGGTAGGCCCTAAGTCCTGCACCAAAGCATTTAAAGCAATCCTGTTAAGTTAATTGAACTGATAAATGCAAACAATGTGTCATTACTCTGTAAAAGAACATGTATATATCCTATGCCCAAGAAAAAGAAAAGATATCTTACCCTGTTGATTTTATAGTGTTTCACATCACTCGCCACATATTTTTTGAGCACACTGCACAGCACAATTTATGACCCAATTCTATGCATTTTTTATATATGTGAAAATTTTTTTAAATAAGCTTGAAAAACAGCTTGCAGTCAATCTAAAATCATTAAGGGTTTAGTGCTTGCTTTGTGTTGAAAACGAAGTCAGCTTATCGTGTATGTGATTGAGGTATTATTGGAATAAGGGGTAATTGACTCATGTTCAACACTCTTGATGATGTGTTGCATATCTTGAAGCATTTTACCCTTCCAATGCAGCAAAACAAAAAAATAGTCTCAATGCTGTATCCAGAAGCAAGTTTAATAGCAATGTGTTTCGAACTCTTTAATAGTTACACTTTCAGCAACCACTAATTCTGCTGAAGCTCTATGTTCTGCTCTTAGAAGCTGGCTGACTTTGACACGTCAATTCAAACTTTTCTTCATCTTTTTAACTACTGATAACAATATTAGTTTCATTGTTAGTACTTATATTTTTGGGTTTAGATATTGTTTGCTGTTAAACACTCATACTTTTTTTCTACTCTTTACTCCTGAACGAATCTTTTCAAAAAATTTTCCAGTTTTCACATCCTTTTTCGTGATGATGTCTTTTTAGGCTTTTAATGTGGTAAGCATTAAAAGTCTTCTACCAATGTCAAGTTACTTGATACTCATTGCTTTTATTTTAAACTTTCCAGATGCAGCACCGTATATTTGTTTACAGCTTTGTAGAAACTTGTTTTGATGCTCGAGTTAGCCTGGTTTTCCAAAGATCTTAGTAAAGCATGGTTTGTATCATATCATGCCAAGTAAACTTCAATTTTTATCGATCAATCCTTCACTTTGAAAGCAGACTTCTCAGCAGCACATACTGCATTATTTTGTTTCTTTTGTGGGCAAAAAGCAGCCAAATCTTATAATTTTGAACATTTTTACAGCAAAGAGAATTAGTTTGTTTATCTAAATTGTAGCATGATGCCTACCAATAGCGTGTTAGCTTGGGAGCATACTATACTATACCAGGCATACCTATGTAGTAATTGCTCAACTTAGGCATAATAAGCATGCTATTGTCCAGAGCCAAAATACTATGCCAATTAGAACAATCACAAAGAATTAAAACGTGAAAATAACAGAATACAGTCAGTGACCATAAATAAGTTCATACATTAATTTCTGTCGCAATGATTTTTTGCTTCCCAACACTTACAGAATTAGCTCTCCTATCAGGAAACACATTGAGAATTAATAATATTAGCATGCTCTAATACAACAATTACTCTATAATGACAGTATAGCTAATCGCAAGTTACCATATATTACTTCACAAATTCCATAACGCCTCTATGCAATAAGATATACAAAAAAACTCAATAAAATTAGTAAAAAATCATGTTTTCTTTATTTTACTTGAAAATTGAGCAGTTAGACTGATAAAATGTATTGAGAGCAGATAGAAACTTGGGTATTCTGCATCTTCAGAAAAAAATTTTGCATCTAGCATAATTGGTTGCGGAGTTATGGCCATTTTTTCGATTTTTGTCGCGTTGCATTGGAAACACGTTTTTAAGAGGCATAAAACAAAAATTTAATCAAACAATTTTCGTGGTAAATTGAATTGGTAATTGAACCACACTTTTTGGGAGAGTTCCTAAGAAACTGAAGAAAGTCACCAAAATTTGGTACAGCCTAATGTATATGGTAATTAATGCTCACTGCCTATTCTTTGAAAGTAATGTGGAAATTGCCACTTCTCTGCCAGGTTGCTCAGAGCACATTGTTTGAGTTCCCTGGTGTGGCATTCCGTGCTCTCATGTACATGAAAGAGCTGTGTAATCCTGCAGCCAAAAGAGTTCAAAAGTGTTTGAGGGACAATCTTTGAAAACTTGGTTGGAAATATCCGAAATACAGAACCTGAGAATTGCTTTAATCAGGATGTTCATTTCTTCGAAATTTTTTGACTCCTGTCCAAAAAGAATTGTCAGAATGGATAGCGCAAAAAAAGAATGTCTGTTTTAGTATTTATAGAAAAAAAGCCGAGTCGTGATGTGCTGGAAAGATTAATGACGGACTCTTATTGGTCTTCTTTGCTTCTCATTGCATTCCAATTCTCATCGCAATCACAACTCGGATTTTTTTCCGAAATAACTTTTTTTTTCTGCGCTCTTCATTCTGATGATTTTTCTTGACAAGTGTCCGACGAAAACCTTCGAAGAAAGGAACATCCTGCTTGAAAGAATAATGTGAAAAAAAAAGATTTATATTCGATCGCTATTTGGCGCCAGGGAATTACCAGAGCAGCAATAAATTTTTTTCTTTCTAACAAGCAGTAAGTTTGTAATTGTTTTGATTGCAGGAGGTTTTGAAGAACGTCCGTTCCATTTTGAACAAGTTAACGCCTCAGAAGTTCGGGGCTCTTATGATTAAGTTTAAGCAGCTTCCTATAAACTCTGAAATACGATTGCGCGAAGTTATTAACCTCATCTTCGAAAAAGTAAGTTTAGTTATTCCAAATTAGAAGTTTATTTTGGTGACAGTGGCCATGCTTGGAGGTAGTAAGCCGAAACGTCCTTGCCAAATATGTTTACTGTATTTTGGTTGGCATGTTCTGATTACGTTATGCAGGAAGCTTTCCAATTATCGTTTTTGTACAAAGTACTTTTTTATTCTACCAGGTACAGGTCTAAATTGTAAAGCATTTAATCTCTGGTTGTTCTTTCCCTTCCACTTCAAACTCATTGCAAATAAAAAACAGAAACAGCCTTCGCCTCGACACGAACTCGAAATTTTACTGTCTAGCAAAGTGTGCTACACCACGAAAACTCCGAAAAATATAATATAAGATAGTCTCAATGCTTTTAAGTTCCATTTGTTCTGTTTTAATTTTAGAAACGACCAGCACGGATTTTCCGTTCCTTATTTGGGACAGAAGAGTAGTCCGTAAATTTAGCGGTTCATAGGAGGCTGCCAATGGGTGGGTAGTTTGGGTACACATCAGCAGAAGCCTATTTCGTGGTGACGGGTTGCTCACTGCCTATCCTTTGACTGTTCAATTGGCCGCTTAACCGATCAGTGATCGAGAGGACAGAGCGTCTGCTACTGATACTGTAGCCTTAGGTTTAATTTCCGGTCATAACAAACCAAAAACGATTAAAATTGGCACTCAAAACTTTCTTACATGACGTTCAGCAATTAAAAGAGACAGAATGTGAAGCCTCGACTGTATATGGTAGACAGGTGGGCAAGTAGGAATTTGACTCGGAAAACGCTAGGTTCCTTCCCAGCCTCCTGGCCTAGGCAACTTGGTAAAAAATGTAATCACTCTACTCATTGGTTTCCCAGCCCAGCGTGTAGCGTGTTTGTTGCACCATGTTTTCATCTACCGTAAAAAGCCAGCCATCTCCAATCAACCACCATGGTTTCCTTTGAAGTTATTTGAAATCACCTTAGAAAAACTCTTTTTCAGGCAATAGATGAGCCGAATTTTTGTGAAGCCTACGCCAACATGTGTCGTACTATGTCCCAATTTAAAGTGATGACGCCCGCTCCATCAGGGCAAGGAGGTGCCGTCCAGACGTCGATCGTCGAATTCCGTAAAGTCCTCCTCACTAGATGTCAGCGCGAGTTTGAAAAAGATCGAGCAAACGAAGACAAGTTGAGCGATCTTCGGAAAAAAGTCGATGAAGCGAAAACTCCCGTAGGTTTCCGAAATCTTCCGAAGATTAGATTTAGTAATAAATGACTTTTTCTGATGCATTTTAGTATCTGAGTATTATTTTTACTTATTCGCAATTTTACGTGTACTTGCTTCTATGCAACCATTAAGCCGATTTTTATCAGCGAATCAGCATTTTTATTGGCACACGATGACTCATTTTTAAATTTCCTATTGTTTACTGTTGGAAAATCGCCGATTTTTTGGCCCCATGTCGACTCACCAAAATCTAAGAGGAAACAATGACTTGCTTTCACAAAATGTTAGAAACCCTAGAAAATAGACTGTCGTGGCGCAGAAGAGGATTGTTTGTGACTGTACGTAGTTGACGTTTCAATTAACTTCAGTGGATTTACAGTAATTCAATGCTTTTTTTTTACTTCATTTGCACTGGTTTATCACCATTAGTTACAATGGTGCACTTTCAACCTCTGCAAAAAAAGCTTATTTTTGAAGTCGATAATTTCACTTTTTCCAAAAAGATTAGTATTCCTGTATGAGGTAATCGAAAAAGGATTTGATATTTGCATAGGTCAGTGGTCACTGGTCAAGCATCCGTTTTACTGCCAGTTAGCAACCAGATTAGTCCCAATTTGCTGCCAAAATGGGTTATTTTATTAAACTTTTTTTACATTACACATTGATTAATCCATATCCTCCTCCCACGCGCAAAGGACAGTGGCGCTTTTATTTTAGACCTCACCTGCTTAGGAGTTGACCATATTCCAAACTTTCGGACAGACGTTTTTGACATCTTCCCAAATAAAATTGCTGCTTGTTTGAAGCCACCAAGCAGTAATAATCACCGTAAAGCGTCTTATCCAAGGACGCAACAACGTGACCAGGGTGCGGGTTGAACCCAGATCATGCGATCAGGGTTGTAACTAGGACACCTTCACCATTTCGCATACGCTACCAACAGATTGTGGCCCTTCGAAAATAGAACTATAGGATTTGTTTCACACTGTATTTTTTAGTCAATTTTGTATTTGTTCTTTTCTCACACTTGACTAGCTTTCAGGAGGAAAAGCAAGTACTCAAGGAAGAGCTATCGTACGCAGAGTCAAAAGAACGTCGCAGGATGTTGGGAAACATTCGTTTCATTGGAGAATTGTTCAAGTTGAACATGCTGACCGAGACTATCATGCACAACTGTGTCATGTCACTGTTTCGAGGAAGAGACGACGAATCACTGGAATCTCTCTGTCGACTGCTAACCACCATTGGAAAAGATCTAGACCATCCTAAAGGAAAGGTAGTGCATTGTGCGTTTTTTAATTATTGAAATTTTTGTGAGGGTTAAAATATTAAGGTTTTTAAAGATTCGAAATTTAAGGAAAGCTTCAATTTTCGGAAATTTTTATGTCCTTTTTTATTGATTCTGACTCAAATCTAATTCAAACTTAAATTTTCACTCTAAAAGTAAACCCAAATCTAGCCCAAACCCTACCTTAACCCTAATCTTGACCCTTAAAAAAGCAAATAAAAAATGTGCGGACGAATATTGCTCATTAATCGTTTTACTCTCTTTAACTTAAAATTTTTGTCAAATTGTCACTCCCTAATATTAATGATGATAGCAAGAGTTGTGATAACTTGAAGATACGTTTCCACAAAGCTGCGTTATCTGCAATACTTGAATTTTTTTGTTTTCTCTAGCTTAAGTTCGGAAAGCGTTGTTTTCCTATTTTTTTCTTTTGAAAAGAAAAAGAGTGCTTTGCTGAGGAGAGAACCCCCTATTGAAGTTCAACATTAAAAGGAATTTTAAACTCATTTTACGTCCCATTTCTGACTTGTTTCAGGCACGAATGGACCAATACTTTCAACAAATTGAAAAAATTATCAAAGAAAGAAAAACATCATCCCGTGTTCGATTCATGCTCAAGGATGTTGTGGATCTGAGATTGGTAAGTCGACTTGGTTTAGTTTAAATTCAAAGGATAAAAAAAAACAAACTGCAGAGTGGATTGCGTTTGGTTGAAAGGGAAACTGGTGCCACTTTTCTGGTTCGTTTTGGGTTAATTTCGAAAATAGTAAAGAAAACAAAAGAAAATTGAGATCCAGAAAAAAGCAAGCGGTATCGTAAATCAGTAACTATCAAGAAAGATTATGTTTTTTGTTGTTGTTGAAACTATTTTAAAAAAGCAGAAAAAATTGATGAACTCTAACTCTTGCTTGTACACTGTCTTCTCAGTTTCCAGAGTGCTCTATGGTCATGGACCAAAGCCAATTAACGGTGCACTGTTAACTGGCTATGGTCCATGACCATGGAGCACTCTGGAAACTGAGAAGACAGTGTACCGGCTAATCAGCTTCTTAATCCAAACAAGGCAAGTAGAGCATTTTCACTTCGCAATTTCGCAAGTTCATACAAGACAAGTATGGAAGTAACTGAACTTCTTGCACTGTAAACCCTTTCTCAAAATAAAATTTGAGCACTTAAAAATTTCTTGTCCACCACCGCTAATGTAGGTGCTTTAAATATGGTTACTCTACATAAGGTCAATCAGCAGTAACTTTTGTTTAATTCCTCAACAGTGGCTTTAGTTATAAATCCTGGATGAATTGCGTTTTGGAGCATGGATGCTCAAAGTAAAATTGAGTTGCTTTAGCGATATTAATGAACTAGGTAATAAAATATTACATACCAACTTGTTTTGTGTAGTATTTTCCTCAAGGTTTGATCTGGTTTTTGATTTGTTGAAATTTTACCTTGGGCGTAATTTTTTGCCATTAACGATATGGTCATAGAACTGCGGCACAGTTTGAAGCGTGTAAACAATATGGGTGCTGTGCGGCGGAGACTGCAACGTGATTTGTGTAACTTGTCACCGGCCAGTTGGTCAAGCGGTAAAGCAATCGTCTCTAGAGCGGAAGGTCTGAGGTTTAAATTTCGGGCCGCTTAAATCGGACATAGTGTTGTCAACGACTCGCTACCACTGCGACAGTTATTCGAAAGGAGCTGTATTGCCTGAGTGCAACGACTCGTAGTTGGGCCCTGCCAACTATTTGCACGCTTCCGCGTAATAAAGCAAGTATAATGAAAGATATGATTTCATTTTGTAAGTGGCTTCGTTTGAGGAAAAGAAATTTGCGATCTGCTTAAAAATCAGTATGTATTGTGAGATTATTTGTCGTCAAACATTGTTGATTTTAAACTGATTCGACCTTCGTACTTGGCCATTTTACTTTCATTTTAATGATTTGAAATCATTTCTTTTCGATGGAAACTGGTGTTTCAGTTTAGGGAAAATTTTGTTTCGCAGTGTTTCTAAATTACGTGGTACGTACTGGACATAGCTACAATCCACTATGTTTTTATATGGCAGTGTTGTGTAGTCACTGCTTTTGTGTGGTGTGTTACGTCAGACGACGCGAAAAAGCAGAGGTTTAGAAACGCACCGGACTTTTGTGCTACATTGAAAGTAATAACAAGTGTTGCCATTTACAGTCGTTGAAGTTTTAATTTGTTAGTTGGATTCCCAAATTTGAATTTTTCACCCAAATTCAATTAGACCGAACTTGAAGTTTTCAAAGCAACTTAAAATGCAATTTAACTGGCATATTAAAAAAGCGCAGCAATGAGTATTGAGCAAAAATTAGACCTGGTATTGAAAAGTGTGAACCGACTGCATACTAGAGTGGATAAAATAGAAAACAGACTTGATCAAATTGATAGTCATTTGGTAGATCGTCTAAAGTCTCAGCCAAGCTCTACCAATAGACAGCGCAGAAAGGTACAGCATAAAAGTAACTTAACGCTATTTTACACGGGGAGAAGGGCAAAAATGCCCTCCGCTCGGGTTTTTCGTGATTAATCTTTTCAGAAAAACAATTTCTTCTTAAACCAACTAGACTTTGAGTCAAATTTCATCACAAATAAACCCTGAAAATATGAAGTTGCTTCGTAAGGCAAAGTTTTTCAATTTTGAGATTTGCTGAAGTCATTTTCCCAAATCTGAGCATTTTTGGCCATTTCAACTTAAAAGAGCATTCAAGTCAAGTTTTTCATTGTTGACCAAACTGGTGGTATAAGCCTAAAATGCATTCTCACCAAATTTGGAGGTTCTACGTTTTGCCGTTTTTAAGATATTGCAGTTCAAAATTACGAATTTTCCTGCTACTTCAGTGTTGCCATTTTGACAGTATTGTGACAGAAGATCAAGTTTTGGAAAGCTGTCTCACATTTATTGAACAGCAGCTAATTTTACAGTTATAGAACTGTTTGCAATAATTTGTTTTGCAATAACTCTATCATCAAATATTTATTGAGAATTAGCAACATGCAGTAACTTCTTGAGATTTTGTTTCTAATGGGCGATTGTGACAAAATTTCTTAAGAGGAAAAGCCTTTCTCAGGCGAAATCTGTTCTGTTGTATCTCAGAAACGAAAGGTCGAAGAAAGCTCAAATTTGGGAAATTAATCTTCAGATGTGTGAAATTTATTTGCGAGAAAATCTAGAAAAAAAAATCGTACCTAAATGCCCTTTTAAATTACCTCACAAAACGTTTTTGTGACATAATCACGTTGACAAACATTTCTAGATTCAGTATCAAAAAAACATGTAGTATGTTTGATCCACCTATGATGCCATTTTTAAACATAGGCTCTGACGCCACCATTATAACGTCCTCAACTCAAAACCAGTTTTTTGAAAAATTTTAGTAAACACCAACCAGCATGCCAAATTGGATGCTCCCATAACTTTTGGCTTTAAATAAGGAAGGGGCATTTTTGCCCACCCCCCTTGTAAAATGCGTTGGCCTAATAGCCCGTATAGAATTGGGTTCAGTAGCTGAGGTGTAGTCATTAGTTGTGCCATTTTTTTACAACGTGTTGTATTTGATCGAGATACTGCAAAAAAATTGGGCATTTTTGTGAAATTAGAGAGCACAACAGGTCTTCTCTCTGTATTTAGTACATATATTCCAACACACGTAGTTTTCATCAAAAAATTTCTCATAGAAGCAAGCAGAGAATCAAATCCATGTCAAAGGGTACCTAATGATGATGCTTTTGTGAAGATGTTTAAAATCCGTCATTTTTTTTCGTGAAATTACGAGAAGTAGTATTTATCGATAAATTTTCATGATAATGTTTTGTCCATTGAGGACCATCATCAATCAGTCTTCAAACAAACAAAAAATTGACTGATTTTGTGAAAATGCTGAAAGTTTCGCATTGTTATCGAAAAATTCCTTGTTTAGAACACCTGGATACCTCGAGCCACTCAAGCCCAAGGTCCGAAAACCATCGATCAAATTCATCAGGATGCAAAAGAAGAAAAAGAACAGCAAGCTGCTCTGCACCAAGCCGCTGCCGCCGCTGCTGCTGCAGCTCCTAAAAACCAAGTTAGTGTCTTGCGAACGTTTTGTTCATGTAACTATTGGAATATGCAGTTACAAGAAAAACGCTGCTTTTGAAGAAACTTGGTTTATTTTAGCGGATGTAGATTTAGATTTTTTGTGAATGACCAAAAATTTTTAGCTATTTCGGTTCTTGGAAAATGTGCATTTTTTGTTTGTGGGCCCCATAATTGTACGTAAAATCATGAAAATGGTCACAAATTTTTTTAAATGCCAAAAAAATATTTCCAAATTTGGACTTACGAGCAAAAAATTTTGAGCGAAAAAACATATTGAGCGAGCAAAAGTGTATGTTTTGAATAAATATACAATTAATTGATTTCATCTTAATAATAATAATAATGTAGTCATTTGTATAGCGCCGTTTTCTGCAAGGTAGCAGATCAAAGGCGCTTTACACTAAAAAGTCAGTTCACGATATGAAAAAATAGCGCACTAATAACTTGAAGGCAACCTTAGTTTGGTTCACTACCGTTGGCATTATTTCGTCTTACTATTACGTAATTGCTACACCACGAGGTTTTGTTGAAATGGTTGTAATTTCAATATTGCTCTGTTTTTTGTCATGTGCTTTCTGCATTTATAGTTTTTCAAATTCGCAATCTTTTTTTTTTGCAGTCTCGTGGCACCCGGATGGGCAGTAGAGGTAGTGGTCCACATAACAACCAGGATGACGGGTGGACGAAAGTGCAAAAGCCAATGCGAATTGACCCTTTGAAAATGAAGCTTTCAAAAGTGAATATCGTTGTGTCATTGTTTTCCTTCATGGACTTCACCAAATTAGTTGCTGCTTTTAAGCACTGCGGTATTGCCAGGTCGAAAGTTTACCTGCTTATTTGTCGAACGAAAAAAAAAATGTAGAAATGGGTCAGCAAAACAATTCATTTTTGTACATTGCAAAAGTGCCTGAGATATTGCTTTCAAATCAAATTATCCACAGATCACGGTACTCAAAACGGCTTAGATTATCATCTTCGAGGTATGAAATTGCAGGAAGTTATAGCTATTTTTTCCATTTGAAAGTGTCCTTCATCAAACCGACTGAGGAACATGACAAAACATACAGTGATGAACTGATGAGGCCAAATGGTATCCCCAGTTGTAACGTGCTGCCTCTTCGCGGTTTTTGCTTTTGCTGAATGAGTGGCTTAGCATCTATAGAACGCCAGGAAAAATGTTTTTCCTTGTTTTGTAGTTCGATGAGTCTAATGTTACACTTGGGCCTAACCGTGGAAAACTGGGTTGGAAGTCTGGTAGCGGATCCACGTCGACCAGAACCGGCTCCGGTGGTTACTCTGGGAGGGATACACTGGAAGGGATCACTCCACGATCCTCTACTCCTACGACCATGAATCGCTTCTCTGCTCTAGGAGGAGCAACCAATCAGGAATATTCACAAAGGGGTGGATACGGGAAGTGAGTAGCTACTTAAAAGCTACGATTTTTATTGGTTTGCCTTTAGTTTTTACTCTTTCAAAAAAAAAATACTACATTGTCCAATAAGATATGGATAAAACCTGAACCCAGACACCCATGGAAACTGAAAATTTTATTGTAGGTAAGCAAAGCTTGACAGCCAATATTTAGCTCTTAACCACAACCACTGTACTGATCGAAGCTAGAACGGCTACCGCTACCAACAATGCAGCTAAAAATAGCTGTGGTCAGTATTCATTTGAAGATAGTGTCATAAATTATGTTAACAAGTTTGTCTTCACTTTGCATCTGCTTGGACTACCACTACATGCTTAGTTCACTGAAAATTTTAATAATGTTTTTTTGGTTTTAGGATATCCAGTCAAGAACGCACGAAGACGGATTCGCGTGGCTCCTCCGGGTCCCCCAGAGGAGCCGTGAGGGATGAGAAACACTCGGCTCTCGGTACAGTCAGGAGGTTAACGTCCAGTGAGAAGAAGCAGCATGCTCCGCCCGCAGGTATCAATTTATACTTTTGGCCTAGAGGACGTAGTTTCTGATGCTTCGACATCGTTTACGAATTTTGCTAAATTGAAAATTTTAGAATGGCATTAATAGTTTTTCTGTTTGACTTTTAGCATTTGAAAGGAACGGTGTCGGTTGCAATCAATTCGAAGAACCGAAAATCCATGCAGTTTTTGTGAATTAAATAAGTTACACCAGCCTAAGCAGTAAATCACATTCGTGAATTTGGTTACTTTATAAACGCTCCGGCTTTATTTCGCGGCATCTCGGTATGCTGTTGATAGGTGATACCCGACCCCTCCCATGCCCAGGTGTCTGGCCATACCCCTAGCCCAGGACCTTATTTCAAAATTGGTGATAGAGGAGCCAAAGACTGTATTTTGTGAGGTTCGGGTGTAGGACACTAGACTGGCAAGATCCCTTACTTTTCTCTGACGCTCCAATTTTAGTGCCTGTGAAACGGAATTCTATGCAAGCCGAAAGCTGTCTCATTATTGGGAAGAACATACAAAAACAAAATGCTCTGCAATGCTTGAAAATATGTAAAACGCGATTTTAGATTTATCTTCCAAAACGCCTCCCAGTATGCCGGAGGTTAAAATCGACGAGTCTGCCATTTTGAAGAAGATCAATAGCACGATTCAAGAATATCTATTCATACACGATATTAAGGTAGGTTTTGATCGTTGAAGTCGTAGTGTATTATTGATATTGCTGTTGTTGCGGCTACTGCGTTTTCCGCGGATCTAGAGATTAGATTATTTTTTGACGGCATTTTGCGAAGTCTGTCCTGATGATTGCAATGTATCCGAGATAAATACTGCACGGCGCTTCTACCAAAACCACATCGTCTTTTCTGTCGCATAATCAATAATCATACAACTCGCACTTGATAATTTTGTGCGCTCGAGTTGGATTCGTGTTGCAAACTTGAAAATATCATGTAAAGGTTGCCGTAAAGTTAGTGTTTAGAGTAGCATTGCCTCGAGATAGCAAAACGATGAGATAAAAGAAACGTTCCTCTTGAAAAATACTTACGTTTACCGTCCTAATCAAACTAGTACAGTGTTGCCAACTTCTTTTCGTGTGAAGCTGGCAGGCCTGCGACTTTTAAAATGGTATCTTTGAGGACAGTTATCATTCTCTAATCCTATGGCGCTGTTGGATTATGTAGACTTGTAAATTATTTAGGATTTTATTTGTCCCAGTAAACAGTTGTACCCCTAACGTACTTGTGGATTCACAGCCATTCAAGTTTATGCAATAATGTACGAAATTACCTTTTTTTTTCCTGTTTCAAGCCAATTCATCTTTTGCCACAGGAAGCCGGTGAGTGCTTTGATGAGCTCCGTCTACCGCCATCACACCAGCATTTAATTGTAAAAACCTGTCTCGAGGCGTCGCTGGAGAAGTCGTCAGGGGACAGAGCGCACATTGCAAAGCTATTAAGTTCATTAGTTCGTTATGGAAAAATACTCCCTGACCAGTACATGAAAGGGTAAGTGTGAGCAATTTTACGCTGTTGGTTCGCTAATGTCGCTTTTTCTGGGGGAATACTACTGAATCCACTAGTAAAACACGCTGTAAAAGTGTTTTAGTCTCCATTTTGCTTAGCGAATTGCTTATTCAGTTTTTTGAACTTAAATCAGTGGGATTTTCGCTGCAATAACCAACCGTTCTTCATCGCACATTATATAAAACAAAACTCAAGAGAAGTTGATTTTTTCATTGACTGAATTTGTACCAGTATATTGTTTTAATGCTAGTCCCCATTTCAGATATGCAATACGCAACTTTTTAATGAAATTGCTTCACTATAACCCCAAGCATGAGCTTGGTTAATCGAATGCTTAAGTTCTTGTAAGCTAGGTTTGCAAGGCGTAAACTCAGTAACTTGCGAAATAGAACGATCAAGACATTCACTCATTACATTGTTTATTGTAGAGTATCAAACAACATGGAACTAGCCATCGATCTTGAACTTGATCTTCCAAAGGTTTGGACTTGCGTAGCGGAGCAAATCAGCTCAATATTCATCGAATCTGGCGGAAAAATCGCGCTCCATTCCATCAAAGAAATCACCCAACCGCTCCTGCATGCGGATCGAGCTCATCTGCTAGTGGCTGAAGTTTTGAAACTTTTAATTAGGCAAATGGTGAGTTACGTATCTTCGTAATCAGAAAATGCGAAGATGCATGCCTGTTTTGGGGTATTCTGGGTGAAAAGTGAGAAAGCAAACGAATCAAAATTTGGGAAAAAGTTGGTAGAACAAAAAATACTTTGGTAAAAAATTTAGTTTTGCTTTTGTGTAATTAAACATTTAAATAGCAGAAGTTAAGACAGGGTTCCCACGGTCATAGAAAATCATTTAAAATCCTGGAAAAATAAATTTTCCTGAAAAGTTATGGAAAATTGATAAAAATTTGAAAGTCATCAAAAAGTTAAAAAATCATTGAAAATTTTGGGGGCTAGAACAGACACAAACTTGTTAAAATTAACCTGTTTCAAAAACATTGACATGTTTCATCTTCTTTTATATTAACTTACTCCAAAAGTTTAATTTGACTATATCAAGCGGTTAAAGAGTTTAAATTATTGGTAGGAGCTTATATGGAGATCCCAGTAGTTACGTTATCTAAAAATTTCTATCTCGAGATGGTTTAAAATTTTGGAGGACCTGTTTGGGGCACTCCCATCATGGCACCCCCAATTTTTAAGAGTTCTTTCGATACCTACTCAGTGAAAAGTTAACTCATTTTGCTTAATTGATTGAAAACTTTTCCTCCTGAACGTGGCGCACACTCGCGCGTTAGTCCTCTATACTCAGTTACTCACTTACTCAGTCTCTTAGAGTTGCACGTTAAACAGAGGCTTTTCCTCTTTGTGAGTTAGTGAGTTATTTGTTAAGCGAAAGCAGCGTTTATTATTGAAGCACAAACAAAAACAGCGCGTAGGTCGAGTGAAATATTCGGCCAAGCTCGATGTTATCCGTGTGAGCCAAGTAGGTACATGATTCACTGGATAACAACGGCTTAGGTTCCCACGACCAAACACTTTACACGATATATAGTCGCCCGGTCGCTACAGGCACTAGACATTCTTGATATCTATAATCGATCCAAGTTTGATCTCTCTGCGTTTAGCGGTTGAACAATTTTTAGCCTGGAAAAAACAAAAAAAGAAAAGAATAAGTGTCCAAGTCCCAGTAAAAATTGATCAGAGTCATAAAATAGTGATTAACAGTAAACCTTTGTTCAAAAACCGCAAATTTTGTTTGATCAATATCGGTATCATCGGTTAAACGTTAGCCACTCTCTACCGGTTTTAGGCTTTTAAAATGATGAATTGGCGCCCTCAAAATCGGTATGCACTAAGTTTTTATCTGTACTCAGTTTGTTCCAAACTTCAGCTTTCCACGAAAACATCCCCCCGTTAACCTTGTCACCTAGAAAACCTAAAATACAAGCGTTTTAAACCTATTTTTGACTTTACCCGTAAGTAAAGGGTGGCTAAAGGGGCTAGGCAATTTAATTCTTGCTAATAACTTTCAATTTTTGCAATTTAATTCTTTCAAATGGTTCTAAAAACGAACAAGTGGCGTTAAAATGGCTTATAGTTAAAAAGCGTTAAAATTTTCCAAAAAAAAAATCGCCCAGCGGCTGGGTGCTCCGCCTCCAGACCCCCGTTTGTGGTACGCGCAGTTATACCGGTTTGCTCGCCACGCCACTTCTGACTTAAATAGTCATTTTTCGAACCAAGTTTAACGCTTAGCAAAATCCTTTTGCGCGCCTGTAAGCGATCAATAAATTTGAGCTACAGAAATGATCGTTTTCACCCGGTTGTGGTTTTTTCGATCACAACCGCGTGACCTAAGGCACTCCAAATTGGCATACATACCGTTGTTGTTTTTTATCCTCACGTTGTCTCCGAAATTAACAACTGTTTTTAAAGTTATAACCAAATCAAATTTGATTTCGATGCTTATTTACCGAAATGGCAGTGTAAAACAAAGATTATTCTATGGAGACGCGTGTCGCAAAGTATCAATATTTAGCCACTTTGCAAGCGTAAGAATCATTTTTAAACACGCTTGCAAAGAGTGTAACAAACGTCATGGAAAGTAGTGAAAAAAATTATTGAAAGTTATGGAATTTGATTTTGAAACTTGTGTGGGAATTGTGTTAAGAGAACTTTGACCTTTACTCGGTAACGTGGGTATTCAAAATTAGCAGTTGAGTTAGCTTAATTTTGGTTTCGTGCAATTTCCATCACTGTGTCGACTCCTCTTTACACTGACAACAAGAAGATCAAACTTAGCAAATAGTTGGAACTATTTTACATTTGTAACAGTACTATTTCTCACTTTTAACTTCTAAGGCGTTATAGGCGTTGATAGGAAATTGTTTTATCAAATTGATAAAAAGCTTTTGTCCAAAAATATTAAAAGATTTAGCTCTCATGTGTTGTGAAAACTGGAGAAGTGAAAGGGGAATAGTAGAACTTCTTTAGTTTTTTTTTCACGAAATATATTTTGTGATAAAATTACTAGCAGTTCAAGTTACCTTCAGAATATTGACTCGTAAATTGGATGTGTATCGGATAATTTACGTCTAGGGTTTTGCCAATTTTCAAAAAAAGGATCAACAAACAACGAGCGTTTTGCCTAAATCTTTTTTTGCGTTATTCCTAATTACAGGAGTTTTCAATCTAGCGATGGGCTTTTCTTTGGCTAATAAACCTAAAACAATTAGTTGATGCAATTACAAGATGAATATTTTTTGCTTATAGAATGTTGATGCAGTTGTGCAATACTGGAAAACTTCGAATTTATCGTGGGGATATTTCATGAAGACGAATAACCCTGCTGAAATGCAACAATTCGTCGCAAGACAAGACGTATGTTTTAGTTAAGCTTACTTCACTGCGATTGGAAATTAGGATTTTAGCCAGTATAAACATAGAAGATTCCCAGTGTTGTAGCTAAGCGAAAGATCATTTACTGTAAAAGCATTGAAAATGTATTTTGTCGATGTATCCCACTTTTTGTTGGGCAAGATGTTCACACAAGCTTTACAAACTTTCAACTAAGCGTTATTCATACGATTTTAACCTTGTGAACAAGGACTACACATTTCCGTTTTGTTTTCGGCTAAAACGTGCAAGCGCGTCACTATGCTAATGAAGACCAAAGCAAATAACAAATAACATCTTCACTCGCCAAGTTTCTTTGCCAGCAGAAAGCGAAGGCCGGGCTTTCATTGTGACCTCCGAGTCAATCTGCGTACTTGTCTACTACGCACAATGGCGACTTTACAGTAGCGCTGTCTAGCTGAACGTCAAGCAGGGAGCTGGGAATACCAATTTTTCTCGTCCCTGGTTTGACCCGACCCGGGATCGAAGCCGAGGCTACCGTTTCAGCAGTAGGCGCACGCTTTATGCACTAGATTACTGATTGCAAAATATGAGAATTAATGGAGTTTAAAAGTCCGCCGTAACTAATAAAGGCCGTAATTGTTTCTTTTAGGGTTTGGAAGAATTTTACAATTTAAGCCAACCGTCTGGAGTTCCAATTTCAAATACGAAATTCGATCGTTACTTGGTGGACATTACCCACCAGCTAGATGCTCATAAAGAAAATGTTCCTGTTCTACATTGGATAGACCGAAACATTTCCCCTGACGATAAATTAGAATCCCATTTTATTCGAGCCCTAACTACTGCCGTATGCAATAATGCTATTGTTCAAGGTAAAGTTTTTTGCTTTGCTCATCTCAAGGAAATATGCGGCTTTCCGTGACTGAGTTTCGAACCGAGATTGTAGGATGTAGGTTGCTATTAGCACGTCATGTCTAACTACTCAACCGCACGTCGCAAGTAGACTTGTTTTAAAACGCTGCAGCACTTTAAATTCTGAATGCTTTTCTGAGTATTTTTGTGTAGGATCGAACCCGATTTTCCTAATAAGTGAAATTTTAAGTCCATTTACGCAGGCACCTTATACTACAGCTGCTCCCTTCATATTGGGCATTAGCTTCTTTCATTTTCGGTTATTTTATTCGGGGCAGGATAGTGAAGCCACCCATCCAGTGGGTCGTAAAAGGCGACCAATGGATGCTTCAGCTGCAGCGGACGGTGTGGTTTGTAGTGTACTCTGGCTTCTGTGATGTTGGTTGCACCAAGCTCTCACCCACAGGAAAAAATCGGGAAACTGCAGCCGAACTTCATTGATTTACTTTCATAGACTGATTCAAACAACTACAACTAAATCCTACCGGCAATTAAGCTGGTAAAATTTGCTTCGTTTATGTTGGTTTATCATGGCTTTGTTGTTTGCTTGTTCTGACTTCGGTCTCAACTGTTAGAATTGCTTAATTTTGTTTAAGATGTTGTAGCTTGCAAAGTAGTTTATTTAATAAGAAAATTTTTATTGCTGAAGCGAGTCCATAAATCCACTGTGGAGGTTGACGTTTTCGCTGGATATGACTTTTTGAAATTATTATGTGTTTATGTAGGTGAACAAAACGCTGAATTAAACACCGACATTTTAACGAAGCGTTCCATCTTATTAAAGAAGTACATTAACGATGAAGCAATGGAGCTCACAGCACTGTACGCTCTGCAGAGATTATACGTTAATTTGGAACAACCTCCAAGTAAGAATAAATAATTAAAAGCTTAGCAATGTGAAACATCTGTGAAATGACCGAATTTCAACTATCAGATTAATTTTTGTCGTTGCTCACCTCGCCGTATGTTAAAGTTATAGGCGATTTTTTGTTGCCAAAATTTTTGCACTGATGAACGATGGGATTGTAGTTGGATCTTTGTTCACCATGCTGCCTTGACCAGGAGACAGCGAAGTAACCTTTCAGTCTTCAAGTCGAGCTGCCACACACTGTTTAGGCTTCACACTGCCCCGTTTTGTTGCTTTGCGTTAAACAGGAAAGCTGTGAACACCAGTTTTTATAGCCTTCGTTTGACCCGGCCGGGAATCGAACCCTGGTCGAACGTTTCAGTAGCAGACATTCTCTTTACTCAATTATTGTTACTTGAAAACACTCGTCTGCAAAATAATTTCTAGTCTAATGTTGAAATCAATTTTAAGATATTCTCAAGATGATCTTCAATGTACTCTACGACGAAGATGTGATCTCGGAACAGACCTTTTTCAAATGGGAGCGCGAAGACAATCCGGATGAACTAGAGGGCAAGGGAGTCGCTATTCTTTCTGCTACGTCCTTTTTCACGTGGTTGCGGCAAGCGGAAGAAAGCGATGACTAACTCAGTGATGAAGAAAAACTTTCGTTGTTTAAATTTTAAGACAAATAATCCTTATTTATTTTTACGTTTATTAGATATAACAAATGGGATTAACGTTTGTGTCAAACGCGTATTTCTGCGGCCAAAACTTTTACTACTGTTCCAACTTACGCTTTGCTCCTCTGGGTCCCAGCAAGCTTAAACTACGCATTAACTTTGCCGAATTGCTGCTCTAACGCTGTTTCAAGGGCTCTAATTTTTCCTCTCGTCTTGTATTATAGGCCATGTAATTACAGTAGCTAGGTAATGCAGCTATGCTTAAGGTTACTTTGTCGAATCTGTTTAGTACATATGAGCGGTTTGTATAAAGTACCCTCGAGGGGTTGTATTTTGTCAGTGTTGAAATGAAATTCAGTCGCCGCTCGTTGTATTTTGCTTGAAATGTTCATGTATGTTACTCAAAAGGAAGGCTAGACGCGAAAAACTCTCGATTATTTGACGTATTAGCCTCAAAAAGAGTTGTAAAAATGAGCAAATCTAATGCAGACAGTGTTTCTCGTCTTCTAGCACCGCATTTTTTGCGTCCTCAAGGCTTTGCGTCGCATATTTTCTTGTACATTGGAATCTTATACTATTTGGGCTTATAATTGCATTCAAGTGCAAATACATAAAACACTATTTGCAAACGAAGTGTTGATTTTCAGCACAGCTTGATTAGATTCCCGTGTTGCAGTGTAATATCACCTTGGAAACCAGTAGCGTAGCCAGGGGGGCGGGGGAGAGGGGCTATGGCCCCCCTATTGGCCTGTCGACCAAAATGCAGAATAAGAAAAATACCACATTTTTAGCTCTTCTAAGACTGTTTTTTGCGCTGGAATGGACTAAAAAGTGATATGAAGCATGTTTTGAAACATATATTCAAGGGGGGGGGGGGGTTAATTTGTCAAAAATGAAAGTCACAAATCAATGAAACCTTTAAAAAATGCCCAAAAATAAACAAATTTATCGCTGGTGTAAAAGCGCCAAACGTAGGTTTTATCAACAAATATTTTAGATACTCTGGAATAAAGAGGGACAATTCAGTATAAGTTAATTACCAATCGCTACTCTCAAATATCTTTCCATTAGCCCCCCCCCAATTATTTTTCTTTATAAAATATAGACGAAATGAATTACTCCGTATGAGTTGTTTTAAATAGTAGGTTTTTATGATTTACCAGCATGTTCACAAGCGAACTGCAATGTTATCACTAGCCAGTTCTCACATAGCCCATTGATGCAAGCAGTTGAATCATGTTGCGCTGTCAATTTCTATGCCACGTTTTAAAAGCATTATTTTTTATTAAAATAGCTCTAAAATTGTTATTTTATCAAAAAAATCCAAAATTTTCGAGCGCTGGGGGCTCTGCCTCCACACCCCCGTGCTTCTAGGTTTTGCTCCCAGACACCACAATGGCCTCTAGCAGACCCTCAAACACAGCCCCCCCCATTGCGAATTTGTGCTGCGCGCCTGTTGAAAACCCAAAGCTGGTAATCGGTTTCAGTACGCGTTAGAAAGATCGCGTTTGAACTGAGATAATGACTGGTCTGCTGTTCAAAATTTCGTTGTTGACAGTGCGCCATTGTTGATGTGGATACCAACGAGGCGCATTCGTTGAGTGGGTGCTGGACAACTTTTTTCTGTCACCTAAAAGCCTGGCCGCATTTTTACGAAATTGACACATAGGTTTACATTGTCTTCATATCAAGCTAAATGCAACATTTTCGACGATTCGACAGCCTCGTCTCTGTTGTAATGAGGCGCAATCTGGAAGTTCTCAACTTCGATTCTTGCTACGTTTTTTAAATTTTCTAGAACCTTTTTGTTAATGTTAGGCATCGGGCAGCAATGCCAGACAGAGAGAGAGATAGCAAATCGAAGTGCAAAAAGTAATGGTACTCTTCGGGAATATGTAGCCTGGCCAGTGGCCACGTCTCTGATATTCATTTTTGACAAACCGTTGGAGCTGCTCGGTTCTTTTATTTGGATGAGTGCTTGTCTGCTTGATTATTTCACCGCACAAGTAACAGAACCCCAGCTAAGCTTAAGAATCCGGGAGAGAAAAGTGGCTAATTTCGCACGACTCAAAAGATTGGTCACCCGTCACCACGCAGGCGCCCATTGCTGATGAGTAGCCTACTCTTTACGACCCGGTGAGTGGGCGACTTCGGAAGGCTTTATTTCACCGGAAATTTCTAACAACTTTTTTTATGAGTTTGACTCAAATCTTACGCAAACTCAAATCTGTACTCTATAAAAAGTAAACCCATATCTAATCCAAATTCAAACCCTAATTTTGACCCTTAAAAACTAGCAAATAAAAAATGCGCTGACGAATAATCTTCTTTTTTGTTAGAGTCTTCTTTACCTTAGAATTATTTTGTGAAATAGTCACTCCCGGCGGTTTCACCTGTCGTTTCGTATCTCGCTATCCAAATACATGCATCATCTTGCTACGGTACTTATTCGTGGGGTGCCCCATTATAGCTTGATATTGTTTTGAAAGACCAATCGAAGGTTTTTGGCATTGCTGTTCAACTTGTTTCACTCCGTTTTCTGTTTGATGTAAAATTATAGAAATTATAAAACGGATATGCGCAATTCCCTCGTATTTTGACCAAGTTTCATATAAAAAATTCTACTCTAATGATTGTTTTGTTTGATAATATCTTCCCATATAAGGAGTTCCGTAGTAGAATTGTTTCTTTTTAGCCTATCAGTGTTATAATATCGTGCTGTCAGAATTAATGATTTGTAAATTGCGTAGTGAAATTTACAAAGTCTTAATGCCCTATTTTTTCAAGCAATAAGTAAACGAGCCAAATTTCTGTGAAGCCTACGCCAACAAGTCCCAATTTAAATTTAAAGCCGTACTATGTTCCAATTTAAAGTGATTTCCCAATATTCTGCTATTTTGTGCAGTTATCGATTGTTTGGGTTGTTTACGACTTCTTAATTGCTATATTTAGACTTGAAGTGTGTGACGTCGTGATTTTGTTATCGTAAGCTCGTGTATTTTTTCTATTGTGACGTTCAGGGATTGTTCTGGGATATTCCATAGCGTTTTACCTTAATATAAATAGGCGGGACGTTTTTCATTCTAATATTCTAAGATTCTAATATTCTAAGAGCGAGTGATTTTAGGTATTAGTTTCGTAGGCAATTTTGCCGAGTTTGTAAACCTGTGGTTGGCTTGTGTAGCCGTATAGTGGGCGATCTGAATCTGGTCGATTGCGATTGTGTGTAAGGTGCAATCTGAACCTGGTCGGTAGCGGTTAGGTCTTTTCGATCTGAATTGGTCGGTTGTAAGAAGTTTAGTGGAGCGATTTTGCTCAATGAGAGTGGTTTTGTGTTTCAATCTTAAACAGAAGTTTTAATTTAAGATTGGTGTGCTGCTTTCTGAGATTCAAGAAGCTAAATGAACTATCAACTGCCATTTCGATTCGTCAATTGACATCTTAGTCGTTCTCTAGTTTCAGTCGACGTGGACGATTCTAGAGATTAAAGGTTGTACTCTAGCCAAGTATCAACGATCGCGACACCCAAATTATGTCAAAATATTTGTCCGTTAAAAATCTGCTGATATCGTAAAACACTGGCACCCTAAGTCAAGCTGTTCAAAAAATTGATTTTGGGGGATCTATTTGGGGGGATCCCCGGAGGAGGTGGCTCCCCCAAACATGTCAAAATATTTGTCTGTAGGGTATCTGCTGATATCGTAAAACATTGGCACCCCAAGTTAAGCTGATCAAAAAATTGATTTTTGGGGGTCTATTTAGGAGGATCCCGAGGGGGTGGCACCCCCAAATTATGTCAAAGTATTTTTGTGTTAAATATCTGCTGATATCATAAAACACACGCACCCTAGTTTGAGCCGTTAAAAAATTGGTTTTTGGGGGTCTACGTGGGAGTGGCACCCCCAATTGATTTTTGGGGGTCCATTTGGGGGGATTCCCGGGGGGTGGCACCCCCAAACTATGTCAAAATATTTGTCTGTTAAGTATCTGCTGATATCAAACAAAACTAGCACTCTAGCTTGAGCTGTTAAAAAAATGAATTTTTTGGGGCCCCATTTCGGGGGGATTCCCGGGGGAGTTGCCCCAAAAACTATCGGGAGAAAAAATTGCGTTTGCAGCTCAACTTTACACAAAAATTAAATTTTGATATTTTGTGGAATAGAAGAAGAGCGTACAAAATTTAGAAGAAAAAAAAAGGAAAAAAAAAGAAAAAAACTCATCGCGGCCAAAAGTGGGTTGTTTGGGATGAAAGGGTGTCTTGAGACATATAACCATGTGAAATATTTTTGCCGTACTTAAGCCGTTTTCGACTGAGACCGCTTTTTACGCCAACGTGCTGGGCGGTTTTCGGGTTCTAAAACCGAAGTCACGTAACCGATTGCCTTAACATTTGGTACAAACATACAACTCATTAATCTCAAACTCAAATGTCAAAATTTCATGTAGCTAGACCAAAAAGTTCTGGAGTTATGAGCAAAAGTCTGAAATTTCGCACTCGTTAGTTGGAAAATGGCCGAGTCAAAACAACGAAACACGCGACGCGAGCGTCAGTTGTTCCAAAAAATGGCGATTTTTGGCTTGAAAAGTTATTAAATCTCCTATAACTCACAAACCACTTCGCGTGTAAAGCTAAAATTTGTACCCAATGTGGGTGCTTATAAATGCTTTATGCAAATGGAGTTTGGGGGCGCTCAGTCACGTGGCCAAAATTTTAAAGGGCGAATATGGGCTGTAAGTAAATGATTTTGAACCGATATATCTCGGTAAATACCGATTTTGTTGGAAAATAAATTGCAATTTTTGAGCACGCTATCACCCGCCTTTCTTTTGGTTATGTTTGTTTACCCCAACCTGAATACCATTTTTTTTTTCTTTGTTTTTCTTTTTTCTTACTTGTTTTTTCTTTTTTCTTATTCTTCTGCTGCAATCTACTTTTAAACCGCTAAACGCACTGTATTCAAAGTATGAGCGATTGAAGATACCAAGGAGGACTAGTGTGCAGCTGAAATCAGGGGTGCCAGGTCGGAGGGATCTCCCTCAATCGGGTCCTCCAAAATTTTGACGTTTGAAACCGCTACAAATTTTCGGAGTGGGTCGACATCAAAAATAAACTAAACCTACCGAAACATTGGGGTTGCCGCAATTGGGGTTTTCCCCCCAAACGGACCCTCCAAAATTCAGACTTTTTAACCTTTTAAGCTAGACACATTAATTGTTGAAGTAAAGTAAATACAAGGGAAACAAAAATTTTGACAAATTTTGGGGGTACCAAAATTGGGTTTTTGTCCTCAAACGGAGCTGTCAAAATTGGATTTTTTTAACCACTCCTACTAGGCACACGAAATTTTCAGTGTAGGCAAATATGAAGAAAAGATAAAATTTGACAAAATTTGGCGTTACCAAAATAGGGGTTCTCCTGAAATGGGGCCGCCAAAATTGTGAACTTTTACGCCCTTAGAGGCAGATGTATCGAATTTTTGGAATGGGTCGAAATTAGAAACTAAACCTAACAAAAATTTGGGTTTAAAAGAGGGGACTTTCCCCACAAACGGGAGCATCTAAAATCAAACTTTTTAATCTTCTAAGCTGGAGACATAAAGTGCTTGAGGAAGGCAGATATAAAAGAAAAATAAACTTTGACCAAAGTTTGAGGAACCAAAATCAGGGGTTTCTCCAAAAACAAGGTTGCCAAAGTTCAAACTTTTAAACCACTGACGCTAGACACATGAAATTTTTAGCGTAGGCCAATATAAAAAAGAGATAAAATGTGACAAAATTTGGGTGTATCAAAATGGGGGCCCCCTAAAATGAGGCACCAAATGTTTGAACTTTTGAACCACTAGAGCTAGATGGTTCGAATTTTCGGAATGGGTAAATATTAAAAACTAAAATAAACTTAATAACTAAACATAAACTAAATTACACAAAACAGCATCAAAGACGTAATCATAAACAAAAAATTTGTGATCGAAGACAGGAGAAAAAAATTTTTTCTAACACCAACTAACATCAAAAAATTCAGATTGGAGACCCCTAGATATTGCTTGCAATGTCATACTCAAGCTGAGCTTAATGGCTTTGATAAATTTGAGCTACAAAAAGGATGATAATGATATCTGATTGAAAAGGATGATGATATCTGATTATATCATGGAATTATTAGTTATCTTCATTAAACAAGTATGAAATTTTCATTAGACTAGTTTCGTCATTACACTATAGTTTGAAGGTTTCTTCATTATCGTAAGTTTCTACAACGTTATTTTTGACTTCAAATTTCTTCCTCTTTCATGTCGAGGACCTGAGTTAGATATAGCCGTATAACTAATGATTCAGAGAAAATTAGGTGGACTGACAAACAATAAAACCCAGAAATGCCGGTGCATTCTCAGCACCTCTCATCTTCTATGCTAAATCTTCACAAAAGCATGCTGGGTAGTCATATCGAAAGGTCGCGTTAATTAAAGGGCGTATAGAAAACTGCAATGGTTTACCAAGTTATTTTCATCGACCTGTGACAACTCGTGAGTGAAGCATTAACTAGGAAAAATAAAGTTTGATTCTTCACCTTTTTCGCAATTTGTCAAATTATACCACTCGAGAATGAAGGCTAGCTGTTAGTTTGGTTGATGCAACGAAATTTGCTGGTGAGTCGCTGGAATTTTAAAGACCGCTTTATGTTACTTCAAATGGAGTGAAAAACTGTTTAAGAACTCGTAAAAAGTGCTGAGATTCGAAGTTGTATTGTAAACTGTTATGCGAGCTTTTTGATTGACGTTACTCGATTATTTTTGATGACTACGAGAGATTTAAATTTTGAACTAAAATAACCAGAAAGCGATTTAAGTTAGTGAAACAAAATTTGAAAGGGCGCATTTAAATTATTGATCTGACTATCAACGACCACATTTTTTACAAATATATTTAAAGCAATCGGATCACTATTTTAAAGCTTAATAAACTTTAGTAAAAGTTGGATATCAATCAACGCAATTTTATTTAATTAAGTAACTCAGAATAGAAAAAAAGCATTACAAAGTCATAATATTGCAGAAAATGCCGCGAAGTCCCCAAATATTCTTTGCAATGTTACGTTCTAGTTTAAATTGATTCACTGGGAATGGTATGGAATGGAATAGAAGATGATTTTTCCATAATCCATACTGGCAATTTTCTTCCATATCATTTCCATTCCATACTAAAAATCTTCCATTCGATATTCCATTCCATACTAAAATTTTCTTCCATATTCCATTTTTTACTTCCATACCAAAGAATTTTTGGACTGGAAGCAATGCAACGTCTTTTTGCAATATTGTAAGTAACCACTCGTAAAGGTGCGTGTAGCAATGCAAAGATGCAACGACAGGTAGCTGGTATGCACACTGCTCATGGTTTAATGCATAGGGGTAGCCAGGATTTTGGATTAAGTGGGCCAAACCGCAAACCACATGCAATGACGTCATCAGAAATTTTCGAAAAGAGGAAATTTTTTTGGGACAAAGAATGAAAGATCATAAGCTGGGGGTCTGGTTTGGCACGTAAGTAGAATTTTGCTGAAGGGAAGGACTAGAACGGCAAGTTGAAAAGTTTTACAAATACGTATATCAAAATTGGGAGACGTGGTAAGCAAATTAGTGCAACTTAAACGTATCACAGACGGGGGCCAGGAGGCTATGGGGACCTTAGGGCAAAGCCCCCAGTCACAGGGCGATTTTTTTTGTACTTTTTTGGAAAAAATAGCTCTTTTAATGCCATTTTGATTACATTTCACACGTTTTCAAATTCATTTGAAAGAGCAAAATTTTTGAGAATAGCGATATCCGGGGACTTCGCGAAAGTATTCAACTTACTGAACTAAAGAACTTCACAATTGCGTTAAGCGTGTTTATAGTTGTTGATAATCACAACTGAAATACATCGCTTTCGAATTTCATAATGTTCCATTAACTTAGTCAATGGAACGGCTTCCAAAATTTAAATGTCTTGTGTTTAACGACTTCTGAAATTTAAATGTCTAAAAAAGGCATCTATAAATATCAATCAGATCTCGTTTCAAATTTGAAGGAGTTCGTTGAATTTTCGCATAGCAGCGCAATTGTTAAAATTGCGGCTACAAATAAAACCCTCGTTGAAACAAATATTTCGACAATAACCTTTTGCTACGATTGAAACGCAGAAATAAAAACTTTTGATCTGAAAATGTCAATATGATTTTTGGATTTTGCAGCTTACATTATCTTGACCAGAAATTCGACACACTATCCGAAATATCAAATCTACACCCCAACTAGCCCACTGCAATATTTTTTTAAGACGAATTTTATACCAGCAAATGTATGAACAGTTCGACAAATTTTTCTCAAAATCTAAGAACTAAATTAAACAATGCATGCCTTGGTAGTAGTAGTAGTAGTTTATTTCAAAGCCAGCGAAGTTTAAAATCACAATTAAATCGCAAGCAAAGCATGTTAACGATAATATTTACTGGCAATAGGGAAGAAGCGAAGTGACCAAAGTGGTCTTCAAGTCTACTTCTACCCTCATGAATAAAGTAACAAAGTTTCGAGATGAAATTTGGAAAATCTTGGCCAAGTAAATATTTACAACTTTTGCTAAACCAGATCGAGGTTGCATGCATATATTTACATCAGAACAAGGTTGCATAACACCAGAAAAATTAGGACACTAACAGAAAACAATAGGCCTACTATTTTTATTTACAAACAAGCAAAAAAAATTCTATTTACATTAAAAAGTGGTGCAATTGCAAGGCACCAAAACACACACAGTATAAGTCAATTAGAATGATTCAAAAGCATAAACATCTTGATGTATAAAGAGCAAGTAGTTAAATATTATCACGACAAATTTTATAGACAGTCAGAACACAAATTTTATAGTCATTCCAATTCAATTGTGGTAACTTTCTAGCAATAAATTTTTTAGTCTAGGTTTAAATGTTTTTAGAGATTTAGATTTTATAATTTTAAGGTCAAGTGAGTTCCATATTTTTGTACCTTAATTTCCAATAAACCTTTGAAGTTTCAGAGTTTTAAAACAAGATACAAAAAAGTTATGTGAGGAGGTAGCTCTGATAGGTTTAACATGAATATTATTAAGCGCTGTAAAATAATTTCGAAAATTAGATGGAAGTTGTCCCGATTTATAGTTGTAAACAAATGCGTCAGTTTCTGGTTTAACTAAGTCTTGTAATTTAAGAATTTTAAGTTTTGCATAATATGGAGTTGCTCTATCATTCCATGTTCCATTACCTGAAATTTTTACTGCTTAGTTTTGAAGAATATCTAATTTCTGGAAGTACGTTTTATAAGTTGAGCTCCAAGTGATTATCCCGTATTCAATATGACAGTGAAATAAGGCATAGTATAAACTACATAAGGCCGATGTGTTTAATTACACTTTAACTTTCGAAAGAATTCCTACTGCTTTTGATAGCTTGTTGGCCAAGTTGTTAATGTGGGGTTCAAAAGACAAGGAATTATCAAAGATAAGACCCAAGTATTTTGACATGCTGACAGAAGGAAAATTAGAATCAAATGGGGACGAAATTAAAAATAAGTTAGCTGTATGACCTCGACTGTTTGGTTGTATTAATATCAAATTTGATTTTAATAAATTAAGAGTTATAGTTTGTTTGCTATCATCCACTTATCTAGTAAAGTAATTTCAGTTGTAATTTTTTGATGAAGATCATTTATATTTTTATCTTCTACAATTAAACAGGTATCATCAGCAAACAGTCTTGGTGTGCAAGAAACACTGGTACTAATATCATTTATATAAATGTTGAACGAATAAGTCCCAATACAGAACCTTAAGGAACACCATAATTAATTTTTTAAAATTTGACTGGTGATTTTCTAAAAATACATATTGATATCTATTAGTCAAAAAAGAAGCAAACAAATCAAGTGTTGGTCCATGGACTCCATAATGTTCTAGTTTGGTTAACAAAGTTTTATGATTAACTGTGTCAAAAGCATTGTTGAAATCAAGTAACAATAGAGCAGTGTAATTTTCATCGTTAATTTTATCATACAATGAAGTTTATACATCAGTTAGAGCATGAGATGTTGAATGATTAGCCCTAAATCCATACTGCGTGGGCAGCAAGACCAATTAGCAATTAGCATGGAAGGAGATACGTACACAAACAAAATTTAGAAACAAAAAATCAAATTCTTATAAATTTATAAGTGATATTACAGAGTCTAACTTTATGATGACTTCACATTAAAAACTGATAATAATTTACTCAACTCTATGCTTTCCAAAACACTAGGGGTAATATTCAAGTCGAATTACTATTTACCAAAAATCATGTACTTCTTTCGCACATTGCGCTCTTTTTAGTTCATTTTAACGGCTTGGAGGTCATCCGCTCTCAATGTTTAAAGGTCTCAAAAAGTTATCAAAATAATGAAGTAACGTCAATCAAAAAGCTATGAGGAGTTCAAGCAGTTTTTCTCTTTATAGTAAATTAACATAGAGCGATCTTTACAATTCCAGCGACTTTATTACATCGGCCAAACTTAACACTATCCACGGCCGAAAATAAGCACGCATTTTACAACTATTCTTATTCTGAGAACGCTATTTGGCAGAGCGACCCAACGGCCAACACATTAGATGTACAGTATATTGTATTACATCCATTACTTAGCGCTAAAGCTTTCTTAGTAAAGTTGTTCAAAATCTTTGAAGAGCAAGGAGTAGATTTTTTCACTGTCATCAGCGACAGTTTAGTAAAAAAACTCGGCCATACAGCTTAAATCTAACAAAGCCATTGAGCTCAAGTACATCAACGTGTTAAATGTTGCAGTAATCCGATCGGTTTAACTCTTCTACTTTTCTGTGATACCAATTCATTGTGAGAATTTAACGTACAGTTTGAAGGTCCGTGTAAGGGCTAATTGTCCAACATGGTATTGCCAAGTTTAGCATGTTTTATCTTTTTCTTATGTTAGTCTACCGGTTCTCTTTGATTATGTTTAGCTAAAGTATTTCGTAATAAAAATTTTGAAATTTTAAGGAGCCCATTTGGCATTCTCTCCTCAATGTGGCCAATTGAATTTGTTATCTTTAATCTTTGATTCATATTTACTTATCCAATAGATTTAGTTTGTTTAGCATTTGTAGTTAATGGGGGGAGGTGACAACACAACTGTAGCACCCCTATAATATGAGATCTTTGTTTTTTTGTCTAGCTTGCGTGGTTAAAGCTTTTGAAGGAGCCATTGGAGGAGGACTCTCTAATTGTGGCACTTCAAATTAGTGATGTTTATTTATCTATTCTGATTTTATCTTTGTTTTATATTTGCCTATTCTGAAAGTTTCATATGTCTAGCTTGAATGGTTGAAAAGTTCGAACTCTGAAGGACCCCAGTTTTGGTGACACAAACTTTTTGTCAATTTTTATCTTTCTTTGATATTTGCTTGTGTATCCTGAAATTGTGATATGTCTAGCGTACACAAGTAAAAAGCGTGAATTTTGGCATCCTCATTTGAGGGGGATCCCCATTGTGGTACTCCCAAATTTTGTTAAATTTCAACTTTTCATATTTTCCTGTTCTGAAACATTTCATCAGTCCAGCGTAAGTGATTAAATTTTGAGTTTTGGCAGCTTTGTTTGAAGAGGATTCCTTCATTTTGGTCCTTCCAAATTTCGTCAAATTTTATCTTTTCTTGATATTTGCATATCCTGAAAATTTCATGTGTCTAGCATGAGTGGTTAAAAAGTTGGAATTTTGGTGGCCCCGTTTGAGGGGTACCCCCCACTTGGATACGCCCAAACTTTGTCAAATTTTATTTTTTGTTCATACTTGCCAACCCTAAAAATTTCATGTGTCTAGCATGTGTGGTTAGAAAGTTTGGTTTTTGGCGGCCCCATTTAAGGGGGACCCCCCATTTTGGTAACCTAAATTGTTTTAAATTTTATGTTTCTTTTAAATTTATTTACCTTAAAAACTTTATATGTCCAGCTTTAAAGGTTAAAAAGTATGAATTTTGGAGGCTCCGTATGGAGGTAACCCCCAATTTTGGAACCCATAATTTTTGTTTGGTTTAGTTTGTTTTTGATATCTACCCACTCCAAAAATTTGATTTATCTAATTTTAATGGTTTAAAAGTTCAAAATTTTGGTGGCCCCGTTTGAGGGGGAACCCCCATTTTGATACCCCCATACTTTGTCAAATATGCTCATTTTGTAAACTTTGCCTATTCTGAAAATTTCATGTGTCTGGCATAAGTGGTTAAAAAGTTTGAATTTTTTCGGCCTCGTTTGAGGACCCCTCATTTTGGTACCCCTAAATTTTGTCAAATTCTACTTTTCCTTTATATTCACTTACCTTAAAAATTTCATAAATCTAGCTTCAAAGGGTAAAAAGTTTGAATCGTGGAGGGTCCGTTTGGGGGAAACCCCTCATTGTGGTTCCGCCAAGTTTTGTTAGGTTTGGTTTATTTCTTATATCTATCCATTACGAAAATTTGATTTATCTAGCTCCAACGATTTAAAAGTTCAAAATTTCGGAGGTCCCATTTGAGGGAGATTCCCGCAATCTGGCACCCCCAATTTCAGTCGGGCACTAGTCCTCCGTGATATCTTCAATCGTTCAAACTTTGAATACAGTGCGTTTAGCGGTTTAAAAGTAGATAGCCGGAGAAGAATGATAAAAAAGAAAAAGAAAAGTAAGAAAAAAGAAAAAAAAGAAGGAAAATAGTATTCAAGTTGGGGTAAACGAACATGACCAAAAGAAAGGCAGTTGATAGCGTGCTCAAAAATCACAAATTATTTTTCATCAATATCGGTAATAACCGAGATATATCGGTTCAAAATCGTCCACTTTCGGCCTGTAAAATTTTGGTCACGTGACCGGGCGCCCCCCAAACTTGGTTTGCACAAAGCATTTATAAGCACCCACATTGTGTCCAAATTTCAGCTTTGCACGTCAAGTGGCTTTAAAATTATAAGCGATTTAATATCTTTTCAAGCCAAAAATTACCGTTTTTTATGTATTTTTTTGTGTCTCAATTCACGATCACGTGATCTAGGATCCCAAAAATTGGCACACTTGACGCTTTCATTAATTGTTATGTTGAGTCCAAATTTGAACTTTCTAGGTTTTACTGTTGGTAGTTATAAGCAAATCAATCCTCATCTGCCAAAATTCGCGAACAAAACCTATGGTACTATCAGTGGTGCCCATCTTTGTTGAGCATTGGGGGGGGATAATTTGCAATTTTACCCCAGTTTTGCCTTATTTTCAACATTGGGGGGATGAACCTCGACCACGATTTTGTTCAGTTGTGGAAATTTAGTGAAGACCAAAAAAATGCAAATGGAACACTTTTTCTCCCCGATTTTAGGTGAAGACCAAAAAAAAAAAAAGGTCTTCATCAAAGATAGAAAACTTTTTCTCCCCGATTTCAGGGGAAGACTAAAAAGAAGAAAAAAAAAGGTCTTCAACAAGAATAGAACTTTTTCCCCAAATTTACGCTCAGATGTACACCCATTCAAATTATTGGAGGATGCAGATGTGGACCATTCTCAAACTATTGGGGAGGATACAGCCAAATTATTGGGGGGGATATATCCCCCATCCCCCCCGGGTTTCGGTACCCCTGGGTACTACGCGCTCGTGCGAAGTCCCAACTACGCGCTCGCGCGAAGTCCCAATAATACGCGTAGATATTAAAGTGGAATACTTCTGCGACAATACTATCATAGGTGGAGTCCTCGAGGTCACATTTTGAAGTCCTTGGCCTCGAAGGTCAAGTCTTTGGCCTCGAGGTCTCAAGTCCTCGAAAATTAGCCTGTCCTCGGCTCGAGGACAGCACTATTTTTTGATTTGTTAAAATGTTGTGGAGCGCTTGAAAAATTTTTTGGAAAACGTTTTTTTGTGGAGATCGCCTGAAAAATTTTTGTGAAGACTTTTTTTTTTTGGAGAGCACTTGCGCTTGGTCCTTGGCCTCAAGCATTCCTGTCCTTGGCCTCGAGAGTGTTTGTCCTCGGAAAGACTGTCCTTGGCCTCGGATTTTTTTTTGTGTCCTTGGCCTTGGCCTCGAGCCTGGTGTCCTCGACTCCACCTCTGAATATTATGTATCACTACCCGACATCCGTATACGTTTTTCTGTAAATGCAATGAACGAAATCTAGTATGGAATTGGTACGAAGTATGGAAAATTGTCTTCCGTTCCATTCCATTCTGGCATCTTCCATATTCCATACCGAAACTTCCGTTTCATTTTCCATTCCATTCCATTTTCCATTCCATTCCATTTTCCATTCCATTCCATTTTCCATTCCATTTTCCATTCCATTTTCCATTCCATTTTCCATTCCATTTTCCATTCCATTCCATTTTCCATTCCATTCCATTTTCCATTCCATTCCATTTTCCATTCCATTCCATTTTCCATTCCATTCCATTTTCCATTCCATTCCATTTTCCATTCCATTCCATTTTCCATTCCATTCCATTTTCCATTCCATTTCATTTTCCATTCCATTCCATTTTCCATTCCATTTTCCATTCCATTCCATTCCATTCCATTTTCCATTCCATTCCATTTTTCATTCCATTCCATTTTCCATTCCATTCCATTTTCCATTCCATTTTCCATTCCATTTTCCATTCCATTTTCCATTCCATTCCATTTTCCATTCCATTCCATTTTCCATTCCATTCCATTTTCCATTCCATTCCATTTTCCATTCCATTCCATTTTCCATTCCATTCCATTTTCCATTCCATTCCATTTTCCATTCCATTCCATTTTCCATTCCATTTCATTTTCCATTCCATTCCATTTTCCATTCCATTTTCCATTCCATTTTCCATTCCATTCCATTCCATTCCATTTTCCATTCCATTCCATTTTTCATTCCATTCCATTTTCCATTCCATTTTCCATTCCATTCCATTTTCCATTCCATTTCATTTTCCATTCCATTCCATTTTCCATTCCATTTTCCATTCCATTTTCCATTCCATTCCATTTTCCATTCCATTCCATTTTCCATTCCATTCCATTTTCCATTTCATTCCATTCCATACCATGCCCTGCTGATTCAACCTTCATACTTAGCCATTTCACTTTCACTTAGTGATTTAAAATCATTTCTTTTCAATGGAAACTGGAGTTTCAGTTTAGGGAAAATTTTATTTCGCAGTGTTTTGAAATTACGTGTACGTACTTATGGACACGCTTCAATGCACTATGTTCGTATATGGCAAGGTTGTATAGTGCAGGGCTTCCCAAACTTTTTTGCTCGCGACCCCCTTTAATCTTCTAAAAATTTCCCCGACCCTTCGCGTTTAAAATAATAAACACTGTGAATTGTGTGTTTGCGGTAATTATCCAATGGAAAAAATAATAACAAGGCACTGGCACCCAATGCGTACAAAACGCAAACACGTTTGCACACACCCAGCTTGCATTTGTCTTTACCGCTACTTCAACATCATCTGAGGTACGCTTATTACCGTTATTGTACGACCTTTTTAGTCAGCTATCCATTGATTAAAATCTTACCAGTAGAAGTAGTCTGGTAGTTATACCTCTACATCTACTCAACTATATACTGAATTGATCAGTGGTCGAGTGGATAGAGCGTCTGCTACTGAAGCGGTAGACACGGGTTCGATTCCCGGTCGAGTCAAACCAAAGACTATAAAAATTGGTATTCACAGCTTCCCTGCTTGACGTTCAGCAATTAAAGGGACAGTGTGAAGCCTCCATCGTGTGTGGTAGACAGATGGGCAGGTGGCAGCTTGACTCGAAGACCGAAAGGTCATTTCGCTGTCTCCTGGCCAAGGCAACTTGGTGAATAAAATGTAATTACAATTATACCGGCGTATATATAACGCTCCGTCTCCTCTACTGAACTACCTGTACTACAGCCAGGCGCATAACCAGAATTCTGCAATGGCGGTGGGGCTGTTACAGGTAGAGTTGTAAACGGGCCGACAAGTTCAGGCCCGAACCCGAAACTGTAAGCCCGAACCCGAAAATTAATTTGAAACCCAAATCATGACCGAAAAAATCCGAAAGTTAAGTTAGGTCTAAAAAATTTAGCAGTATTGCCAAGTAATTTTGATTATTTTTCTGTACACCTAAGACAAAAAGTACGTCTCAGGCCCTAATTAAGCCCAACATGTTTGTCAACTTTAGGCCCGAACCCGACTGGAAAAGCCCGGCCCGACTTACGACTCTGGTTACGGGGGTCTGGGAGCGGAGCCCTCAGCGCTCGAAAATTTTGTGTTTTTGCAAAAATAACCCATTTTTAGGCCTAGTTTGATAACAATTAATAGTATTAAAACGTGGCCTAGATGTTAGCAGTGCAAAAACATGTTTATGCTAGTTGCGTACATGGGCCATGTAGGATATGCTAGAATTTCAGTTCTTCTTTTACAAGCTGGTAAATCATAAAATTCTATACCAGTAGTTCAATAAAACTCTCAAGGAATAATCTATTTCGCTGATATTTTATACAAAAAGATATATTTAGAGGGCAAATGGAAGGAAGTTTGAGAAAAGTGATTGGTAATTAACTAATACTGAATAGCCACTTCCCCTATTCCTGAGCTTATATTTTTTAAAGAAACCTATGTTAAACATTTTTCAATATGCGATGAAATTGGAATATCAATTTTTAGCTGTGTTTCAAAGTTGTTTTTTTCTAATTTATGAGTTTTAATTTTGAAAAATTAGCCCTTCCCCCTCCCCCCCTTAATAATCGTTTCAAAATACGCTTTAAATCATTTTTTGAGTCAATGCCAGTGCAAAAGACGGTCTCAGAAGTGCTAAAACGTGGTATTTTCCATATTCTGCGTTTTGTTCGGTACGCCGATGAGGGGGCTATAGCTCCCATCGCCCCCTCTTTTGGCTACGCTACTGATTACAGCACTATAGAAGCATTGAATTTGGTCTGCATAGTTCTATTATGTCATAAACCAAAGTGGGAAAATAAGTTAGACATCCAGCTGTGCTACATGATACGACTGCGGAAAAGTATGTCTGCTCGCTTCTTATATAATTCTAATAATAGACTTCCTTGTAAAAATTGGTGCATTCTTTGCGACTCCATAAGGTCGTTACGCGACCCCCAGTTTGGGAAGCCCTGGTGTAGTGCGTACTCACTGCTTTTGTGTGGTGTGTTACGTCAGACGACGCGGAAAAGCAGAGGTTTAAAAAGACACCAGACTTTGCGCTACATTCAAAGTAACAACAATAGTGCTTCTCTAGCAAGTGTAACAAGTGTTGGCACTTAAAGTCGTTGAAGTTTTAATTTGTTTGTTGGATTGCCAAATTTGGATTTTTGTTTCAATTCAGTAAGAACGAATTTGACGTTTTGAGCACCTTTAAGCAATTTTAGTGGCAGAGCAAAAAAGTGCAGCTATGAGTGTCGAGCAAAAGTTAGACCTGGTATTGAAAAGTGTGAATCGACTGCATACAAGAGTGGATAAAATAGAAAACAGACTTGATCAAATTGATAATCATTTAGTAGATCTTCTAAAACCCCAGTCAAGTCCCACCAATAGAGAGCGCAGAAAGGTACTGCATAAAAGTAACTTAACGCTATTTTACTCGGGAAGAAGGGCAAAATGCCCCCCGCTCGTTTTTTTCGTGATAAATCTTTTCAGAAAAGCAATTTTTACTTAAACCAACTAGACTTTTGAGTCAAATTTCATCACAAATAAACCCTAACAATTTGAAGTTGCTAAGTACGGTAAAGTTCCTCGATTTTGAGGTTTGCTGAAGTCGTTTTCCGAAATCTGAGCATTTTTTGGCATTTTAACCTGAAACAGCATTCAAGTTAGGTTTTTCATTGATGACCAAACTGGTGGTCAGGGGCGTATTTAGGGGGGGGTCATTGGGCCATAGCCCCCCCTTGGAGTCGCCAGGATAGTATAGTTTGCATAGAATAGTATGCAAAATTGCTGCATTCCCCCCCCCTTTGTAACTTGAGCAGAGGGTTTGAGCACAGAAACGGTAGGCAAAGACCTTTTTTTTGGCCTTCACCTAATTTTGGGCCAAAAACCGGACTAAATTTGAGTGAAGACCTTTTTTTTTAGGTCTTAACCTAATTTTGGGCAGGAAAAGGGACTTGGTTTTAGGCTGGAAAATTTTCATTCTGGGCTTCATTATTCTCAAAATTTCTGCCCCCCCCCCCCCCCTTTCGAAAATCCTGCGTACGCTACTGCTGGTGATATAAGCCTTGAATGCATTCTCACCAAATTTGAAGTTTCTAAGTCTTGCCGTTTTTAAGATATTGCAGCTCAAAATGACCAATTTTTCTCTTACTTTAGTGTTGCCATTTTGACAGTATTGCGACAGAAAATTAAGTTTTGGAAAGCTGGCTTACATTTATCGAAAAGCAGCTAATTTTACAGTTCGAAATCTTTGCTTTGTTTTACAATAACTTTACTCTACCATAAAACATTTATTGAGAATTAGGAACATGCAGTAACTTTTTGAGATTTTGTTCCTAATTGGTGACCCTGGCAAAATTATTTTACGGGAAAAAGCTCTTTTAAGGGGAAATCGAATCTGTTATATCTCAGGAACGAAAGGCCGAAGAAAGCTCAAATTTGGGAAATTAATCTTCAGATCTGTCAAAATGTTTTGAGAGAAAATCTAGAAAAAAATTCGGACCTGAATGCCCTTTTAAATTACCTCTCAAGACGTTTTTTGTGACGTAATCACGTTGACAAACATTTCTAGATTCAGTATCAAAAAAGAAACATATCTGCTAAGTTTGAATCCCCTATGACGTCATAATCACATTAATTTAAACATCGGCTCTGACGTCACAATGATAACGTCATCAACTCAAAACCAATTTTTCTGAAAAATTTTGGTATAGACACCAACCAGCACGCCAAATTTGGTGCTCCCATGACTTTTGGTTTTAAGAGTTACTCAAGGAGGAGGCATTTTTTGTTCTTCCCATTGTATAAAATGCATTGGTCAAATAGCCCGTATAAAATAGGGTTCACTAGCTCAGTTATATTCATTAGTTTTGGAAATTGTTTTACACGTGTTGTTTTTGGTCGAGGTACTGCAAAGAAAATAAAGTATTTTTGTGAATTACAGAGCACAACAGGTCTTATCTTCACCAAAAAGTTTGACGTCCTTCGTGGTCGACTCCTGGGAAATCATTACGACTTATACTGGCAGTTAGGTGGCTAGATCAACCACCAACCCTGCAGCTGCAAAGCAGCTCGAGTCATAATAGGAATAAGTCTTGTCCAGCTGGGGAATAACTTTGTTAGAGAAGCTGAGGGCTGCCGATGAGAGCTAAAAGCTCGAAACAGCGCTGTCCAGCTCAGTGCATATTATGACTCGAGCTGCTTTGCAGCTGCAGGGTTGGTGGTTGATCTAGCCACCTAACTGCCAGTGGAAGTCGTTATGATTTCCCAGGAGTCGACCTCGAAGGACGTCAAACTTTTTGGTTATGATTTCCGTGGTCACACAAGGGGAACCCTTGTAGTAGGGATAGCCTATGGCTATCCTTACTACAAGGGTTCAGCGATTTTTTCACTTGTTTTTTTTTCAAGTACCACAATTGAAAAATCGTTTATTCCCTACTAAGCCTCTGCCGCTGTGCAATCTCTTAGGTTTGTCCAGTTTGGCCAAGAGTCTTGTCCAGCTGGGGAATAACTTTGTTAGAGAAGCTGAGGGCTGCCTATGAGAGCTAAAAGCTCGAAACAGCGCTGTGCAGGGCTGATCTTTCAGTTCAGTAGATAATAGTCCAACACACGAAATTTTCTGATCAAAAAAATTCTCATAGGAGCATGCAGAGAATCAAACCAGTGTCGAAGTACTTAATGATGATTCTCTAAAGATGGTTAAAGTCAGTCTTTTTTTTTGTGAAATTAGTGGTATTTATTTATAAATTTTCATGATAATGTTTGATTCAGTTAGGACCAGTACTTAAATTGTAGGGGGGACGCGTCCTCCATCGAGAGTTAGCGTCCCGCCATCGAGATTTAGCGTACCCCCATCGAGATTTGAGCGCTGGATGATGAAACAAACAAGAGCCAGCCAGCAAAAATAAATCCTACAAATTTCGGCCGAATATATATAGCCTAGTCCCAAATTGCGGTGAAGACCTTTTTTTTTTCTTTGGTCTTCATCTGATTTCCGGGAAAAAATACTTCGATTTTCGGCGAAGACTTTTTTTTGATCTTTATTCAATTGTGGGAACAGAATTACATAATTTCCACTGAAGTTTGGTCAAGGCTGCAAAAGCGTCCCCCCATGCAAAATTTTACAATTTAAGTATTGGTGAGGACCACCATCAGTCTTCAAACAAACAAAAAATTGACCGATTTTTGTGAAAACATTGAAAGTTTTGCATTGTTACCGAAAAATTCCTTGTTTAGAACACCTGGATACCTCGAGCCACTCAAGCCCAAGGTCCGAAAACCATCGATCAAATTCATCAGGACGCAAAAGAAGAAAAAGAACAGCAAGCTGCTCTGCACCAAGCCGCTGCCGCCACTGCTGCTGCAGCTCCTAAAAACCAAGTAAGTGTCTAGCGAACGTTTTGTTCATGTAACTATTGGAATATGCAATTACAAGAAAAACGCTGCTTTTAAACGAACTAGGTTTTATTTTAGCGGATGTAGATTTAGATTTTTTGTGAATGACTAAATAAAATTTAGGTATTTTGGTTCTTGGAAAATGTGCATTTTTTGTTTGCAGGCCCCAAAATTGTACGTAAAGTCATGAAAATGGTCACAAATTTTTTTAAATGCCAAAAAAATATTTACAAATTTGCACATATGAGCAAAAATTTTTGAACGAAAAAACATATCGAGCAAGCAAAAGTGTATGTTTGGAATAAACACAGGGTGTCCATAAAGTCTCTTTACAATTTAAAAAAATTACTACAACTTCAAATGATGAGATAACACAAGGAGGGTTGTTTTAAGTTAATCAGTATTTCATAAAGTTTTCATTGAAACTAAAATTTTTTGTTTCAGATAAAATTTTTATGTGTTTCAGATAAAATTTCTACAAGTGTAATGATTGAGTTACATGAACCCCCTTAAAATCTGAAATGACTACGTCTCAAGAAAAAGCGCAATGTGTTTCCTGGTTTATTGAGAAAATTAGATGTTTTGACCCATCGAGACCACGGAATTAAGTATGGAAGAGAGCCACCTCCACGTCCTTCAATTCCTTTATAGTACAAGAAATTTATGGAGGCAGGGACGTGACGGCTGTCAGCTCACTAAAACTCGAAGCCTTTTTTTCTGTTCAAACAGCTCGTGATGCAAACGTCAATAGCAACGTGAAGTTGCTTGATCAGCATCACAAGCTTGTTGAACAGAATAAGGTTGTGATGCTAATTCTGTTTAACCAGCTTGTGATGCTAATCACGTGACTTCGTGTCGCAGTTGCTGTTTGCATCACAAGCTGTTTGAACAGGTTGTTTTGATGGGTTTTTTTCAGGAGTAGTCATTTTATGGGGGTTCATATAACTCAATCATAAAACACGTTAAATTCTATGTGAAACAATAAATTTTAAAAGTCAACAAAAACTTCCTGAAATACTGATTAACATAAAACAACCCTCATTGCGAAATCTCGTCATTTGAGAGACTTTATGGACACCCTGTACAATTAATTAATTTCATCTTAATAATAATAATAATGTAGTCATCTGTATAGTGTCGTTTTCTGCAAGGTAGCAGATCAAAGGCGCTTTACAGTACAAAGTCAGTTCACGATATGAAAAAATAGCACACTAATAACTTGAAGGCAACTTTAGTTTGGTTCACTACCGTTGGCATTATTTCGTCTTACTATTACGTAATTGCTACACCACGAGGTTTTGTTGAAATGGTTGTAATTTCAATATTGCTCTGTTTTTTGTCATGTGCTTTCTGCATTTATAGTTTCTCAAATTCGCAATCTTTTTTTTTGCAGTCTCGTGGCACCCGGATGGGCAGTAGAGGTAGTGGTCCACATAACAACCAGGATGACGGGTGGACGAAAGTGCAAAAGCCAATGCGAATTGACCCTTTGAAAATGAAGCTTTCAAAAGTGAATATCGTTGTGTCATTGTTTTCCTTCATGGACTTCACCAAATTAGTTGCTGCTTTTAAGCACTGCGGTATTGCCAGGTCGAAAGTTTACCTGCTTATTTGTCGAACGAAAAAAAAATGTAGAAATGGGTCAGCAAAACAATTCATTTTTGTACATTGCAAAAGTGCCTGAGATATTGCTTTCAAATCAAATTATCCACAGATCACGGTACTCAAAACGGCGTAGATCATCATCTTCGAGGTATGAAATTGCAGGGAAGTTATAGCTATTTTTTCCATTTGAAAGTGTCCTTCATCAAACCGACTGAGGGACATGACAAAAAAACATACAGTGATGAGGCCAAATGGTATCCCCAGTTGTAACGTGCTGCTGCCTCTTCGCGGTTTTTGCTTTTGCTGGATGAGTGGCTTAGCTTCCATAGAACGCCAGGAAAGATGTTTTTCCTTGTTTTGTAGTTCGATGAGTCTAATGTTACACTTGGGCCTAACCGTGGAAAACTGGGTTGGAAATCTGGTAGCGGATCCACGTCGACCAGAACCGGCTCCGGTGGTTACTCTGGGAGGGATACACTGGAAGGGATCACTCCACGATCCTCTACTCCTACGACCATGAATCGCTTCTCTGCTCTAGGAGGAGCAACCAATCAGGAATATTCACAAAGGGGTGGATACGGGAAGTGAGTAGCTACTTAAAAGCTACGATTTTTATTGGTTTGCTTTTAGTGTTTACTCTTTCAAAAAAAAAAAATACTGCATTGTCCAATAAGATATGGATAAAACCTGAACCCAGACACCCATGGAAACTGAAAATTTAATAGTAGGTAAGCAAAGCTTGACAGCCAATATTAAGCTGTCAACCACAACCACTGTGCTGATCGAAACTAGAACGGCTACCGCTACCAACAATGCAGCTAAAAATAGCTGTGGTCAGCATTCATCTGAAGATAGTGTCATAAATTATGTTAACAAGTTTGTCTTCACTTTGCATCTGCTTGGACTACCACTACATGCTTAGTTCACTGAAAATTTTAATAATGTTTTTTTGGTTTTAGGATATCCAGTCAAGAACGCACGAAGACGGATTCGCGTGGCTCCTCCGGGTTCCCCAGAGGAGCAGTGAGGGATGAGAAGCACTCGGCTCTCGATACAGTCAGGAGGTTGACGTCCAGTGAGAAGAAGCAGCATGCTCCGCCCGCAGGTATCAATTTATACTTTTGGCCTAGAGGACGTAGTTTCTGATGCTTCGACATCGTTTACGAATTTTGCTGAATTGAAAATTATTAAATGGTATTAATAGTTTTTCTGTTTGACTTTTAGCATTTGAAAGGAACGGTGTTGGTTGCAATCAATTCGAAGAACCGAAAATCCATGCAGTTTTTGTGAATTAAATACGTTACACCAGCCTAAGCAGTAAATCACATTCGTGAATTTGGTTACTTTTTGAGCGCTCCGGTTTTACTTCGCGGCATCTCGGTATGCCGTTGATAGGTGATACCCGACCCCTCCCGTGCCCAGGTGTCTGGCCATACCCCTAGTCCAGGACCTTATTTCAAAATTGGTGATAGAGGAGCCAAAGACTGTATTTTGTGAGGTTCGGGTGTAGGACACTAGACTGGCAAGATCCCTTACTTTTCTCTGACGCTCCAATTTTAGTGCCTGTGAAACGGAATTCTATGCAAGCCGAAAGTAGTCTCAGTATTGGGAAGAACATATAAAAACAAAATGCTCTGCAATGCTTGAAAATATGTAAAACGCGATTTTAGATTTATCTTCCAAAACGCCTCCCAGTATGCCGGAGGTTAAAATCGACTAGTCTGCCATTTTGAAGAAGATCAACAGCACGATTCAAGAATATCTATTCATACACGATGTTAAGGTTGGTTTTGATCGTTGAATAGCTTCCATAAGTGTAGTTATGTCGTAGTGTATTATTGATATTGCCGTGGTTGCGGCTACTGCGTTTTCCGCGGATCAAGAGATTTAGATTATTTTTCGACGGCATTTTGCGAAGTGTGTCCTGATGATTGCAATATATCTGTTTTTTCTCGAGCTAAATACTGCACGGCGTTTCTACAAAACCACATCGTCTTTTCTGTCGCATAATCATACAACTCGCGCTTGATAATTTTGTGCGCTCGAGTTGGGTTAGTGTTGCAAACTTCAAATTATCACGTAAAGGTTGCCGTAAAGTTAGTGTTCAGAGTAGCATTGCCTCGAGATAGCAAAACGATGAGATAAAAGAAACGTTCTTCTTTAAAAATACTTATGTTTACCGTCCTAATTAACCTAGTACAGTGCTGCCAACTTCTTTTCGTGAGAAGCTGGCAGGCCTGCGACTTTTAAAATGGTATCTTTGAGGACAGTTATCATTCTCTATTCCTATGGCGCTGTTGGATTATGTAGACTTGTAAATTATTTAGGATTTTATTTGTCCCAGTAAACAGTTGTACCCTTAACGTTCTTATGGATTCACAGCCATTCAAGTTTATGCAATAATGTACGAAATTAACCTTTTTTTTCCTGTTTCAAGCCAATTCATCTTTTGCCACAGGAAGCCGGTGAGTGCTTTGATGAGCTCCGTCTACCGCCATCACACCAGCATTTAATTGTAAAAACCTGTCTCGAGGCGTCGCTGGAGAAGTCGTCAGGGGACAGAGCGCACATTGCAAAGCTATTAAGTTCATTAGTTCGTTATGGAAAAATACTCCCTGACCAGTACATAAAAGGGTAAGTGTGAGCAATTTTACGCTGTTGGTTCGCTAATGTCGCTTTTTCTGGTGGAATACTACTTAATCCACTAATAAAACACGCTGTAAAAGTGTTTTAGTCTCCATTTTGCTTAGCGAATTGCTTATTCAGTTTTTTGAACTTAAATCAGAGGGATTTTCGCTGCAATAACCAACCGTTCTTCATCGCACATTATATAAAACAAAACTCAAGAGAAGTTGATTTTTTCATTGACTGAATTTGTACCAGTATATTGTTTTAATGCTAGTCCCCATTTCAGATATGCAATACGCAACTTTTTAATGAAATTGTTTCACTATAACCCCAAGCTAAAGCTTGGTTAATCGAATGCTTAAGTTCTTGTAAGCTAGGTTTGCAAGGCGTAAACTCAGTAACTTGCGAAATAGAACGATCAAGACATTCACTCATTACATTGTTTATTGTAGAGTATCAAACAACATGGAACTAGCCATCGATCTTGAACTCGATCTTCCAAAGGTTTGGACTTGCGTAGCGGAGCAAATCAGCTCAATATTCGTCGAATCTGGCGGAAAAATCGCGCTCCATTTCATCAAAGAAATCACCCAACCGCTCCTGCATGCGGATCGAGCTCATTGCTAGTGGCTGAAGTTTTGAAACTTTTAATTAGGCAAATGGTGAGTTACGTATCTTCGTAATCAGAAAATGCGAAGATGCATGCCTGTTTTGGGGTATTTTGTTTGAAAAGTGAGAAAGCAAACGAATCAAAATTTGGGAAAAAGTTGGTAGAAAAAAAATACTTGGATAAAAAATTTAGTTTTGCTTTTGTGTAATTAAACATTTAAATAGCAGAAGTTAAGACAGGGTTCCCACGGTCATAGAAAATCATTTAAAATCCTGGAAAAATAAATTTTCCTGAAAAGTTATGGAAAATTGATAAAAATTTGAAAGTCATCAAAAAGTTAAAAAATCATTGAAAATTTTGGGAGCTAGAACAGACACAAACTTGTTAAAATTAACCTGTTTCAAAAGCATTGACATGTTTCATCTTCTTTTATATTAACTTACTACAAAAGTTTAATTTGACTATATCAAGCGGTTAAAGAGTTTAAATTATTGGTAGGAGCTTATATGGAGATCCCAGTAGTTACGTTATCTAAAAATTTCTATCTCGAGATGGTTCAAAATTTTAAATTTTGGATACCTGTTTGGGGCACTCCCATCATGGCACCCCCAATTTTTAAGAGTTCTTTCGATACCTACTCAGTGAAAAGTTAACTCATTTTGCTTAATTGATTGAAAACTTTTCCTCCTGAACGTGGCGCACACTCGCGCGTTAGTCCTCTATACTCAGTTACTCACTTACTCAGTCTCTTAGAGTTGCACGTTAAACAGAGGCTTTTCCTCTTCGTGAGTTAGTGAGTTATTTGTTAAGCGAAAGCAGCGTTTATATATTGAAGCACAAACAAAAACAGCACGTAGGTCGAGTGAAATATTCGGCCAAGCGATACCAGCTCGATGTTATCCGTGTGAGCCAAGTAGGTACATGATTCACTGGATAACAACGGCTTAGGTTCCCACGACCAAACACTTTACACGATATATAGTCGCCCGGTCGCTACAGGCACTAGACATTCTTGATATCTATAATCGATCCAAGTTTGATTTCTCTGCGTTTAGCGGTTGAACAATTTTTAGCCTGGAAAAAACAAAAAAAGAAAAGAATAAGTGTCCAAGTCCCAGTAAAAATTGATCAGAGTCATAAAATAGTGGTCAACAGTAAACCTTTGTTCAAAAACCGCAAATTTTGTTTGATCAATATCGGTATCATCGGCTAAACGTTGGCCACTCTCTACCGGTTTTAGGCTTTTAAAATGATGAATTGGCGCCCTCAAAATCGGTATGCACTAAGTTTTTATCTGTACTCAGTTTGTTCCAAACTTCAGCTTTCCACGAAAACATCCCCCCGTTAACCTTGTCACCTAGAAAACCTAAAATACAAGCGTTTTAAACCTATTTTTGACTTTACCTGTAAGTAAAGGGTGGCTAAAGGGGCTAGGCAATTTAATTCTTGCAAATAACTTTCAATTTTTGCAATTTAATTCTTTCAAATGGTTCTAAAAACGAACAAGTGGCGTTAAAATGGCTTATAGTTAAAAAGCGTTAAAATTTTCCAAAAAAAAAATCGCCCAGCGGCTGGGTGCTCCGCCTCCAGACCCCCGTTTGTGCTACCCGTAGTTATACCGGTTTGCTCACCACGCCACTTCTGACTTAAATAGTCATTTTTCGAACCAAGTTTAACGCTTAGCAAAATCCTTTTGCGCGCCTGTAAGCGATCAATAAATTTGAGCTACAGAAATGATCGTTTTCACCCGGTTGTGGTTTCCTCGATCACGACCGCGTGACCTAAGGCACTCCAAATTGGCATACATACCGTTGTTGTTTTTTATCCTCACGTTGTCTCCGAAATTAACAACCGTTTTTAAAGTTATAACCAAATCAAATTTGATTTCGATGCTTATTTACCGAAATGGCAGTGTAAAACAAAGATTATTCTATGGAGACGCGTGTCGCAAAGTATCAATATTTAGCCACTTTGCAAGCGTAAGAATCATTTTTAAACACGCTTGCAAAGAGTGTAACAAACGTCATGGAAAGTAGTGAAAAAAACTATTGAAAGTTATGGAATTTGATTTTGAAACTTGTGTGGGAATTGTGTTAAGAGAACTTTGACCTTTACTCGGTAACGTGGGTATTCAAAATTAGCAGTTGAGTTAGCTTAATTTTGGTATCGTGCAATTTCCATTACTGTGTCGACTCCTCTTTACACTGACAACAAGAAGACCAAACTTAGCAAATAGTTGGAACTATTTTACATTTGTAGCACTACTATTTCTCACTTTTAACTTCTAAGGCGTTATAGGCGTTGATAGGAAATTGTTTTATCAAATTGATAAAAAGCTTTTGTCCAAAAATATTAAAAGATTTAGCTCTCATGTGTTGTGAAAACTGGAGAAGTGAAAGGGAGTAGTTATGTATATGGCGTGTTCGGTGCACATCTTAGTGCCGTGTGCAAAAATAGGGGAGGGAGACTGGTATCGGTGCACATCTTAGTGCCGTGAGCAAAATAGGAGATTTCCCAAAGTCACGTGACAATTTGTATCCGAAATAAAAATTTAGAGACATAAAAATATAAAAACTTTTATTGTTTTATATATATTTTTTTAAATATCCGGGATCAGTGCAAATCTTTGTGCTTTAATCAAATCTATTTTGCTTGCTTTTTTTCAACGACTATTTTTATATCGTAATACGAGCGACTGAGTTATCTTGCTGTCTTGCAGTATGTTCGCATATGGACTGTTACGTCACAACGGTTACGTAATTTTTCAGAGTGTTTCGGTTCAATGCTCTTCTTTACAATCCATCTTTAATGACTAACAATGTTGCTTGGATCATGTGACAGTCAATGGTAAGGTTTATAACCGTTATTTTTCGCGCGAGTGGGGAAGAGTTTCAATAGCTCAGTTGGTAAAGACGCTGCTTTTTTTTAGACATTCATAATCAAGAGTCTTATGTTCAAACCTCAGTTGAGTCTCAAACGAAGCTTCTAGAATATCGCGTTCAGAGCAGAACGCCTACGTCACAACTAAAAGGAAACTTCTTGAATATCGCGTTCAGAGCAGAACGCCTACGTCACAACCAAAAGGAAACTTCTAGAATATCGCGTTCAGAGCAGAACGCCTACGTCACAACTAAAAGGAAACTTCTAGAATATCGCGTTCAGAGCAGAACGCCTACGTCACAACTAAAAGGAAACTTCTAGAATATCGCGTTCAGAGCAGAACGCCTACGTCACAACTAAAAGGAAACTTCTAGAATATCGCGTTCAGAGCAGAATGCCTAGAAGAAAGCATGAGATTAAATTAAATAACTCCTGAAAAGCGCAATAGTCTTAAATTCAAACCTCAGTTAAGGTCACAATCAATCAAATAAGCTCAATAGTCTTAAGTTCGAACCTCAGTAAAGGCATGGTAGATTAAAGCATAATCAATAGTCTTAAGTTTAAACCTCACTTCTTCCCCATTTTAATTAAACATAGCTAATTTTTACATTTGAACTTCGAAGTGTTAAATTCATTAATCTGTTGTCTTCACATTTTTTATTAATATGTTTAATCTTTTGTCCATCTTTAAGTAGTCCATGAAAACACTCCCATACAAAATTATGAACATAGATACGACCCCAGTAATCTTGGACAGTCATTTCAAAATATCCTTTCTCAGTTATTCTACCAAATGTTGGTTCTCTAGTAACAACATGAACAACGCATCCATCAATGCTCCCAGCATATGCTTGATGGGTTGGATGAAAATAAAACTCACGATTTTCAATCACTAATTTAGTACTCATTTTTATTTAACCACAGACAAAATTTTCTTAAGTATAAAAAGTATTTAAAGATAATTTCTATTATATAATAAAATGAACCAATCAAATATTTTAGATCAGGCGGTTCCAGATATCGGAGTTTCTACTTTAAAACCGTCACCCTTTAGAAATTTTCCCCCAACCTTAAAGAAAATAGCTCTTAATACAGCTGGTAAAGTTCAAAAGCGTATAAATGATTTTGCCGATTGGCTGATGGCTTACGTACCACCAACTATTAAAGCAAGTGCTTCAGCAGCATTTCAAAAAATTTTAAATCTTTTTCCTAAACGAGTAATTAAAGTGCAGTTACTCAAAACTGCTCTGAAAAACTATACTAAATCTTATGATGTAGATATTGTTGATTTTAGCCCATTGAAACAATTGAATGAAACAGAGAAAGTAGTGCAAGATAAATTGCGGTTAGACCTGGTTAAAATGAAAGGATTGAAAGCAACAGTCACTCTTAAAATAACCTTTGAAAAACAAAAAGGTGAAGTGATAACCAAGACAGCATTTTTTAACAGCAAAACAAATGTCATCTTAAATAAAGATGATGTGAGTGAAATGCAACAAAATGCATCCAATCAAATAATAAATAAAATTGGAAATTGGCTTAGTGAAGGTTCTGGATGGTCTATATTTTCTGTTGATGGGCACTACGTTAACTTAGTTCAATATACCCCTCTTCATGGATCAAGTTATTGAGCATTACCGGAAGAACTTAGAAATGCTAAGAAAGGACTAATTAACATCAAAAACAAAGACAACGAATGCTTTAGGTGGTGTCATTTAGCTAAAGTATACAGTGAGAAAGTAAAAAGCAATCGTGAAAGAATAAGTCATTACAAAAAATATGTAGACACACTAAATTATGACGGTATAGAGTTTCCAGTTTCTATCAAGCAAATACCAAAAATTGAAGAACAAAATAACATCAGCATTAATGTTATTGGTTATGAAAACAAGCGACGCTTTCCTTTATTTGTGTCTAAAAAGGTTTTTGAAACAACTCTCGATTTATTATTGATAATGGAAGACGAAAAGCAACATTATGTTTGGATAAAAGACTTTAATAGATTTATGTATAATCAAAGCAAGCACCAACACAGAAAACATTTCTGCAGATATTGTCTTCAATGTTTTAGCAGCGAGGAAATTCTACACAAACACACACCAAACTGTATAATAATAAATGGAAAGCAAGCAATAGAAATGCCCAAAAAAGGTAGCTCGGTGAAGTTTAATAACTTTCATAAACAGCTACCAGTTCCCTTTGTTATATATGCTGATTTTGAAGCAATAACTCAAAAGATTGACAGCTGTCAGCCAAATGATGAAAAGTCCTACACAGAAAGATACCAAAAACACATTGATTGCGGCTATTCCTACAAGCTAGTTTGTTGCTATGACGATAAATTCAGTAGACCAATTCAACTGTATAGAGGTAAAAACGCTGTTTATAAATTTTTGGAAGCTATGTTGGAAGAAGTTGACTATTGTGGAAAAACGAAAAATGAACATTTCAATCAACCTATGGATTTAACGAACAAAGATGAAGAAAACTTTCAAGCAGCTACAAAATGTCACATTTGTAAAAAAGACTTTTCTGAGGAAGACAAAAGGGTTAGAGATCATTGTCACGTTACAGGAAAATACAGAGGGGCGGCACATAATGAATGTAATAGAAACTTCAGACTTACTCATAAGATACCAGTAATCTTTCATAATTTAAGGGGTAATGATTCACATTTTATTATGCAAGAAATAGGAAAGTTTGAAAAGGATATCAAAGTAATTCCAAACAATCTAGAAAAATACATGGCTTTTTTCTTAGGCAAATATTTAAAATTTATCGATAGCTTCCAATTCATGAGTAGCTCATTAGAAACTCTGGTTAAGAACGTTCCACTTTCTGACCTAAAACACACATCACAAGAATTTCAGGATGAAAAACTAGAACTAATGAAAAGAAAAGGAGTTTATCCTTACGATTATATGAACAGCTTTGATAAGTTTGACGACAGAAACCTCCCATCAAAAAAGGAATTCTATAGTCTTTTAACCGATGAAGATATAAACGATGAGGATTACAAGCATGCTCAGAATGTGTGGACTACTTTCATGTTAGAATCCATGGGACAATACCACGACTTGTACCTTAAATCAGATGTTTTGCTGTTAGCAGATGTATTTGAGAAATTTCGAATGACTTGTCTTCAATATTACGAATTAGACCCTTGCCATTATTTTACTTCTCCCGGTTTATCATGGGATGCAATGCTTAAAATGACTGAAATAAAACTGGAATTAATGACAGATATTGACAAATTTCTTTTCATTGAAAAAGGTGTGAGAGGGGGAGTTTCATACATTTCTAAAAGATATGCTAAAGCTAACAACAAATACATGAATAATTACGATTCAAAGCAGCCATCAAATTATATTACATATCTTGATGCAAACAATTTATATGGATGGGCAATGAGCCAAAATTTACCAACGGGTGGTTTTAAATGGCTATCAGAAAAAGAAATTGATTTAGCAAATTTACCTAAAGGAAAAGGACTAATACTAGAAGTTGACCTGGACTATCCTGAACACCTTCATGATAGTCACAATGACTATCCACTAGCTCCAGAAAAAATGGAAATTAAACATCACCTCCTTTCAGACTACTGTAAACAATTACAAACTCAGTTTAATATAAAAGTTGAAGGAGTTAAAAAATTAATACCTAATTTAAAGTCAAAAAAGAGTTATGTTCTTTATTACAAAAACTTAAAGCAGTATATTGAATTAGGCTTAAAAGTTACAAAAGTACATCGGGTATTAGAATTTAACGAATCACCTTGGTTAAAAAAGTATATTGATTTCAATACAGAAAAGCGAAAAACCGCCAAGTCTGACTTTGAGAAAGATTTTTTTAAACTTATGAACAACTCAGTGTTTGGAAAAACAATTGAAAATCTTCGTAAACGTGTCAATGTTACTCTGATCAACGAACCAGAAAAACTATTAAAGCATTGTGCAAAACCAACCTACGTTAGCAGCAAAATATTTAATAAAAATCTTGTTGCAGTTCATAAAATTAAAGAATCTTTAACCCTAAACCGCCCCGCGTATGTAGGAATGTGTATTCTCGATATTTCAAAAACGTTGATGTATGATTTTCATTACAATTACATTAAAAAGAAATATGGGAAGAATGCAAAACTCTTATTTACAGATACAGATTCAGTAACATATGATATAAAAACAGAAGACGTATACAAAGATTTTTGGGCTGACAAAGACAAATTTGACTTCAGTGGTTACAAAGAAACCTCAGACTTTTATGTCCTAAAAAACAAGAAAGTAATTGGAAAGATGAAAGATGAAACCGCAGGTGTGCCAATAGTAGAATTTGTAGGACTTAGATCTAAAATGTACAGCTACGTCACAAATGATGAAAGAGGTTGCAAAACTGCAAAAGGAATTAAAAAAAATGTAGTGAGGAATCTGTTAAAGCACGAAGATTACAAAAACACGCTCTTCAATAATCGTCAAATGTTTCATAAAATGAAATCAATTAGAAGTGAAAACCACAAAATTTATTCCGTTGAAATCAACAAGAAGTCTCTTTCGTGTTTTGATGATAAACGATATATTCTTTCTAATGGAATTGATAGTTTTGCATATGGTCATTATTAATTAAAAAAAATATTATGCTATTATAAAAAAAAAATGGATGAAAATTGTTGTGAAAATCCTGACATAAAAATTATAAATCGAAATAGAACTTGTATTAACTGTGGTGTAGTTCATCACCCATATTTTGTAAACGACTGGATTGATTATAATCCACGTAATGTTGTCTTACGTAAATCAGTTTACAGTAGAACTGCTTATGTTAAAAGTAAAATAGAGCAACTTAGATTGTCTCCTAATGAAACACGAGCATTCATGGACGTTTGGGTAATTGTGGAAAGTAGATTAAAAATTATCACTAGCAAAAGGTTTCCTAAGATAGATTTTTTTATAAATAAAATCTTAGAATATTTAGACATTCCCAAACAACCTTCATACAAAATTAGTGATGCATTACGTAAAAAATATGAAATCATGTGGAAACAAATCGTTTAGCATGTAATTTTTCATAGCTTTCAGAAATTGGTGGACATATATCAGCAACTTGGTCATCAACCATAGCAAGTTCTCTTTCGAAAAACTCGTCAATGTCACCAGATCTTAAAAACAATTTTAACTTGTTGAGTAATTTCTGATACGATTGATAAGCATATCTACAAGACTCAGTTTTTTTGGAAAAATTTTTCTGCGTCGTTATTGTCTGTAAAAGAACACCAGCACCGCTAACAGACGCCAAGAAAATCGGATTTAATGTAACAGAACCAATCACGGCCCCAGTTGTAGTAAAAACAACAGATGACAGCTTTAGAGCTAAGTCCATTCTTTTAAATTTTTTAAACATTTTCTTATAACACCAATACTGTTTGTGATAAGTGTGATACAGTTTTGTCAATTCATTCACTTGTTCTTGAGTCAATTTTCTACTAATGTGGTTAAAGTCCATTGTTTATTTTACGATATACAATTACGCTTCTGGTTGATCACCCACTTCAAGCTGTTTAACTTTAATTACAACGCTGCTCATATTCATTGATACCGAAGAATTTGAAGAAACATAGTTGTATTGTATGCGAAACTCATCTCGAGAAGGATTAGGAAAAACAATGCAGTTTAAATTAAAGCAATCAAATGGGGGTGTTACTGTTGTTTTACATATTTTATCTGTTTCTCCTTGACTAATACGAATTATATCAATATGTAATTTGTCTTCGTCATCATAACTGGTAACTTTCACAAGTCCGCTTACGCTTATTTCGATGTAACTGCTGGTTACCTCATCTCTCAAATGAATACTATCGGATTGCAAAGACAGAAAATCGTTCCCGGCGACAAGAGGTGCACTCACAAAATGCAAATTGTGATCTGTATTAGTACGAACTGAATGAATAGCACTTGATGGAATTGGCCTCGAACCAGGTGTTGAAGAAGCACCCAAAAATATTTGAAATTTTGGACGATATATATTTCGTTTAAAATAACGTTTATTTATTGCACTGGTAGGTTCGGAAGGTCTACCTACATTGAAAATGGTATGATTTTTCATATCTAAGTTTCGTAAAATGGTTACATTATCGTCTTCGGTTTGAATGTGTTGCGTTATTTGGTCAACATAATTTTTGTTTGCTGCTTCACCCGGTGCTGTAGGATCTCGTAAATTTATGATGGTGTGTAATCCTTGTAAGTTAATATTATCTCTCACATTTGTAACTAAATTTTCAACAAATTGTTTAGTTGCCGCATCAGAAGGTAGACTCGGATCAACAAGTCCTTTTAGAATCAATGATTTACCTAATTCAATTGATGCGTTGTTAGGTGGAATATTTTCTATACGAAAGACTCTGTTTGGTAAACGACCAAGTACTTCCACACCATATATTTGAGACCTCTGAATTTGAATTGAGAGGTCTCAAATATATGGGTGTGGAAGTACTTGGTCGTTTACCAAACAGAGTCTTTCGTATAGAAAATATTCCACCTAACAACGCATCCATTGAATTAGGTAAATCATTGATTCTAAAAGGACTTGTTGATCCGAGTCTACCTTCTGATGCGGCAACTAAACAATTTGTTGAAAATTTAGTTACAAATGTGAGAGATAATATTAACTTACAAGGATTACACACCATCATAAATTTACGAGATCCTACAGCACCGGGTGAAGCAGCAAACAAAAATTATGTTGACCAAATAACGCAACACATTCAAACCGAAGACGATAATGTAACCATTTCACGAAACTTAGATATGAAAAATCATACCATTTTCAATGTAGGTAGACCTTCCGAACCTACCAGTGCAATAAATAAACGTTATTTTAAACGAAATATATATCGTCCAAAATTTCAAATATTTTTGGGTGCTTCTTCAACACCTGGTTCGAGGCCAATTCCATCAAGTGCTATTCATTCAGTTCGTACTAATACAGATCACAATTTGCATTTTGTGAGGTGCACCTCTTGTCGCCGGGAACGATTTTCTGTCTTTGCAATCCGATAGTATTCATTTGAGAGATGAGGTAACCAGCAGTTACATCGAAATAAGCGTAAGCGGACTTGTGAAAGTTACCAGTTATGATGACGAAGACAAATTACATATTGATATAATTCGTATTAGTCAAGGAGAAACAGATAAAAATATGTAAAACAACAGTAACACCCCATTTGATTGCTTTAATTTAAACTGCATTGTTTTTCCTAATCCTTCTCGAGATGAGTTTCGCATACAATACAACTATGTTTCTTCAAAATTCTTCGGTATCAATGAATATGAGCAGCGTTGTAATTAAAGTAAACAGCTTGAAGTGGGTGATCAACCAGAAGCGTAATTGTATATCGTAAAATAAACAATGGACTTTAACCACATTAGTAGAAAATTGACTCAAGAACAAGTGAATGAATTGACAAAACTGTATCACACTTATCACAAACAGTATTGGTGTTATAAGAAAATGTTTAAAAAATTTAAAAGAATGGACTTAGCTCTAAAGCTGTCATCTGTTGTTTTACTACAACTGGGGCCGTGATTGGTTCTGTTACATTAAATCCGATTTTCTTGGCGTCTGTTAGCGGTGCTGGTGTTCTTTTACAGACAATAACGACGCAGAAAATTTTTCCAAAAAAACTGAGTCTTGTAGATATGCTTATCAATCGTATCAGAAATTACTCAACAAGTTAAAATTGTTTTTAAGATCTGGTGACATTGACGAGTTTTTCGAAGAGAACTTGCTATGGTTGATGACCAAGTTGCTGATATATGTCCACCAATTTCTGAAAGCTATGAAAAATTACATGCTAAACGATTTGTTTCCACATGATTTCATATTTTTTACGTAATGCATCACTAATTTTGTATGAAGGTTGTTTGGGAATGTCTAAATATTCTAAGATTTTATTTATAAAAAAATCTATCTTAGGAAACCTTTTGCTAGTGATAATTTTTAATCTACTTTCCACAATTACCCAAACGTCCATGAATGCTCGTGTTTCATTAGGAGACAATCTAAGTTGCTCTATTTTACTTTTAACATAAGCAGTTCTACTGTAAACTGATTTACGTAAGACAACATTACGTGGATTATAATCAATCCAGTCGTTTACAAAATATGGGTGATGAACTACACCACAGTTAATACAAGTTCTATTTCGATTTATAATTTTTATGTCAGGATTTTCACAACAATTTTCATCCATCTTTTTTTTATAATAGCATATATTTTTTTTAATTAATAATGACCATATGCAAAACTATCAATTCCATTAGAAAGAATATATCGTTTATCATCAAAACACGAAAGAGACTTCTTGTTGATTTCAACGGAATAAATTTTGTGGTTTTCACTTCTAATTGATTTCATTTTATGAAACATTTGACGATTATTGAAGAGCGTGTTTTTGTAATCTTCGTGCTTTAACAGATTCCTCACTACATTTTTTTTAATTCCTTTTGCAGTTTTGCAACCTCTTTCATCATTTGTGACGTAGCTGTACATTTTAGATCTAAGTCCTACAAATTCTACTATTGGCACACCTGCGGTTTCATCTTTCATCTTTCCAATTACTTTCTTGTTTTTTAGGTCATAAAAGTCTGAGGTTTCTTTGTAACCACTGAAGTCGAATTTGTCTTTGTCAGCCCAAAAATCTTTGTATACGTCTTCTGTTTTTATATCATATGTTACTGAATCTGTATCTGTAAATAAGAGTTTTGCATTCTTCCCATATTTCTTTTTAATGTAATTGTAATGAAAATCATACATCAACGTTTTTGAAATATCGAGAATACACATTCCCACATAAGCGGGGCGGTTTAGGGTTAAAGATTCTTTAATTTTATGAACTGCAACAAGATTTTTATTAAATATTTTGCTGCTAACGTAGGTTGGTTTTGCACAATGCTTTAATAGTTTTTCTGGTTCGTTGATCAGAGTAACATTGACACGTTTACGAAGATTTTCAATTGTTTTTCCAAACACTGAGTTGTTCATAAGTTTAAAAAAATCTTTCTCAAAGTCAGACTTGGCGGTTTTTCGCTTTTCTGTATTGAAATCAATATACTTTTTTAACCAAGGTGATTCGTTAAATTCTAATACCCGATGTACTTTTGTAACTTTTAAGCCTAATTCAATATACTGCTTTAAGTTTTTGTAATAAAGAACATAACTCTTTTTTGACTTTAAATTAGGTATTAATTTTTTAACTCCTTCAACTTTTATATTAAACTGAGTTTGTAATTGTTTACAGAAGTCTGAAAGGAGGTGATGTTTAATTTCCATTTTTTCTGGAGCTAATGGATAGTCATTATGACTATCATGAAGGTGTTCAGGATAGTCCAGGTCAACTTCTAGTATTAGTCCTTTTCCTTTAGGTAAATTTGCTAAATCAATTTCTTTTTCTGATAGCCATTTAAAACCACCCGTTGGTAAATTTTGGCTCATTGCCCATCCGTATAAATTGTTTGCATCAAGATATGTAATATAATTTGATGGCTGCTTTGAATCGTAATTATTCATGTATTTGTTGTTAGCTTTAGCATATCTTTTAGAAATGTATGAAACTCCCCCTCTCACACCTTT